>OW203991.1:29847454-30447454 GCA_934047225.1 Ypsolopha sequella | reverse complement strand
AACATTTGGCGAGGCCGAAGTCCGAGCCGCTTTTCCAAACGAAACTATTTTTTGTTCTTTGAAATGTCCTTTGCTAAAGTGGTTTTGTTGAGGCCGTAGGCCGAGCCGCGTTTCCGAACGAAATTATTTTTTACTTTTATTTGATTCGATTTTATTCATTAGAGATATACCACACATAGCTCGCTCCATAGCTCCTTAAGCGACCTTAAGTCGGTGGATCAAGCCCTTGGTAAGAGATAACTTATCAGTTAAATACTTTTGCCTTTAAGCACTGCGGAAAGTCATCGACATAATCTGCCGAATCAGTAAGTTGAAGTGGCAGTAAGTAGGCCCATATTTGTCGCCGAAAAGGCCTAGAATGGTCACCACGTGCAGCAAAGCGTAGCCTAGACCAACTTCGTGCCTGCTGGCCCGGCGGACTTCACGGGTAGCGGCTGGATGAGCATGACGGAGGAGCGCCAAGAGTGGCAAAATTTTAGAAAGGCCTATTTCCAGATCCCACAATCAATATTACCCTAAATGGCATGAACGTCACACGTGTGACAAAATTTAAATATCTGGGACATATCGTTGCCGACGACCTTAAAGACGATGAAGATATCGAAAGGGAACGCAGGGCGCTGGCGGTTTGAGGTAACATGCTGGCCCGCAGATTTTCTCGTTGTACAGAGGAAGTTAAGCTAACGCTTTTTAAGGCATACTGCCAGAGCTTATACACGGGGAATCTGTGGGTCAAGTATACCAAAAGATCGCTGGACACCCTTCGCGTCCAATATAATAATGTTTTTAGGATGCTGATGGGTCTGCCCCGCTTATGTAGTGCGTCAGGGATGTTCACGGAGTACCAAACAGATGGCTTTACTACTATAATCCGTAAAAAGACCATATCCTTGATCCGCAGAACACGGGACAGTCCCAACAGCATCCTAGAAACCATAGCCGACAGATTTACGTCGCCGCTGTGGAGGTGCTTTGTGAGGAGAGTGATCGTGGAGACCTCCTCATCTCCTTGATCGCTCTTGGTACGGAGCACATAAGTCTGTATATATAATTTAAATTTAATTTTCTCTCTTTGTTACTAACCAATTATTAATAAGTCTTACTAACATGCTATGGATCGAAGTTGTCCGAAATAAAAGATTTTTATTTTTATTTTTATTTTTTTTTTTTATTTCCATCAGTGAACGAACACAGGCTGATGGATGGCCTGATATTTTATCCCCAGATAAAGTGTCTTTGGCGAGGTCGAAGGCGTATCAGCGTTTCTGAACGGGAAAAGCACGATTGCTTTTAAAATTTGTTGTCGCACGTTTACTAATTCAAAAATGATTTTCAATAAGTTCCGCATTGAGTCCGCGTAGTAGATTGTAGCCATAAGTACGCTAATTATTCCTGTTATATTTGACGAAAAACCGGTCAAGTGCGAATCAGACTCGCGTACCTAGGTTTCGTAATTCGACAGTAATTGGGAACAGAAAATTTTATTTGGTCTTTTTTTTCGTGAATTTCTCAACCGCTATATTTTTCTGTAATCTTTACGTAAGCACTTATTGCCGTGGTTTTTTTTTTTTACATTTTTCGGTTCATCAGTTTTGGAGATAAGGAAAGGGACATACATTTTTTGTGGTTTTCTGAGGATTTATCGAAATAGATGCAAGTAAATTATCAAAACTATATATTTTTACAATCGACTTTTTAATACCTATATTGTATTAAAAAAATATGTATAAATTTATTTAATTTTATTTTTATTTTTCATTTGTATTAAAAAAAAAACGCTATAATTATCCTGTAATTGGCCAGTTATGACTTATAATCGGGGTGGGTACATAATTTTTTTTTGTGGTATTTCGACGATTTCTTGAAAAAGGTGCAAGTTAAAGCCAAATTAAATAATTTTATAATCAGCTCCTTAATACTTATAATTTGATACCCATATTGTGGTTTTAGGAATATTTTTTTTTCCTCGTTTGTGCAAAATTCTAAGTCTTTGTCTTTAACGGTGCTAAAGTTACGAGGCTGTGACATACGGATTGATGGACAACGGAATCTCACCGTTAAAGTTCCAAAAATGTCAAAATTAAATTTTCTATTCGCAAAACTGTCGAATTACGGACGACTTGCGAGTCTGACTCGCACTTGACCGTTTTTCTTTTCATTTGGTACCATTTTTTTGTACTTTGCGCTTGTGCAAATTTAAAGGAGCTTGTGCTTGAGCTTGTGTAAAACACTTCACTTTTCTAAAGAAATTTGTCACCCCATTGCCATCCCATGGGAACTGATATATGGGATAAAAAGTAACCTATGTCCTATTTCAGGTCTAGAACTACATTTGTGCCAAGTTTCAGCCCAATCGGTAGGTACGGGGCGTGAAGGAGCAAAACATCACTTTTCTAAAGAAATTTGACACCCCATTGCCATCCCATGGGAACTGATTTATGGGATAAAAAGTAGCCTATGTGCTATTCCAGGCCCAGAACTACATTTGTGCAAATTTTCAGACCAATCGGTTCGGTAGTTAGGGCGTGAAGGAGTAACAAACATCCATACATCCATCCAAACTTTCGCATTTATAATATTAGTGGGATATAGATAGATACCTGAAAAGGAAAAAAATGGAAATCTAAAAGGATCACTTCTGTGGCTGTCTGTCTGTCCGTCTTTTACAGCCGATTGCTCTATCACACATACTTTCAAGAATTTTCATATCCGCTGTATTAAATTTCAACCATAAAAACGACACCCATATTGATATTTACACATTTCAACATTTCAACCCCATCGCACCCTAACAGGGGATGATGGTATTTCACGTCCACTTCATTGCATTTAGAAATCGTTGTTGTATTCTTAATCAGCGACCCGATAAACCATACAAACGATACCCATGTTGATTTTTAGAATTTGTCACCCCATTTCCCCCTTTTAGGGATTGAATTCGGAAAAAAACTGAAAATACGTGTTTACTCATTTATAGATAGGAGTACTTGTGTGAACTCTCGAATAAAATAATCTAACTAATTTTGTTTTCCCATACAAACTTAGGGCACCCGTTTCACCTCCTTAGGGGGTGAATTTTAAAAAATCCTTTCTTATTGGATGCTAACACTATAAGGTATCTTTGTGGAAAATTTCAAGTCTATAAGACCAGCGGTTTAGGCTGTGCGTTGATATATCAGTCAGTCAGTCAGTCAGGACTTTGAATTTTATATATACAGATAAGTATAATACATACAAAAATATTTTATAAAATACAATATGGATATCAAATTGTAGATATTGAAAATTTTAGTGTAAAAACATATATTTTTATTACATTTATTCTCACTAGTTTCGAAAAATCTTTAAAAAAACACAAAAATATGTATGTCCCCCCCCCCCCCCTTTATCTCCAAAACTGGTGGACCGAAAAATATGAAAAAAATGACAATTATAGATCAAAACTGGCGAATTACAGGAAAACTATAGCGGTAAAAAAAAATTGAGCAAAAGCAAAAAATATAAAAAAATAATTATAATAAATAAAAAAAAATATTTTATAAAAATACATAATGGGTATCAAATTGTAGGTATTAAAATTTTTATTTTAAAAATTTATAGTTTGGCTATTTGCATCTATTTCGAGAAATCCTTGAAAAATTATAAAAAAATATATTTTTACTTACCCCCCCCCCCCTTATCTTCAAAACTTGTAGACTGAAAAATATGAAAAAAATCATGGTAATATGTGTTTACGTAAAGATTACAGGACATTTAAAGCGGTTGAGAAATTCACGAAAAAAATGACAAAATTAAATTTATCATCCGTAATATGGAACCCTAGGTATGCGAGTCTGCCTCGCACTTGACCGGTTTTTTCCTTTAGAGGTACGGAACCCAAATAATATAAACTAACCGCTGTATTCATTATTCGTAGGAAATTTTCCACACTTTCCGTTTAAAATTTCCACTCCATTTTTTTTAAATCACCCTGTGTTGGTTCAATTTGCAAGACATCGTAATTTGAATTCGCGGGGACAACTGATAATTTTTGAGAATGCCTCTAAAGCTTTCAAATATTCTTGTAGGACTTAACTCATGCCTTCAGCTCTGAACTATAGCCGTTTGGTCTTGGTTTTCACCATGCAGTCCTAATTTGTTTGCCGAGACAACTTTTATACAGTCTAAAGGCTTAAGATAGGTTTTAGTAATAACTTCTAAGTAATTTCAACATTCCATAGCTTTGTGGTTATATCAAAGTTAAAAATTTAACCTTTAGATCTCACTTAAGCATAATCCTAGCATCTCCAGAACCTAATCACGAGTCTACAACAACTATAAGATCCTAGGACTTTAAGGTCGTGAAACACAAGTCAAAATAACGTTAATTTAAACTTTTGTCAACGGCTTAAATGTTGTTATGATAAACAATTAGTTTTAGAACTTAATAATCATTCTCAAGTACTTAATATGCCTAGATAGAAAAGCATTAACCTTTTTGCGACCCTAATACAAACTAAATGCAGTTTTCACAACCTAGGCCCGAACGAATTGTTACTTGGGCCCAAGTAACTTTTAAGGTTTTAGAAAGGTTCTGAAATGGTTCTAATACCTTTGTATGGAAATCTGCTCATAAGTCTTTGTAGTCTCAATTACTTTATATTAACGTTATATTTCTTGAATTTGCATATTTATTATAGCAGAGTCTTTAAATAAAGACATAAAAGAAGATTTTATTAGTATCAGCTTTATTCTGCAGTTCCGCCATTCAGTCAGAAGAGAGCGTTGACATATTAGTGTCCATAGATATTCATATTCTAACACCCCCTCTCAATTTCAAGTATCTAATTTAAATTTTATTTTATCTTGCTTAACATTATCTTCAATAAAAATCAAACCATTTGACTTGAAATTGGGAATTAATTTTTACCATACTGGCAACCCAAAAAAAAATAACAAGCTTCTCAAATGTCAATCGACATGTCAGTTCAGTCATCAATCAGACCTCAGATAAATCAGACAGAAGTTGATCGAACTGAACATAACCTAATTTACCTCTAAGCACAACATATCAGTTTATTTCTAAAATATTTAAATTTGTCACAACACAAAGGCTTTGTCATAATGTCAGCAATGTTTTCTTCACTTGGTACATATTTCACCTGTAATAACTTTTTGTAAACAATGTCCTTCATGAAGTGTACCTTAATATCAATGTGTTTTGATCTTTTTGTGTTTTCATAGTTAGAAATCATCTTGATAGCACTGTTATTATCTATAAACATCACTGTACTACACTGTCCAAATTCACTGCATAGTCCTTTGATGTACGTACATAAGCTCGGCTGCTCACATAGCTGCTGCAACATACTCGGATTCTGCGGTTGACAGGGCAACTGCAACTTGCTTCTTCGAGGACCAGGAGATGAGGTTATCACCATGAAAGATAGCCATGCCACTGGTGCTTTTTCGATCAGATTTATCACCTGCCCAATCCGCATCGGTAAATGCTAAAATATTAAAATTTTCTTCACATTTTTTGTACTTTAATACGAGTTTCTTTGTTCCTTTCAGATACTTTAAAATTCTTTTTCCTGCTTTCCACAATTCTTCAGTGTATATATCTAGGTATCTGCTAAGGAAACTGGTAGCAAACGTAATATCAGGTCTGGTCATCATAGAAAGGTAAGTAAGGCTTCCATCGAGCTCTGTATATGGTACTTCTCTTTTATTTTCAGATTTTTCTTCAGGCTGAAAGTTGGTGACCATCGGTTTAGCTACAGCATTGTAGTCACTCATGTTAAATTTTTGTAATAATTTATTAATAAATCTTTCCTGTGATAATGTTAACGTGTTTTCATTCCTTTCAATATCAATAGCTAGAAAACTCTTCACATAGCCCATATCTTTTGCTTTGAACTCAGACTTCAATTTTTGTACTGTATAATCAATACTTTCTCAATCTCCAATTAATAAAATGTCATCAACAAATATGACTAGCCGTATGTTTGGTCCTGTGTACAGGCATACATCAATGTAGATCTTTTCATTTGGATAGACTCGCAGAACTTATTAATTGTTTCATTCCAACATCTTGATGATTCTCTAAGTCTATACAGGGCCTTTCTCAACTTTAATACTTTATTCTTATCAAGCATATTCACTCCTTCCGGTATCTTGATATAGACTTCTGAGTCTGCATCTAACTGACTATTCAAAAAAGCTGATGGTACATCTAGCTGTCTTATCTCCCAGTTATTTGTAACAGCTTGTGATAGCATCAGTCTTATAGTTGTCATTTTGGCCACAGGTGAATATAGTTCTTGGCTCATATTATCTTGCTGAAATCCTATGGCAACGAGACGAGCTTTCTTAGATGTATCCTGTTTGGTACAAAAAACCCATTTTGTCTCTATGGCCTTTTGATCTTCTGGTAATGAACATTCTGTCCATACTTCTAAGTCTTGCAAAGATTTTATTTCCTTATTAATAGCTTCTTGCCATTCTTGCCCTTGTTCAATTGCTTCCTCGTATGTGAGAGGATCACCTTCTGTTATTAGAGCATATACCAGGTTTAGCTCAAAATCATTATGTCTCGGTGGTGGTTTTACTTGGCGTTTTGGTCTCTCTGTATCTTCACGAAGCGTGTCATTTTCTGTGGACCGTGTCTCCACCGCTGATTTTGGTTCAACTTCTTTCTGTTCTTGTCTCTTGGTATTTTCTTGATATTCTTCTTCTTCTTCATAGTATATTTGGCTTCTGTTAGTATTCG
The DNA here is from genome assembly GCA_934047225.1 of Ypsolopha sequella. NCBI lineage: Eukaryota > Metazoa > Arthropoda > Insecta > Lepidoptera > Ypsolophidae > Ypsolopha > Ypsolopha sequella. The sequence continues at coordinate 30,440,703 of OW203991.1, read as the reverse complement.
TTATTTTCTTCTCATATGTAAAATCATTTTCTTCAAACTTAACATCTCTTGAGATGACTATTTCATCTGTTTCTGGATTCCAAAGTCTATAACCATTTCTGCTGTAACCCACCATTCTTGTTTCAGTTGCTCTAGGCTTTAATTTTCATTTCTTTGGGAGATTTACCACCCATGCCTTGCTGACAAAAATAACTAGGTTGTCAATCTTAGTAATTCCATACATTGCATCAGCAGGTGTATCTCCTTTCAATGTGACAGTAGGCGATCTATTTAGCTGATAAGTGGCACATCTTAAGGCTTCTCCCCATAGGTACTTCGGGAGATTGCTGTCTAAGAAAAGCGCTCTTGCCTTATCCATTAGAGTCCTATTTAATCTCTCCGCCACTCCATTCTGCTGTGGGGTGTAGCTGCATGTATACTCTTGCTTTATGCCATTATTATTAAAATAGTTTTTCAGCTCCTTTCCTTGAAATTCTCCACCATTATCTGTTCTAATTCTAGTCACAATTATTCCATTTGCCTCCATTCTTCTTAAATACTGTACTATGTATTCTGTTGCTTGACTTTTATATTTCAGTATGTATACTTCGGTGAAGTGTGTGTAGTCATCGATTATCGCCAAGTTGTATTTTTCTTCATTATTTGTTTCTGGGCTTAGTGGACCTCCAATATCGTAGTAAATCAGTTCTCCAGCTCTCTTTGTTCTTGGTAACTCTTTTGTGTTAAAAGGGTTTCTTGCTGCTTTAGCATTCATGCAAACAGAGCATTTTTCATCTGACTGCGGTAGCCCTAGGATTTTCATTCCGCCACGATTCAAGTAACCTAACCTCATATGCCATGTATTATTGTCCTTTGTCACAAGTGAACTCAGCTCTATAGGTGTACATTTTAGTATGTACAAACTTCCATCACACTTTCCTTTTATTTTTCCCACAGGTGTTTTGATCACTGCAGTATTTTTCTTAAATATTACTTCACACCCTTTACTGCTGAGTTTTTTGACAGAAATAAGATAATGAGAGAGGTTTCTCACTGTCAATGCTTCCATTGTCATTGTCACATTATTTTGTGACTTCAACTTTAATTTTCCTTTCTTATTTACTTTTATTACCTCACCATTAGCTACTTTGATATGTACCTCAGGTATTTCTTGAATATCTTCCATCAAGTTCATGTAGTTTTCATTGATCATATTATAAGTAGCACCCGCGTCAATAACAAGAGTCAGATTTTGAGTATTCTGTGAAGCTGTGCCTGCATATGCAATAAAACTAAAGTCGTCTTCTGCTAAATTTGCAGTCATCATTTTCTCCGTCAAACGCCACCTGTTTCGTAAGGTCATTGGTTCCTCAATGGCTTTATGAGGTATTAAGGGCCGCCCAACTAAAAAATGTCCTGGCGTTAAAACTGAGTCTAGGTCTTCAATGTCTTCTGTAAGAGGGCAGAGTGGTCGAGAGTTTAGACATGCTTCAATTTGGGCTAGTAAAGTTGAAAATTCTTCATATGTTAATTTTTGTTGTCCCAATACGCGCTTTAAACGGTGCTTCATTGACTTAACAGCACTCTCCCATAAGCCACCGGCCGAACACCACTTAACAACGTTGAAATGTAGACAGATCATATCAGACAGAGATACTCCCAACTTGCTGTTTTCAAATGTTTGTGCTAATTTTAATTGTTTTCTTAATTCTCTATCAGCCCCTACAAAGTTGGTTCCATTATCGCTGTATAAATGTTTAATTACTCCCTTTCTGGCTGTCATTCTTTTTAGCGCCATAATAAAGGCTTCTGTGCTCATATCTGAGACTAGTTCTAAATGTACTGCCTTCGTAACCATGCAGACATATTGCTATATAACCCTTGGTTATTCTTACGCCTCTCCCCTTGTTAACCTTCACATCCACGAATCCTGTGTAGTCAGTCGCTGTATGCTGGAATGGTTTTGAAGGTGTTATCCTAGCTGCAGGTAAATTTCCCATTAGTTGATGGTGAGTGTTGTCATTGAAGCGGTTACATTTTACGCACTTACGCAATTGTTTTTTCACCGTATTATTACCGCCTATTATCCAGTATTGCTGTCGTAAAGTTTCTAATGTTAGTCTGGCTCCACCATGTAATGTTGTCATATGAGCTTGTTCGATTAATAATTGCGTCAATCTACTATTTTGAGGCAAAATTGCTGGGTACTTCGTCTCCTCCCTCAAACACGATTCTCTAAGTCTTCCGCTTACCCGTAATATCCCTTCATTGTCAAGCATCGGGTTCAATTTCAAAAGTTTGCAATTTTTATTTAATTTACCTTTTGATTTTAAATCTTGAATTTCTTGTTCAAAATGAGCTTGTTGTACCGCCTTAACTATAATATTGTTCGCTTTGCGTATTTCTGCTAACGTCAGGTGTTTTGAAAGTCGCCGTGCTGTCTGGTGCACGCGTACCAATCTTATGAAACGTGATACTCTAGCGAGGACTCGTATTGCCGTTGTGATAGAGCTGTATTTATTTAGTAGTCCATTAATCAATTGTTGCGGTTGCTTATCGTATACTAAAGTTGTATAGGTTTTTGCTTCGAGTGTCTGTGATGCAATATTATTGTTATATTCGGATTGTTTGGGCATATTTCCTGATTTGAGCCATTCCGGCCCATCCCACCAAAGAGAGAATCTTGCCAGCTGTGAAGGCAATAATCCTCTTGATGCACAATCAGCTGGATTTTCTTCTGATCTCACATGTCTCCAATTATGAGCTGGAACTACCTCTAAAATTTGTTTAACTTTGTTCGCTAAATAAGCCTTCCATCTGTTAATGTCTCCGTTAAGCCAAACCAAAACTACCATGGAGTATGTCCAAGCTGTTACCGGAATATCTGGTCTATTTATGCTGTTCTTTATTTTGCTGACTAATTTAGCTAATAAAAGTCCCCCGCATAACTCTAAACGGGGCAAAGTTTGCCTTGCACTTAAGGGTGCAACCTTTGTTTTTGCGGCTATTAAATTTACTGTCGTTTTGCCGTATTTATTTTTAATTATGGCGTATACTGCACAGGCAAATGCTTTTTGCGAACTATTGCAAAATGCGTGTAGGCTAACGGTTTCTTTATCTTTTGAAAACCCGAGCCACGTTTTTATCCTTAATTGATCAATGTTTTGCAGGTCGTTTCTAATGTTAAGCCACTCCTTTTTTATGTTTTCAGGGACTTCCTCATCCCATTGAATTTTCGTTGTCCATATATCTTGAAATAATATTTTCATTTTTATTGTTATTGGTGATAACCAGCCCAAGGGGTCAAATAATGTTGAAATGTTACTCAATATGTTTCGTTTTGTAAGTTTTTTGTTATCTTTCAACTTGGATGAAAACACAAATTCGTCATGTTTTGGATTCCACCCAAGACCTAAAGTTTTTGATGTTTCAGCCTCTGTAAATTCAAAGTTGTTTGGACTCCTTATGTGTTCTAGGAGGTCTTCAACCAGTCTTGATTCGTTGCTTGCCCATTTTCTGAGGTTAAATCTACCTGCTCGTAATAAACATATGAGTTGGTCGCGTGATGACTTAGCTTCTTTCACAGTATCTTCTCCAAATAAGGCATCATCGACAAAAAAGTTATTTTCGAGGATTATCCTTGCCCTTGGGTATCTGTCTCCCTCATCCATTGCCAGTTGTTTTAGTGTTCTTAATGCTAAATACGGTGAGGCTTTTGTCCCGTAGGTGACAGTACATAGTTGAAACTCTTTTAGCTCTTGCTTGGGAGTATCTCTCCAGACTATTTTTTGCAGAGGCTGTTCTTCAGGGTGCATGGCTATGTCCCTATACATTTTCTCAATGTCACCCGTCAGCACGTATTTATGCATTCTCCATTGTAGCAAAATAAATTGCAGATCCTTTTGTAAATTCGGTCCGCATTCCATCAATTCGTTCAAATTCTGTTGATCATTTTGGGGTTGGTGGGTTGACGCACTAAAAACAACCCTTAATTTTGTTGTCACTGCTTCAACCCTTAGAACGCCATGGTGCGGTAAAAAATACTCCAGCTTAGCTTTTTGCTTAGCTTCAATCATATGTCCTAATTTTTGATACTCTGACATAAATTCCTTGTAACTACGACCATAATCGGGCTGAGCTTTCATTTTTTTTTTCTAATTGTTTAAACTGTGCCACCGCTTGTGGTTTAGATGTTCCAAGTTGTTTTTCAATCTCAGGTTTTAGCGGTAAGCGTACTTGATATCTTCCATCTACTAGCCTTGTTGTTGTTTTTGTATACCATTGTTCCATCATGTTTGTCTCGTTTTGTTTACTATTTTCTTGTATTTCTTCCTGTTCCCAAAACCTTGAGATATCCTCCAAGTTGTTTATTGTTACTAGGCAGTTAAGATGTTGAAATTTTCTACATATTATCCATCCAAGCTGGGTTTGTTGCGCAATTATGGATGTAATTGGGCTTCTTATTAATCCTGTCATTAATATCCTTGAGTATTCATCAGCTCCCAATAAAATGTCAATGTTCCCGGATATATTAAATTCTGGGTCAGCAAGCTCTAACTGATTGAAATGTTCAAAGGATTCTCTACTTATACTGTTTACTGGTAAGTTACTTGTTAATGTATTCATTATTAAAGCTTCCATGTTAAATGTAAAGTTATTACATAAAGCTTTGCAGGATAGCTGCACCATTTCTTTGCACCTGTTAGTAGGTTGAGCGCCGATTCCAGTTACTACTGCGTTCATTTTCTTCCGTTGCAGCTGGAGACGTTGTGCTGCATCCTCGCACAACAGTTTAACCTGCGAACCTTGGTCACAAATTCCTCGGAGATTTATATAAGATCCATCTCTCGATTGGACTCTCAATTGTACTGTCACAAGCAAAACATCACTTTGGCTATCACTTCCTACATGTGTGCGCCAGTTTTGACATCCTTTTGCATGGCCTTGGTACTTGTTTCCTTGATTTTCACCCTGATTATTGAGCGCTTCATGCAATAATGTGTTGTGATGTTTATTGCACATCTTGCACCTTTTTGTCGAAGTGCACTGATTATCTAGGCCATGACTAAATAAACAATTTTTACATACCTTCAGCCGATTGGCAATTTTCAGCCGATTTTCTGGTGTTGCATCTAAAAATTGATAACAGCCATAAAGACCGCGGCCCGAAGTATTGCAATTGGGGCATGTTATAAAAGGTCCAGGTCCACTTATGATAGGGCCACTGTTATTAACGGAATTGAAATATGCGAATGGTGTTTTTTCTTTTTGATATAGGTCCTGTTTGTTTTGTGACGTTTTGAAAAATCTTTTGTTAAGGGTGTTGGAATTGTTGACATTGTTGTAAGCTTTTGACAATGGTTTACTGTTTTTGTATTGCTCGGATTTCCCTTGCATATTACTAGACTCCAAAGATACAAATTTAGTCTCGAGATATGACATAAGCCCTTTTAACATTGGAATTTCTTTCGGATTTTCTACCGATTCCATGTACGCGTTAATAATTTCAGGGGAAAGTTTTTGCAAGAGTATATGCACAATCAATGGATCCCAATTTCCAATGTTGGTTAAATTAGCGATGGCTTCCAAGCATTCCATGGTGATATCGTGCATATTTTTAATTTTGGCTGCCGTAGGAATTTGTATACTTGGTTGATTCAGCAAAATGTTTATATAGTACGTCTAAAGGAGCCTTGGGTTGTCATATCACCCTTGCAGTTTATTCCAACAAATTTCATAATTATCAGCACTTGTATGCAAACTGCTTACCAGACGTTCCGCCTCTCCTCTTAATTTTGATTTTAAATGTTGCATTTTTTGCACAGTGGGGATAAACTTATTGCGGTGGATTGATTCAAGAAAGAGGTCTTTGAATGTTGGCCAGTGTTCGTAATCTCCGTGTCAGATAGCACGACCGGCGGGTACCCGGTCTTTCCACCGGTCATGCAACTGGACAAGATAAAACTAAACAGTGACCTAATTGTAACCTAATCGTTGGTAAAAGGTTCTGAAGAAAATTTCGAGGTACTATACAATTAAGTTTATTTAATTTTACCAAAACAAAATGTCTAAATTTCACAAGTCAAAGGAAAGGTGTTAACGGAAAAAATTATCTTAGTTACAAGTTTTTGGCCAAGACCTTCATTTGGCAAAGTTCCTGCCAAGACATTACTAAGTCCTTAAGTACCTTTAAATAGTTGTTTTAGGTACCGCCTTAACATCTGGTAGTAATATTACATTGGAATTAGTATTGCCAAGACATAAATAAACATTTAAGTGATAACTAGGTGGAATTGTTACCGCCTTATCCACAGGTAACTAGATTACATGGAATCTTGTGAAAATTACATTAAACAAAAAACTTTAAAAATAACAAAACTTGTTAACAAACAAGGGAAATAATTTTCTAAATAAAATCTAGCTCAGGGGAGCCGTAGATCCTACAAATCAATAATATTTGTCGTACATCTCTTTAAACCAAATCGGAAAAAAAATATTACGGAACATTAAATTTTACAGTTTGGGTTATTCGGTGAAACAGGAAGAAGAATTTACCCTTGAATACTAATAGGACACATAACTATGTGTCCAGAAAACATACCGTCCTAGATATCTTCATTGTGTGTGGATAAAAGTAAAAAAAATTCCAACACCTACTTGAATTTTTCCAATAACCACCACGGAAATGACCCGCCGTCCGCTGCCCCCTTCAAGGTCAACGATCCTCGACCGCGCAGACAAAGGAACTGCTACTGCGTACACCACGCGGCGATCATAACTCTGCCAGCTGGTAAATCTCGAAAAACTGCTAAATCTCGGAAACAAGAAGATCTTGAAAACACGAAGATCTTGAAAAAACACGAAGATCTTGAAAAAACACCCTGGAATTAGAAGAGAAAAGACAATTTTAAAACCTTTACCACACGGAACAATGAGAACAAAATTCCGGTGACTCAAAATACCATGCTCTGACGATAGTCAGAACTCCCTCCAACCCGACGAAAAAATTCCTTTTCAAAAATCAATCCAACGCATATGTAAAATTTATCTGAAATACAAAAACAATATTATAGAACCATTCCACACAAATGAATAACCCAAATTTAAACACAAAACCCACCTAATATAACAAAAACACAACTCCTGTTGGCACATCCGCCATTTTCATTCGCCGTTGAACGCCAACAAATGAAGAAACACTCAACACAAGTTTACTGTAACAACTCCGCTTGACAAATGAACGAGAACCAAACTCGAGCAATGCAGCAGTCACGCGAGTAACTTATGTCTAATTAAGAGGGTAAACCGAAATTTAACATCAAGCAAAACTTTTACGACGCGTAACTTTTTGTGATAACCAACCCTACAAAATTTGCAATGCTACATCCGTAAAAATGTGGTATATTTATTTTCGGGGTTGATTCTTCTTGATGGCTATGGCCCCATATTTTCTTGCTAATATCGGCCTTAGCTTGTTCGTACATGTTTTCTAACCTATTATAGTCATCAGCATATGACTGTATCTCCGTTCCCTCCATCATGTTATCTAACTCCCAAAACACAAGGTCTACATTTTCCCATCGTTGGGTTATTATTTTGAGTTTGTCCTCTAATTGCCATTTTTCGGATAGCTGGTTAAAATAAATAGTTTGTATTACCCGTTCAAAAGCTCTGACATTAGATCTTTGTTTGTTTAATAACTCCGTTAACTTTATGTTGCCATTAATTTTCGCTTCTCCCTCTACCTGCTCTCCACTTCCTTGCTGTCCAGGAATCGGTGGTGGTGCCCCTCTTTTAGAGAACTCCGATATCATTGTTTTGGTTTTGTTGAATAACTCCATGACCTTTTTATATGTATTTTGAACAAAATACTCTTCATCTTCCTTATTCACGGGAAGTTGCAGGATTTTGGTATTATTAAAATCAAATTTCTCCCAAGCTAACTCAAGGCGTTCCAATCTAATTTGCAAATATTCCGCTGTTTTCCTAGATAAAGTATCTTTTTTGAAATTATCATGGATGGAGTTCATTCTATCCAGAATGTTGGCTTGCTCCAAAAGTAGTTCCTTTAAGTTGGCCATATTTATTGTTTAAGATTGACAACAGATGGTGTGTAAAGTAATAAAAAGGAACTAGCTCACCGGGATCAGCTACCAGCTTTTAGCGCTTCCAGAAGCGCCGAGATTTTGCTCAGACAAACCCTTTTTCCTCCTTCACTGCTGCTCCTTGTATTTTCCAACGGACTACTGTTAAATTTCACTGTTATAAATGTTCTATTTTATTAAATGTTAATCTTTACTGTTCACCTTTTCGTACTGTTTATACTGTTCACTGTTTCACCACATCACTGATGGTTTTTTCTCGAAGGACCATATGTAAGGGTAGGGACTAATATCGGAATAGCTCTCCCTTACAGAAGGTACTCGTGATCCGAACGCGACGACCGACCGATACCACGAGTCCAGTATGCCTTGGCAGGATAATAGTGGAAATGAATTGTTAATTGTTATGGTAATAATGTTTAATTAATTAAATATAAATGTTACACTGTTATTGCAAGAGAAAAAGGAATATAAAATGTTATGTTATAATGAACAATAATGTTGATGAGAGGCACTAAACCAACTGACGTTTCTACAATTCTTTAGGCTTAACAATGTGTCGCTCGCAGTCATATCGTCATCCGGAAGGCACTAACTTGTCCTCAATACTTGTGGGCGCTGTGTTAGCAACCTTGACTTAAGTAAACTATGTCAATAGGAAATAATTATTAAGAAATGTTAATAAATAATACATAATCTAAATGTGTGGACAAAGGCCGTGCAAGCTGTTTAGGAGATACGGGCCTGTAAAGTTTTGACTTTTTCGACAGGTAGATCTCGTCAAGACCTTTTTCTAGACATCCATCAACATGGGTCTAGCTCCAGCCATTTGAGAGATGCAGGCTGTCAAAGTTTTGACAAAAAAAAAACTTTTTTTGGCACCCCATGGTCCAACCCCTAGGGATGTACCACCTTCTATTCCAAAGATATTTTGCTTGGATAAAGATAGATAGATAGATATATTGTGGATATATGAGGTCTTTCAATTTAAATGGAAAGTAATTTAGGAGGTAATTCAGTATCGGTAATACATCACATTCCACTGCAAAGCACACTTTTTTGCGCGAATTTTTTTTTTCACTTCTCAGTACAAAGTGATCCGATCAGCTGACTCAGTTTGTATGGACAAGTGAAGAAACAGTTCGCGCAAAAAAAAGTACTTTGCAGTGGAATGTGATGTATTAACGATACTGAATCACCTCCTAAATTACTTTCCATTTAAATTGAAAGACCTTATATAGATAGATAGAAACCTCAAAAGGAAAAAATGGAAATCTAAAAGGATCACTTCTGTGGCTGTCTGTCTGTCTGTCTGTTACAGCCGATTGCTGTGTCACACATACTTTCAAGAATTTTCATGTCCGCTATATGAAATTTCAATCCATGCCATATTCATAATTAACATCCCAAAAAACCATAAAAACTACACCCATATTGATATTTACACATTTCAACATTTCAACCCCATCGCACCCCAACAGGGGATGATGGTATTTCACGTCCACTACATTGGATTTAGAAATCGTTGTTGTTTTCTTAATCAGCGACCCGATAAACCATACAAACGATACCCATGTTGATTGAATTGAAAAATTGAGCAAAAGCGAAAAATATCATAAAGAATTATAATAAATAAAAAAACACTTTATAAAAATTCATTATGGGTATCAAATTGTAGGTATTAAAAAGTTAATTGTTTAAAATATATAATTTGGCTATTTGCATCTATTTCGAGAAATCCTTGAAAAATTATAAAAAATTGTATGTTCCCCCCCCCCTTATCTCCAAAACTTGTGGACTGAAAAATATGAAAAAAATCATGGTAATATGTGTTTACGTAATTATTACAGGACAATTAAAGCGGTTGAGAAATTCACGAATAATAATGACAAAATAAAATTTATCATCCATAATATGGAACCCTAGGTATGCGAGTCTGACTCGCACTTGACCGGTTTTTTTTCTTTAGAGGCTCGGAACCCTAATAATATAAACTAACCACTGTATTCATTATTCGTAGGAAATTTTCCGCACTTTCCGTTTAAAATTTCCACTCCGTTTTTTTGAAATCACCCTGTGTTGGTTCTTTTTGCTAGACATCATAATTTTAATTCGCGGAGACAACTGATAATTTTTGAGAATGCCTCTAAAGCTTTCAAATATTCTTGTAGGACATAAATCATGCCTTTAGCTCTGAACTATAGCCTTTTGGTCTTGGTTTTCACCATGCAGTCCTAATTTGTTTGCCGAGACAACTTTTATACAGCCTAAAGGCTTAAGAAAGGTTTTAGAAATAACTTCTAAGTAATTTCAACATTCCATAGCTTTGTGGTTATATCAAAGTTAAGAATTTAACCTTTAGATTTCACTTAAGCATAATCCTAGCCTCTCCAGAACCTAATCACGAGTCTACAACAACTATAAGATCCTAGGACTTTAAGGTCGTGAAACACAAGTCAAAATAACGTTAATTTAAACTTTTGTCAACGGCTTAAAGGTTGTTATGACAAACAATTAGTTTTAGAACTTAATATGCCTAGATAGAAAAGTATTAAACTTTTTGCGACCCTAATACAAAATAAAGGAAGTTTTTACAACCTAGGCCCGAATGAATTGTTACGTGGGATAGAAAAGCCTTTGATTCCATTCCACACACTTGGCTCCTCTATATACCTGAACACTATAAAATTAACCGCACCATAATATAATTTTTACGAAATACAATGCAAACCTGGCAAACACAGCTAAAGCTAAGAAACGAAATCACTTCATTAACCACACCATTTATACAAATCCGCCGAGGCATTTTCCAAGGAGATGCTTGAGAGCATCGTGGGCTGAGGCCCACTTTGGTTCTGCCTCGCATTGAACCCATTATCACACAATCTTAACAGGCAGCAAAAAGGGTTTGAGATTATAGTTTCCCAAAATAGTTTCTACCTATCACATCTCCTTTACATGGATGACATAAAAATATACGGTAAAAGTAAACTAGACTTAAATCAGTTAGCTACAATCACAGAGACTGTCGCGTCGTACGCGAGTCGCTATCCGACCCATTGGTGAGTGTAACATATCATGACATTATTTTGATTGGCAACTCTGCTTTCCGCTTGTCATAATCGTTATGTTGGCACTTTTGGAAAGTATAGATGGCGCGAGACACGATGCGGTGCGAGGAATGGCGGACTGCTGCCCTCCGGTGCGAGGTGAGGCACAGGCGAGCACAAGGTTACCTACAACTCTGGTGAGTGTTCATACTAATATAAGTTAGACCGTTGCTTTGCTATCCATGAGATATGGAAGGATGAGAAGACCGAGCGAATAGTGAGTCTCTCATATAATTACGAAACGACGTATCGCATACGTCAAGTATTTGGCGGTAGAGCATTTAGATGACAACTAGTGGTTAACCCGTGAGCGTAGACCCACTAGGCTTGTCGGGATGCTCACCCAGGAGCGCGACACGAACTGAGCGCGCTAACGGTCGACTAAGATGATGGAGCAACCGTGGCGGGACTATGGGGAAGGTGGAGGTCCTCGTGGGGGGAAAACCCCTCCACGTCCGGGATGGGACGGGCAGCCATAGTGAGATGATAACCCAGCTGCTGTGCACGATAGGGGGAGGTAGCGCGATGCTGAGACCCTCAGACAACCCCTGCACAGTGTAGGGTTATGACAGTCCACTAGCCAGCCAGCCTATAAACGTCCCTAGGCAGCCATAGTGAGATGATAGCCCAGCTGCTGTGCACGATAGGGGGAGGTAGCGCGATGCTGAGACCCTCAGGCAACCCCTGCACAGTGTAGGGCTATGACAGTCCACTAGCCAGCCTACAAACCGGAGCAATAGTCGACCGTTAGGGTACATGTCGTACAGACCCATGCTATGTACAAGATAAAGACGAAATAGACATTTAGTCACGCACGGTCGACTCATCCTTTCTATCTTATTATATTTATACTTTGTTGCCCGTGTTCATTCTGTAGTAGAACTCAAGGCGTTACGATCATACTACAGAAAGGCGCGACAAAATTGGTGGAGGAGCTGGGATATGATCAGGGAAGCCAGATTCGTTCTGGTTACTCCATGTTCGTATTCACTTATTATAATTATTGTGTATATTTATAATTTTACTGTGTAGTCTAAATATAAGGAAACAAAATCGTGTTTTATTTCTTTTTACCCTAATTTGTTTACATTTTTTGCTCATTGGGCCCTTACGCACGTTTTCTAATCTGTGTTCCCTTTCCTTTAATTTCCTTCGGTTGGCAAGCTGCAAACCATCGACAAAGGACAGGTTGTCTATGACAAATGCTGTACCTCGATATATTTCGTTTGTTACCGGTTTTTTATTTTATGATAAATACGTGTTGATTTTACTTGTGGCATTTAAACAAAAACAGATTATCTAATAAGAAACTAATGTGTTTTATTAAAATTCAATCTGTTTTAAATTAATAAAGCGAGTTTCAACCAAATTTACCGGACTTTTGAAATTGGCGCAAAATTTTAACAGCTTTATCTGTGAATTGTTTTGACATGAAAGAAAACGCGTGTTTCTCATTTCCGGAAACATTTCCTTCTTTCATATGTATTTGTTTGTGTTGTGTTGAAAACACCTGTGAAAACACCGGCCGGCGGAAAATTGAAGAGTTTCTGTTATTTATCGCTGTAAGTACGTAGAAGCCGAATCAAAACTTGGGATGTTACAATACGTCTTTCCAGTATACTAAAATGTGCTCGTTGATTGTATCTACAGTAAATCGTTGAACGACCCTTGCCGAAGCCGACACCGACGCCGACGCCATTATGGAGCAAATCCTGTTGCGAAGAGTCGAACTGAGAAAGGACCGCCTCTCCAGCTTAGTCGACACTTCGTTACAGCAATACGACCAGGAGCAACTGGACACCGAGAAGGCAGCGTTTGTTTTGCGACAGCTTAAAGACTTCATCCAAAAATTGGATGAAGAAATTAAGCACTACACTGCTACTTCGCGGGAACCCCAGCTTGAAATGATTAATGCTGCACTGGAGACACAGATGGCTGCTGAAGATCTTGTAAGCAAGATCGATTTCTCCATCCAGACCACGCAATCGAGGCATCAGGAACAAGACAAGGCTACTAGGTTGCCAAAGGTGACAGTGTTCACGTATTATCTTATCTATTAAGTGCAAATTTATTTCCAAATGAAATAAATATTTTTTTTTGTATTTGTAAAGCTCGAACTACCGAAGTACAATGGGGACAGACTTAAGTGGAGCGAGTTTTAGGACCGTTTCCGAGCCAACGTGCACCAGCGAGCCTTAGCCGATGCTGACAAGCTCTCATACCTGCTTAGCTGCCTCGAAGGTATATTGATTTTGAATTTCAGAATTCTTTGTAAGCCTCACACACCTCTACAGTCTATAACATAGGTATAATTGAAAATGTACAATATAAACCTTTGTCCTGCCACTTAGGTACTGCTCTGGATGCTGTGTCAGGACTGTCTACAACGGATGCCAACTACACCATTGCGATTGAGACCCTGCAGGACAGATTTGGCTCCCATGACATCCTGATTGATGCACATTACACTGCACTCAATAGTCTCTCATGTGCGGACTACACAAGTGCAAGTTGCAGGTCAATGTTAGACACCATTGAACGGCACCTTAAGGTTTTGGAGAAACTTGGAGAACCGGTGAACGGAAATCACTTTCGAGCGATCATACTCAGCAAGTTTCCTGAAAAGGTAGTCCACGAACATCACTTGAGGGACAGCGGAAATTCAATGGTGGCTATTAGGAAAAACCTGCATAGCATTATCACAGCCATGGAGAAATCGACATCAGCTCCATCTACGGTGGAAGTGTCAACACCCATACCGTGTTCTTCTGGAGGTACTACTGAGGCTCTGCAGGTTAGAGTGGAACCGAAGAGACAGCAAGTAAACCGGAAGAGGAAGGGTGACACCTACACTAAGACACCACCGACTAAGAAGCCTCGACGCAGTTGCATCTTCTGTAAACGGCTAAACCATTCAAGTGCTGAATGTAGGACAGTTGGGACAGTGGATGCAAGGAAGGAGAAGCTTTCTGGTCGGTGTCTCCGGTGCCTGAACCAAAATCACAGGACAAGCGACTGTAGGAAGCAGGTGACCTGTTACCAGTGCAAAGGGGATCATTTGAAACTTTTGTGTCCGAATATTGATAAGGGTGAGCTTTCTTTAGTCAACGAAAGTGCCATTGAAACTGTATGTGAGATTTCTCATGGTCATACCTTTTTACAGACCGCCGTGGCAAAAATGATAAACCCCGAAAGTAACAGGAGCCTATTCGGCAGACTTCTTTTGGACAGCGGCAGCCAACGAAGTTATATTTCATCGAGAGCAGCTAATAAACTGGGCCTGTCAACTTCAAAAGAAGATCTGCTGCTAATCTACACATTCGGAGCTTCCAGTCCTACTGAAACGTCAAGTCCTTCCACAGAAATCAGGTTAGAAACCAAGCGTGGTATCGTCAGGAAAATGCAAGTTAACATTGTACCTCACATAACAGACAGGGTGTTAGTGGCAAACCTGAAGGTTGACAACGTGGACATATTTGCTGATGATAACACGACTGGGGACGGTATTGACCTACTTGTGGGAAATGATTTCTACTGCTCCTTCATAAGAGATGACAAGGTTCAGATTGACACAAACTTATACTTGATTGACACAGACTTTGGCTGGGTGTTGTCTGGCAATATTGTACAGAACGAGACTCCTAATATTCTGTCAGTTACGACTTACTGTCAATGCCATATACCAAGCTGTCCATACTTCACGGAACCGGATCTACCGTTAAGAAGTATTGACATGAAGTTTCTATGGTCACTGGAATGTATTGGCATTACTGATTCACCCAAGGCTACATGGCAAGAAGAAGCAGTACGTCACTTCAACGAGACAGTACAGTATCAGGACGGACGATACGAAGTTAAATGGCCCTGGATTCAGTTCCCACCTGATATTCCGTCTAACTTTGGACTTGCTCTTGGGCGACTGAAGAGTCTGATAAGAAGAATGGACAAGGAGTCTCGTGATGAATACGTCAGCATCCTGAAGGAACAGTTAGAGCTGGGAATCATAGAAGTTGTCGATGAAAATTCTAACCAGTCCAATAATCTGATTCACTATCTCCCTCATCATATAGTGAAACAGAAGGGAAAAAGAGGTAGACTTGTCTATGATGCGTCGGCCAAGACAACAGGACAGAAATGTCTCAATGAATGTCTTTACAGTGGACCATCCATGCTGGAAGACCTGACAGCATTGCTACTCAAGTTCCGTACGAAGAAAATAGGCCTGACAGCAGATGTAGAGAAGGCCTTCCTGCAAGTTGGACTTCAGAGTGAGGATCGTGATGTAACAAGATTCCTTTGGGTTAAAGATTTGGAGCGAGAACCAACCCCAGATAACCTGCTGCATCTGCGGTTCTGCAGAGTACCCTTTGGAGTGATATCAAGCCCGTTCTTACTTACTGCTACTATCAGACATCACATGGCTCAAACCGATGGGAACTTGATGAAAGCAATTGCTGACAAATGCTATGTTGACAACTTGGTGACTGGAACTGACTCAGTCGAGGAAGCTGAAGAAACCTTTCAGAAAGCAAGAACCTCATTTCAACAGCTAGCCATGAACATTAGGGATTGGGTCTCCAATAGCAGACAGTTCATGGAGTTAATACCCGAGGAATACAAGGCCAAGCAAACTGATAAGGTGAAGGTCCTTGGTTTATTATGGGATGTTGAAAAGGACATGTTGAAGCTGAAAACGACTGACGAACATTTCGGCCAACAAACTCCGCCTAGCACCAAAAGGCAAGTTCTCCGCACACTAGCTCGAGTCTATGACCCTTGTGGATTTGTATGTCCACTTATCCTACCGATAAAGCTCTTGTTTCAACAAATATGTGAAAGAAAGGTGAAGTGGGACATCAAGCTGCCGGAGGACCTGACACAGTCAGTGGAGAAAACCTTAAAACAGTTAAGGGCTGTATCTGATGTAGAGCTTCAGAGATACATCGGGATTGAGTCACCAGATCAAGAAACCGTCTATGAACTACACTGTTTCACTGATTCGTCCATGAACGCATATGCAGCCGTGGTATATCTAAAGGCACAAGGACATGGTGAAACAACAGTGTCATTTGTAATGGCAAAATCGCATGTCTCACGGACGGAAGATAAGACCGATCTGAAGATACCCAAGCTAGAACTTCTAGGATACCTGATAGGGAGCAGGTTACTGAAATACACAAGTAACAATCTAGACTTAGAAATCAAGAAGATGTACTTATGGACAGACAGCCTGGTTGTTCTTGGATGGATGAGATCGAACAAGCTTCTCCCACCGTTCGTTGCAAACAGAGTCAACGAGATCAAGCGTAACCATCAACAGACAGAAATGTGCTACATTCACACTAAGTCAAACCCTGCTGATATTGCTACGAGGCCTGAGCTCTGGGAACAAAAGAAAGAGCTATGGTACAATGGACCAGAATTCCTGAAAGAACACGAGTCGTGTTGGCCTTCTAACCGGCACTACGATGCACACAAGACATTCCTTTCAGTTGGGGAGGCCCTGGAGGGACACCCAGGAGAGATGGACGCCGAGGAATTTAATGATCAGATCATAGTCGATGAAGTGCCTGTGGAAACTATCGATCCAGGTATAATTGTCCAAGACAGCCATAATACACTGGACGAAACCACAACTGCAATTAAGAAACTTCAAAGACAATATTTTCTTGATGAAGTAACAGGCAAGAGAACACACTTGGGAAGGAATTTAGATTTATTCCTGGACGTCGATGGAGTTCTCAGGTGCAGAGGCCGTATGGCAAATACCACCTGGAGTTACGACATGAAGTATCCAGTACTGTTGCCAAAAGATTGTGAGTTCACGAATAAAGTTATTAAAGATATACACGAGAAGAACTATCACGTGGGCGCTGCACACACCCTAGCTATCATCAGGGAGCGATACTGGATACCACAAGGAAAGGCCCAGGTCCAAAAGGTACTCAGAAGATGCCCTCAATGTGTGAAACATGGAGGTGGCCCTTATAAGCTACCACCCACACCAGCCCTGCCGCGAGAGAGAGTAAATTACAGCCATCCATTTGCCTTCAGCGGTCTTGATTATTTTGGCCCTCTGTACGTGGCTTCAGCTACTGGAAGAGAGAAGAGGTGGGTAGCTTTGTTTACATGCCTAACAGTTCGAGCTATCCACTTGGAAATAGTCAAGGATTTGACGGCTGAAGAATCCCTCCTAGCGCTTCGGAGATTTACAGCAACTAGAGGAGTACCACAACGAATATACTCGGATAATGCTACCTATTTCAAGCTGGCCTCCGAAGTAATGACAAAGCCATACTGTATCGAAAGGGAAATTCAATGGAAATTTATTCCACAGTTGGCCCCGTGGCATGGGGGATTTTACGAACGTCTGGTTGCATTGGTGAAGCACTGTCTAAAACGAACCCTAGAGAAACATCTGCTGAACGACAGCAAACTGCTTACAGTGATGAAGGAAGTTGAGGCAGTAGTGAACTCCAGACCACTAACACGAGTAGGCACAGAGATTATCCACATCTTGAGACCAGCAGATTTTCTAAGTTTAGGTAAATGCCTGACGGTCGAACCTTCGTCTGCGAAATTACCTTGTGAAGGCACAACCACAAAAACTGACCTGATCGAAAGCTGGAGGAAGGGACTCAGAATTCTAGAAGCTTTCAAACAGATGTTTGTAGGACAATATCTCACAAGTTTGAGGGAGAGATCTAAGCATGCACCTAAACAGCCCAGAATTAGATCTGATCGTGAACCTCGAGTGGGCGATGTTGTGCAAATCAAGTCTGACTCTAAAAATCGCGATAACTGGAAGGTTGGAAAAATTGAGTCCTTGATAGAGGGTGCAGATAATGAATGTAGAGTAGCAAAGGTCAATGTAGACGGCTCTATATTCATACGTTCCATTGGACATCTCTATCCTCTAGAGGCAGATTCAAAGGAACAGACGCAACCTGAGCAAGGCACAGAAAAGGAGTTGGAACGAGCTGACGGTCCAACAGGAGATGTTCCTGTTCGCTTTCTAGACCTAGACCTCAACATGGATGTTGAGTCAATGCACATGCCAGATCAAGCTGAGGAAAGAGATGCGCAGTCTCACAGAGATATCAATCCTAACAGTGAGCGTACTTCCCCCATGGAAATGGACTCTATCCTAGAAGCTGAAGAGACTGGAGATGTTGAATCCCACAGCAAGTCTACACCTCCAGCTAATAACAGAACACCAGAGTTTGAAGAAGTCTCAACTTCAGCCGAGCCACAGCAATCAATTGAAGTGAACACAAGAGGCAGAAGGGACGCTGCGGTTCGAGCCAGGGAGAAGATCCTAGAGTGGACGCGCCACCTACTTGCCCTGCTAGAGTAACCTTCTTCGCTTTTGGGAGTGTCGCGTCGTACGCGAGTCGCTATCCGACCCATTGGTGAGTGTAACATATCATGACATTATTTTGATTGGCAACTCTGCTTTCCGCTTGTCATAATCGTTATGTTGGCACTTTTGGAAAGTATAGATGGCGCGAGACACGATGCGGTGCGAGGAATGGCGGACTGCTGCCCTCCGGTGCGAGGTGAGGCACAGGCGAGCACAAGGTTACCTACAACTCTGGTGAGTGTTCATACTAATATAAGTTAGACCGTTGCTTTGCTATCCATGAGATATGGAAGGATGAGAAGACCGAGCGAATAGTGAGTCTCTCATATAATTACGAAACGACGTATCGCATACGTCAAGTATTTGGCGGTAGAGCATTTAGATGACAACTAGTGGTTAACCCGTGAGCGTAGACCCACTAGGCTTGTCGGGATGCTCACCCAGGAGCGCGACACGAACTGAGCGCGCTAACGGTCGACTAAGATGATGGAGCAACCGTGGCGGGACTATGGGGAAGGTGGAGGTCCTCGTGGGGGGAAAACCCCTCCACGTCCGGGATGGGACGGGCAGCCATAGTGAGATGATAACCCAGCTGCTGTGCACGATAGGGGGAGGTAGCGCGATGCTGAGACCCTCAGACAACCCCTGCACAGTGTAGGGTTATGACAGTCCACTAGCCAGCCAGCCTATAAACGTCCCTAGGCAGCCATAGTGAGATGATAGCCCAGCTGCTGTGCACGATAGGGGGAGGTAGCGCGATGCTGAGACCCTCAGGCAACCCCTGCACAGTGTAGGGCTATGACAGTCCACTAGCCAGCCTACAAACCGGAGCAATAGTCGACCGTTAGGGTACATGTCGTACAGACCCATGCTATGTACAAGATAAAGACGAAATAGACATTTAGTCACGCACGGTCGACTCATCCTTTCTATCTTATTATATTTATACTTTGTTGCCCGTGTTCATTCTGTAGTAGAACTCAAGGCGTTACGATCATACTACAGAAAGGCGCGACAGAGACATTCTCAACAGATATAAATATGCAATTTGGCATTGATAAATGCAAAACCCGATCTATTAAACGTGGCAAAATAGAACTAAACAGCTTTCTTCTTCAGACTGGGGAGGAAATCGAACCAATGCACCAAGAGCAATCATACAAATACTTAGGTTTTATTCAGTCAACACAAATACATCAAAAAGACACGAAAGCTATGCTTATTAAACATTTTAAAATTAGACTTAATAAAAAACTTAAATCACAGCTTCACCCTCGACACACCATCAAAGCTATCAACACATACGCCATACCTATACTAACTTATTCATTCGGAATAATAAAATGGTCTAAGACAGACCTATTAAAATTACAAATAATAATAAACAATAGCTTAACAAAACACCGCAAACATCACCCAAAATCCTGCGTGCAAAGACTGACCCTACCACGTCAAGAAGGGGGAAGAGGGCTAATTGACATCAAAAACTTGCACAACAAACAAATAGCCACACTTAGGAACCTTTTTCACAATCGATCACAAGACTCAGCTTTGCACAAAACAATAGCCCAAGCAGATACTTACCTCACACCACTTAACTTGCACTCCTTAGTTAAACAAGACTAATTAAGGAGCATTTTCTATCACTTTGATAGTTTAAGTTTAATTTATCTCTACCTATACTGTACTGGTACTTATATATATATATATATATATATATATATATATATATATATTTCTATCTATCTTTATACACAAGTATACACAGTCCTGTCAAATTTTGTCTGTCGAGTTCGTCGTGTGCGCTCTCGACGCGAAGACGCGTGCTAAATTAATTGTTTAATTGTTGCGTTACATGTGTGGTAAACACAAGTTGTGAAAAGTAAAAACGTTTCTGGGCGTATATACGTAGTTATGGCGCTGTGTAAAAGGTGTAAAGGCGTCGTAGCGAAATCGAAGGAAGAACTTTATCAGTGCAAAGGTCATTGTGGAGGGATTTTTCATAAGAAATGTGTGAAAGACCCGAAAGCTTTTGCGGAAAAGCAGGTATGTGATTCGTGTGATCGAAAAGTGGATTCACCAAAGGCGATGCCAGCTGCAAAAATATCTGTAACCGACGCAGAAACTAAGAACTCGGAGATCTTGCTCAGGAAGCTAAATGAAAAACTGGAAATCATCTACAAGATGGAAAAACAACTGACTGAAATGCAGGAAAACATCGATTTCTACGCCGAAAAATACCAAGAGCTTGTGGAATTCAAAGAAGAAGTTACAGTTAAACTAAAGAAGACAGAAAACAGGATAACGGAACTGAGCCAGAAAAATGTTTATTTGGAAAAAGTCAATAACTCCCTGGAAGAGCGAATTTTCGCCTTAGAAGTGAAGGAAATGGAGAAAAATATAGAATTGGTTGGCGTAGAAAAGAAGGATAAGGAAGATGTCGAGGAAATAGTACAGAAAATTGCTGAGAGCTTGGATTTGAACAAAGATGAGATTATTAGTTCATGGAGGGTAGGCGGAGAAAGCAAAAGCGGCCGCCCGCGGCCGATCATCGTGCGTCTGCGTGATCACCGATCTCGCGAACTATGGTTGGCTACCCGTAAAGAAAAGCGTCTTAATAACAACGACATTTTTGCAAACAAAAGCACTGCTAGAATATTTGTGAACGAAAATGTTAGCAAGCAGACGCGAAACCTGTTTTGGGAGACAAAAAACAGGCTCAGGAATGTGTACCAATTTATCTGGATCCAGAACTCGAAGGTTCTAGTCAAGAAGAGTGAAAGTGAAAGAAAGATTCACACGGTTAAACGAGAAGATGATATTGATATGCTTTTAAAATGAGCATCTAATACGTACAAACATAAATAGCGCGAAAAATATTTGTTCGGAAGTACCTATCTATCGCCGAGCTACTATCACAATCGTTACTACAAGTTTTAAGCATGGATTACACTAGATACATAGATTTAAATACATGGTATAACTACATGAACAGTAAACGCAGCGAAGAGTTTAACATTATACACCTAAATATAAGATCTTTGCGCAAAAACTTTCCAGAACTGCAAGTTTTATTAGATACTATAATAGAAAAAATCGATATAATTGTGCTGACAGAAATAAACATCAAGGAACAGGAAGCATGTTTGTACAATATACAAGGCTATAGATTATACACAAACACAAGAGAACATAAGAGGGGCGGGGGGATTGCTGTATACATAAGGGAAGGCTTGACCTTTACTCCAAAAATCAGTAATGGAACCGCGTGTGAAATACTGCACGGCTGTGTACAGGGACGAAACTCGGGGTCGTTTTATTTAGTGGCAGTGTACAGGCCACCTAAAACAAACAATTTGCGCTTTATTAAGGAGATATCACAACTGCTTCAGCAATTTCAAAGTGAAAATAATTTGGTGCTGATTGGTGATATGAACATTAATATTCTAGATGGTATCAGTAGTTCAATAGCAACAAAGTACAACGACACTATGTGTAAGTTCGGTTTACAGTGCGGTATAACAGATGTGACACGTGAAGAGGTTGTTAAAGGTCGTGTTGTGTCATCGTGCCTAGATCACGTGTGGGTGCGTGAGGGCGCCGCAGCCGGCAGACGCGGGGCCGCAGCCATCTCCCCTTCAGCTGACCCCGCTGCATATGTGCTCGAAGCGGGAAAAATCTCGGATCATTATCTCATTGGTACGCGTCTATCGATGGGTGAGTGCGGTTTAAAAGGCTTCGTAGAACCACATAAAATATGTGTAATTGACAAAAAAATTTTCGAATCAAAACTACTAGAAGTGGTGTGGGACGATTTATTGTGTATAGAATGTCCTGTAACGTTATATAATAAATTATGTGCTATTTTTTGCGATATATATAAAAGTTCTCAAAAACTCATTACGTTTCGAAGAAAAAGAATTTCGAAACCATGGATAACAAAAGAAATTAAAAAAATGATTAAAATTAGGGACAAATTATTTAAAACCTGGAAAAAGGATCCAAGTAATATGACATTAAGATTAGAGTATACAATATCTAGAAATAAAATTAACAAAAAGATATATATTGCAAAAAATATGTACAGACAAAGAGTAATAAATAATTGTGAGGGCGATTTTCGGAAAATATGGGAAAATTTAAACAATTGGACAGGAAAAAGAAAGGCAAATGTAGATGAGGTAATCATGCAGCATTTAGGAAAAGTTAGCAATATTGCAGAAATATGTAACAATTTTTCGAAAACTTTTACGGAAGAAATTGATAAAATCAAGCATAAATGTAACGACAACTTCCTAGACAGAGAATCATACGTAAAGCCTTCCGAAATTAGCTTCTGGTTTAAACCTGTAAAACCTCAAATAATAGAAAAAATCATTGACAGCATGTCTTGTAATAAATCTGCTGGTTCTGATAAACTTAGAATACAAGAAATTAAAATGGTTAAACATCAAATTAGCCCAGTCTTAGCGCACTTTGTGAACTTAAGTGTTAAGACTGGTATTTACCCGGATCAGCTAAAACTATCATTAATTAGACCCATATACAAGCAGGGAAGTCACGTTGATTACTCTAACTACCGACCTATCGCTATCTTATCCGTTATAAACAAGATAACAGAAAAAACAATTGTCAATCAAATGTCGTCATTCCTAGAAAAGCATAAATTGTTGTCGGGCTGTCAACATGGCTTCCGTAAAAATCATGGCACTGCTACAGCTTTGTCTGAATTTACCAATGATGTTAACGGCTACTTAAATAACAAAAAACAGGTCTTGGCTATATTTATTGACTACAAAAAAGCCTTTGACACGCTAGATCACGAACTATTGCTCCGTGCCATGGATGAGTGTGGAATTAGGGGTCCGATGAACAAATGGTTTCGCAGTTACTTGGAAAACAGAAAAATGATGACTGTTGTAGATGGAAATTATGGTAACAAAGTTGATATAAAATATGGTGTCCCAACCGGCTCCGTGTACGGTCCGGTAGGTTATTTAATGCATGTAAATAGCGTCGCTAATGTCATACAAAACTGCAATGTATATATGTATGCTGACGATATGTGCATTGTTTTAGCAGATACAGATTTGAAAATCATGCACCAAAAATGTCAAGAGGTATTTAATAACATAACAAAATGGGCCCATGACAATGGCATTATTTTGAATATAAATAAAACTAAGGCTATGCACATACACTCACCATACAACACAAAAAGTAGGAAGGGTCTAAGTATTACTGGCCACAGCTATGAATGTTTACATAACAATCAATCAAATTGTAAATGCCAAAAACTTGAATTTGTAAAAAAGTTTACGTATCTTGGCTTAACTATTGATAACAATATGAATTGGAAAACTCATGTCAAAGAGATATGTAAGAAACTTAGATGTGTCCTAGGGAAGTTTTTCTTTTTAAGTAAAATTGTAAGCCGATCTACCCTATTTTGTGTCTATTACGCATTAGTGGAATCAATTGTTATGTATGGACTGAGTAGTTACGGCCGTACATTTAAAACATACTTGGACGAGATAAAGTCACTTCAAATTAGATTTTTGAAATTTTTGGTTAGTAAAAAGACAAAAAATAACTGTAAACAGGACTATGATAGATTATTTAGGATTTGTAACGTGTTACCCGTAAATGAAAAAGTTAAGCATTTAATTACAATTGAAAATCAGAATCACACGAAGATTACTAAATTGGTGAGAAATAAAATGTATACTAGAAAGGTTGCTGATAAAAAACTTGAAATTTGTAAAACAATTAACTATTATGGTGAAAGAACTGATCAACATCTTGTTCCTAAGCTGTTCAATGCACTGCCAGCTGACTTAAGAAATGAGTCATACTCCAAATGTGTGTTTAAAAAGAAAGTTAAATTGTTCTATCTATCTAAACTTACATAGGAAATGTAAATGTATAAAACTTAAAGTATTGTTTACTGACTGGGTTGTTTTGCGTATTGCGTAATGCGTATTGTGTTTCCATACGCGTTTTATATATGTAAACAGAGGCTATTCTGCCTACAAACCGCACGGTTTGGCGGATGTTTTGCAAATAAAATATGCTTTCGTGTTTTTTTAAATAAATGTATTTCATTCATATATTTTGTATTTAATTGAATGTAATATTTATTTATTTTGTGTCTAGTTTACGTATTGAGTTAATATATACATAAATATGTTCAGATCATTATTTAAGTATTTTTGATTATAATAGGTACACCGCCTACGCCTTCACGTACATCCAAAATATTTTCCACCCAAAGGTTGTCTGGAAGAAATCGCTCTAAGCGATAAGACCGCCCATTGTTGCCTATATTTTTGTTTTTTTTTCCACCTTTGTATTGTCCTTTTTGTTGTTGTTCTTTTGGTGTACAATAAAGCGTATTTATGTTATGTTATGTTATAAACAACACAATGAAATCTTAACTGATGAAAAAGAAAAAAAATCACTACTTGGGAGCAAAAGTCTCTACACGGAAGACACCGAAAAGACCTGTTACAGCCCCATCTGTATATATAAAATTCAAAGTCCTGACTGACTGACTGACTGACTGACTGATATATCAACGCACAGCCTAAACCACTGGTCCTAGAGACTTGAAATTTTGCATATAGATACCTTATATAGTGTAGGCATCCACTAAGAAAGGATATTTCAAAACTCACCCTCTAGACTATTTTATTCGAGACTTCACTGGAGTACTCCTATCTATAAATGAGTAAACACGTGTTTC
This sequence comes from Ypsolopha sequella, assembly GCA_934047225.1. Lineage (NCBI taxonomy): Eukaryota > Metazoa > Arthropoda > Insecta > Lepidoptera > Ypsolophidae > Ypsolopha > Ypsolopha sequella. The sequence continues at coordinate 30,415,404 of OW203991.1, read as the reverse complement.
AGGTTTTTTTTAGAATTCAACCCTTAAAAGGGGGAAATGGGGTGACAAAGTCTGAAAATCAACATGGGTATCGTTTGTATGGTTTATCGGGTCACTGATTACGAAAACAACAACGATTTCTAAATCAAACGTAATGGGCGTGAAATACCATCATCCTCTGTTGGGGTGCGACGGGGTTAAAATGCTGAAATGTGTAAATATCAATATGGGTGTCGTTTTTATGGTTTTTTCGGACGTTAATTACGAAAATGGCATCGATTTTGAAATTTAATTTAGTGGACATGAAAAATCTTGAAAGTATGTGTGCCACAGCAAATCGGCTGTAACAGACGGACAGACAGACAGCCATACAAGTGATCCTATTAGGGTTCCGTTTTTTCCTTTTGAGGTATCTATCTATCTATATAATTCAAATTTAAATAGTTTATTTTGCAAAGCAGGTATAGATATATACACTTTTTACACGTCAAATTTAATCTAATAAAGAAAATATATGTAATAAAATAATAAATGTACATGAACTAAATTAAAGGTTTATTTAATTTATGTAGCAATATATTTACGATTAAAATGATAGGTAAAATATGTATTATACAAGGTAAAATCCAATCAGCCGCCCGAACCCATACCGGAGACCCGGTATATCTACAATCGATCTACCTATCTACCTATCTATCTGTCTATCTATCTATCTGTCTATCTATCTATCTGTCTATCTATATCTATCAATATCCCAGCAAAATATCTTTGGAACGGAAGGTAGTACATCCCTCGGGTTGGACCACGGGGTGCCAAAAAAGTTTTTTTTCTGTCAAAACTTTGACGCCCTATATCTCCCAAACGGCTAGAGTTAGACCCATGTTGATGGGTGTCTAGGAAAAGGTCTCGACGAGATCTACCTGCCGAAAATGTCAAAACTTTACAGGCCCGAATCTCCCAAACGGCTGATGCTAGACCCATGTTCATTACTCTAAGAAAAGGGCTCGGCGAGGACCAGATGACGGTAAAAAAAACGAAAAAAAAAATTGCCAAACATTTGATCGGCCGTACCTCCCGAACGGCTATAATTGTAGAGAGTCCGGGTTTCAACTATAGTGATCAGTCATCAGTGATCAGTGATCAGTCAAGCTGAGGCTACACGAACAAAAAAATAAATTGGTAGGTTTTGACATTTTGCCAGGTCCAAAAAAATATTCCGATTTGCATGAAACTCAAGGGGCATTCGGGGCCGCCAATTACGCTGCCGTATTCAAATTTGACATTTTTGACAACTGATAGAGATTTTGACACTCTGAGCATGCGAGTTTTTCGGCCGAGCACTACACCTTGACTCTCAGAAGGAGTGAGAGCACTTATAATGTTTGTTACTGAAAAAAATTTCATTTGTTTCATGTAGGCCACGAGGGCGAAGCCGCGGGCAGAAGCTAGTGTTGATATAAAAGGGTTGAACGCATGGCTGCGACAGGGTGAGCTCTTTCCTGAAACTGAAGCTTTCATGATGGCTATACAAGATCAGGTTATAACTACACGCAATTACCAGAAACACATTATACGCCAACCCAACTTAACTACAGATCAGTGTCGACTCTGCCACAGTGCATCAGAAACTATACAACACATAACAAGCGCCTGTAAGTTCATCGCACAAACTGATTATAGACAACGCCATGACCATATTGCTGGGATTATTCATCAGATTATAGCCTACAAATACAAACTTATCCCTGAAAAAATACCATATTATAAATATCAGCCATCTACTATTTTAGAAGATAAAAACTACAAAGTTTACTGGGACACAACAATCATAACCGACAAGACCATTCACTACAATAGACCAGACATAGATATATTAGATAAAAACAAGAAAAGTGTCTACCTCATTGACATTGCCATCCCAAACACGCACAACTTGGCCAACACTCACTCCGAAAATATCGCTAAATACACGGACTTGTCCATAGAAATAAAGACTCAATGGCATGTCAACACAGTCAGAACTTTACCTATCATAGTTTCGTCAACAGGGGTCATCCCCAAAACATTGCATACTAGCCTCAAGATATTGGACATCCATTCATCAACTTTCATCCTTCTCCAAAAACAGGTAATATTAAATACTTGTAGGATTGTCTGCAAATTTCTAGGACATGAATAATTGTACGCATGCACTTGGCTTTGGCCCGTGCCATTTTACCACCTCTAGAAACATCTAAGAGAGAAAAAAAAAACAAAAAAAATATAATAATAATAAGCCTTTATTACATTCCCATGCAAAAAAAAATTAAAAATACAATTAATTTTTAAATATCATTATTACAAATTAAACCCACATTAAAAATAGCATATTATATAAATCATAGGATAAAATGTACATAACGGGCCGCTGAGTAGTCTGGGCTTTCGTATTTTTTTACAGAAAGTAGATGATAAGAACATTCTGGCCCTTTTGTTTCTAGTTTAGTTCTAGCCTTACTTTTTTTATAGATTAATAGATTTCCTTAAGAATAGTTATATATCCCTCGTTGACATTTTTTTCGGCCAGTGCTTTCCATAGTGCTTCATGTGAAATTGTATCAAACGCCTTCGAGTAATCGATAAAGCAATATAGAGCGTTTTCCCATATTCAAGAAACTTCTCAATGATCTGTGTTAGAGTAAAAATATGGTCTATGGTCAAGAAGTTTCATCGGAAGCCGGTTTGTTCTTTAGGCTGGTTGTCTTCAAGATTTCTTGTTAATCTTTTTAATAAGACGTGGGTGAATAACTTGTTAGTCGTTTGCAGTAAACTTATTGGTCTATAATTTCCAATATCAGCGGGATTACCTTTTTTATATAGAAGAGATTACTGTGAATAATTTGTCAGGATGAGAGTTATTGGCTCTGAGAGACACTTCAGGATGTCGTTGGTAACACTATCTTCTCCTGGACTTTTACTGGATTTGAGTGAGGCAATAGCATGATTTACTTCCTTTCTTAAATAATTGTTATTTGCTCTGCTGCGTTTTCCTCTCTGGTACAAAGAAAAGGATACTTGATCTAAAGGTTTACATTCATAATCATAAAGATCTCTATAGAATTCTGTAGCTTTATTGACAATTTGTTTTCTGTTAGTGCTTGTCATGTTCGTAGTGCTATTTTTAAGGGATGATATGCAGGCCTTCTTGTGGTCCAATCATTTTTGGGCTCCTTTGACGGAACCTTTTTTGGTCAATTCCTCTTCAATAACTTTATAATGGTAAGTTTTCTCGTCATTTTTTATACATTTCTTTACTTTTTTATACAGTAAGCTTAGTTTTTTCTTTTTAGATTTAGTTTTATTTTCTTTTTTTTTTAAGTTTTGTTCTCTCTAAAATAAGATCTCTAGGTGTATCCAGTTATAATATTAAATAGGCTTTTTCCTTATTTTTTTGGTAGTTCATTGATACTCTCTTTGATCTGCTTAATAATATCAGTATAAGAATACAGTAAGTGTACCTACATAATAATAATAATAATAATTTAGAGCAAATGCGGAGCATATTACGAGAGACGATTGTAGAGTATCGCCAAGTGCCTCTGAAACTGAGGCCTAGGCTTCCCCGAGTGCCTCTAAGCATCAAGGTTCGGACGCTCAAAAAGGATGTCGTGAATTGAAAGACAAAAGTAATTCAGTAATTTACGTAAATTGTCCGAAATAGAATGCCTCTCTGATCTACAGTGATCGTTCCTATCACTATGATCTTACACTATCCTTACATGGCTAACGAATACAATATAAGTACACTCATTGGTGTGCTCTACGCACACTACACCCCCCATTGCAAAAGAAAAAAAAAACACGAATACATGTTTTTTTTATACATTACTAAATAATGCTTATGAGTTATATAATTTAGTTCTATTTTTATAAACGGTTTCAATTTTACCATCTTTTAAAATTTTAACATTTACATCCAAATCTTCAATTACTAAGTATTGGCCTAAAAATATGCTTTGTGTTTTGTCACCCGATTGGTTTCGCAAAAGAACTAAATCTTTCTTATAATGAAGTGGGTAAATATTCTTATCATAATTAGATTTTCTTATAACTTTACTGTTACATAAATTTTCTCTTGCAACTTTATGGGCAAGCTGTAACCTATACTTAAGTTCTAACAGATAACTACTATGATTATATAAAGGTTCTACAATATTAATGGTAAGATTTGATGGCATATTGCAAATTTTACCAAACACTAATTCGTGTGGTGTATATTTAGTTTCTGAGTGAACCGTATTATTGTACGCAGAGCACCAGTATGGTAACCAACTACTCCATTGATCAGGCTTATTATTGGACACTATCCGCAAGTACGCACCCATTGTTTTATGAGACTTCTCCAGTGTCCCTATGCTCTCTTGATGATAAGCTGTTGAGCTAATTTGGGTAATATTTAAAAGTTTACATACCTCTTTCATTGTACTTGATAAAAACCGTAAACCGTCTCTTATGATTTGACTATAAACATCAGATATAAGATTTAAAATACAAAAGATACAGAGGTTTGCCTAAGCTATTTTGTATTAATTACATCTCCTCTAAGGGATTATGAAGTTTGTAATTTTAATGGGCCTTTAATAAACGCAGAGCGCGTGAAGAATTGTTTTCAGTTTTGAATTTTGATCAACTGACTTTAGAAGAGAAAATATCAATTGAAAATATTTGTGCTAAATTCCCAGACGTTTTCTTTTTAGAGGGGGATAAATTAACAAGTACCAAAATATATCAACAGTCTATTCAACTTAAACCGCACAGCAGTCCCATTTATACAAAACAATATCGACTCCTACATTCCCAAAAACAAGAAATAGAAAAGCAAATTAGTAAAATGTTAGAAGACAACATAATTGAAGAATCGCATAGTGAATGGTCGAGTCCATTGTTATTAGTTCCAAAAAAGGTAGACGCCACAGGAGAAAAGAAATGACGCATAGTTATTGATTACCGTAAACTTAATGACCAAATTCAAGATGACAAGTTTCCGTTGCCCAAATTAGCAGATATTTTAGATTCTCTTTCTGGTGCCATGTACATGTACTATACTATAGTCATTTAGACCTTTTTCAGGGATATTATTAAGTAGAGCTCGATCCACAGAGTAAAAAAGTATACAGCTTTTACAACAAGCACCAACCAATACCAGATGAAAAGATAACCAATGGGTTTAAAAACTAACCCATCTGCATTTTCACGCATGATTACAGTAGCGATGTCAGGCCTTAACTACGAGAAGTGCCTGGTTTACCTTGATGATTTAGTCGTTTTTGGCAGAAATTTAGACCAACATAACAAAAATTTAATGGAAATTAAATCCTGCCAAATGTGTGTTTTTAAAAAAGGAGATTCTGTACCTAGGAAATATTGTGTCACAAGAAGGTATTTTACCTGACCCAACAAAAATTTTACTTTTAAAAAAGTATCTTAGGTCTCAAAACTGTGATGATGTAAAAAGATTTATAGCTTTTGCAAATTATTATCGTAAGTTTATTCCCCATTTTGCACAGAGAGCAGCACCGTTAAATAATCTTTGTAAAAAAGATTTAGAATTTATTTGGACCGAGGATTGTGAAAAATCATTTAAAGATTTCAAATGTGCTTTAGGCAGCCCCCCTATTCTTTAATATCCAATCTTTTCAAGTGATAATGAATTCATTTTGCAAACGGACGCCTCGCAGCTGGCAGTAGGATCCGTGCTTTGTAACACTGATGGACGGCCAGTAGCATATGCCAGTAGAGGATTTAATAAGGCTGAGAAAAATTATCCTACCATAGAGAAAGAACTTTTGGCTATATATAGTATGGAGTGTAAAGTACTTCCGACCTTATTTGTACGGACGAAGATATGCTGAAATATGCTGATATGCTGGGATATATATAGATATAGATAGATAGATAGATAGATAGATACATAGATAGATAGACTGTGGATAGATACATAGATAGATACCTCAAATGGAAAAAATGTAACCCTAATAAGATCACTTGTGTGGCTCTCTGTCTGTCTGTCTGTTAGAGCCGATTTACTCTGGCACACATACTTTCAAGAATTTTGTGTCCAATATATTAAATTTCAAAATTGATGCCATTTTCGTAATTAACGTCCCAAAAAACCATAAAAACGACACCCATATTGATATTTACACATTTCAAGATTTCAACCCCATCGAAACCCAACAGGGGATGATGGTATTTCACGTGCACTATGTTGGATTTAGAAATTGTTGTTGTTTTTGTAATCAGCCACCTGATAAACCATACAAACGATACCTATGTTGATTTTCAGACTTTGTCACCCCCTTTCCTCCTTTTAGGGGTTGAATTCTGAAAAACCTGAAACAATCGTTTACTCATTTATAGATAGGAGTACTCCTGTGAAGTCTCGAATAAAATAGTCTAACTAATCTTGTTTCCCCATACAAACTTTGGACCCCCGTTTCACCCCCCCAAATCCTTTCTTAGTGGATGCCTACACTATATAAGGTATCTATATGCAAAATTTCAAGTCTCTAGGACCAGCAGTTTAGGCTGTGCGTTGATATATCAGTCAGTCAGTCAGGACTTTGAATTTTATATATTATCATATCATATGGTGTGTACTTGTAGGGTAACTAGATATCGTTATTGCTGATGTAAACGTACAGTAGAGCCACTGAGTGATGGCGCCTATGACGTTTAAATGCCTACAAAGTATCGTAATTATTTACAAGCAAGTGTGAATTAAAAAATGTAATACTTAATTGTTGATAGTGATGTACTACTTGTTTCGGTTATTATTTTTCGATTTGAATGTTGCTTTATTGTGCAATAGAATTCGTGTAGAAAGAAAGATTTTTTTTTTTTAAATTTCTCATTTTTTATAGGTCGTGTTTGAGGTCGCCAAGTTATGCAATAATATTTAATTAAAAACAACAATTACGAAGTTAAACTAAACGAAAATAAATGATAGTAAAATACTTTTTTCGATTTAGATATTTAAACATCTCTTGGAGGCCCCGGGGCACTACACCGCATAGCCCTCCGATAGCTACGCCACTGGTTTTGGCACATTTTCCTTTTGTATCATTATGTTGAATGTTGAATGTTGAATGACGTGTCTAATGTTGAGTAAACTCACACTTGATTTTTATTTTTAAACGAAATTTGAAATGTACCTCATCACTAAAAGCAGCTGTCATAAGTGCCATCACTCAGTGGCTCTACTTTAAGTACTCGGAGATCCTTCTCTTCCAATATAGACGTGAAAGCTAACGGACGTATTATTGTTTCCTTCCTTAAGAGTATGACATAGCCAAAACAAAAACCAGTTCCGGGCGGGGCTTACACATTTTACGATAGCGCGCGGGGGGAAATTCGTCCCGGTCTCAAAGCTCGCGTCTACCATAGCAAAATTATATGAATAGAGTGGACGAGGTAGGGTCAAAAGTAATAGGTATTTTATTTTATCTAACTTATTAGTGTATTTCGATCATCGTTATACGGCATTGAGCCTACTTACTATCACGTCGGGACGTAAATATATTTTAGTCGGCTAAAAGTGGTTTTTTGAGTGTTTGATTTATCAGTTGACACTCGGAACATTTCAGACACTTCCTTAGAGATACATAATAATATCGTGACGGTTAATTGTCACCATTACCGGGTAAATATTTAAATATTATTCGCCTGTTGAGCTGGTTTTACACTTACGGGAAAATAAATTGGACCAAATATTTCTTTAGAAAAAATTGTTATAAAAGTTGTTATTACAGAAATTGGAAACTAACAAATAATTTCAGAAGGAATGCACCACGTCACTATCTATCTCACTGTAGCCTATCTCAATTATATCGCTATCTCTCACATTTAACTCCGTTTAACCTGATGTTATAGCATTTCAAGGTTTATTTTTGACTTTATCAATAGCAGGGCTATTCAGAGTTGCGGAACAAAAGTCCGCAGAATATCCTTAGAATTTAGAACTGGTTAGCTTTGACTCTCAAAAATCTATTCGAAGTTAATGTAACCGCGGGGTTACAGGACTGCAGGGCTGATGGGATTTGAGGATATGACACGGGAGAAGAAAAGATTGTGGGAAACAATGTGGGTGCACTGACTGACCTGTGTTATATGTTTTCGATGGGCCGGCAAATGCGCCGCGTGTCGTCTCCTCTCGTTGGGCTGATTGAGTTGGCGCTTTGGGCAGTGATGAGCTGGATGTCTTGGTTCGTGGTAACGTGAACACTACACTTTCACAACCTAAATGGTGGGTACGCGATATTATTTGGGCTGGCAGCGCGAATGTATGCACACATGTATCGTTAGGTCGACGGTTGCGGCGAAACAGAGTGAGTGAACCGCGGGTTGGCAGCACGCGAGTCCATTGTGTCGCCAGGTGGTGCCAGCGCAGCGCCGCGAAATTAGTCATGCACATGTCATGTGCGAACGTCACGCTGGTAACGTAGCGTAGCGTGAACATCCTGGGGGGGCCGGGGCTGCGGCTCCTCTTGAGCTGAATCCAACGGCAGCCTGGCTATCTTGAACACAGGTCGTCGCAGATTTCCATGAGCTGTGTCCAGATCCACAACTCGTATCACTCCATCCTTGCCAGGTATCGTGCGGAAAATTCTTCCCAACTTCCATTGGAGCGGAGGCAGGTCATCCTCTTTGATGAGGACCAGTTCACCCACTTGAGGAGGGGAAGAAGGGGAGAGCCATTTGGAGCGGGTTTGCAGGGTATGGAGGTAGGATCTGGACCAGAGAGTCCAAAAGCGCTGAGAGAGCGCTTGAATGAGTTGAAACCGTTTAAGAGCAGATATGGGTCTGTCGTCAAAAGACTGCTCAGGTAGAGCGGTGAGCGGACGACCAATAATGAAATGTCCGGCCGTGAGAGGTTCAAAGTCCGTAGGGTCGGATGAAATTGGGCAGAGGGGTCTTGAGTTGAGTATTATTTCGTGCAGAGCGCCGAACCAAGTTATGTGCTGATTCGCGAGCTTGTGAGTGATTGCATCATTGTTTGACCTGAGGAAGTTCTGAACTTCAATGAGCTGATTCCTAGCACCTACACAGTTTTAAAAACTAACAGGGCTCGTGCTGAGTGAAATTGACCATGTACGTCTGCTATTTTAAGTGAGACGGTTGGCAACAAAATTGGTGTGTTAGTGACGTTCACTACACGTTGTGCGGAGTTACAAGAATTCTCTGTTGGAGTTGAAGTCATTGAGTGAAAATGAACTGAGTGTGTATGTGATGAGTGTGTGTGTGATGAGTGTGCTGAGTGCGCTGAGTGCTGGTTTCATTGAGTGAAAATGAGCTGAATGTGTATGTGATGAGTGAATGTGTGAGTGAAAATGAGCTGAGTGTGTATGTGCTGATTGAATGTGTGAGTGAAAATGAGCTGAGTGTGTATGTGCTGATTGAATGTGTGATGAGTGTGACTATATGTGAAAATGAGTTATTAAAACTTGAGCGCTACCAACTCCAACGTGCGGATAGCTTGTAACTTGCGCGGGCCGAAATAACAAAGGCTATGTTCAAACGGAACACGGAAAATAAACACGACAGAGAGAAAAAAAAAAAAAAAAATTTTTTTTTTTAAAAACAACCTGTATATGAGCTGAACCAACGTGGAACACCCTATATGTGTACCATTAACAATAAGATCAGAGATGAGAAGAGAAAACAAAAAAAAATTTACTATATTTCTGCTATATGCACTTGGTTAAAAAGCAGACAATAACAGGATAAAACGGAAAACTATTACCGTAACACAAGATTACCGTAACATAAAATATCGAAAAGGGCTGATGACCTTGTTCACTCTTATGTTATTATGTTACTTCCCGCTTACACGAAACTAAATGCTATTCTATTTATAGAATAAAATACCTACCTACTGCCTCGAACGCGTAAACAAACAAAGAATGTATTTACCTCGCAGAAATCGGATCTAAATGAGCGGACAATCCAATGATGCAATGTATACGTTTGTACTCAAAATAAAACGAAATAAAACGAAATAAAACTCGCACCAAAAAAATATCTCGCAAAATACGTGGGTAGATTTAACTTTTCGGGCGATACAAAACTTGTAACACGTTATGAAACTTAAAATGTGAACTATTTACGAGCAGAGTTGAATCACTTCGAGAACATTTGAAAAGATTGGGTCGGGAGTTACATGTAAAAAATGGTACCTAACAGTGTTGAGCAAAATGCTGACTTTGAGTTTAATTAATTTTACGTATGGGGTTTATAAGGGCTGATAATTAATCCCGGGGAGTGACGGGGGGGGTTTAATAAAGAAACATAGTGGACTGTAACAAACAATTGGGCTGAATGGATAACCAATTCCAGAACACAAGATAAGGTGTCAAATTAATACCCGGCACCGGGTCTATAAAATTTTGTTATTTGTTTAAACAAAATGGGTGATCCAAAAGTATATAATTATATTATCTGAGCTGAATAATAATAACAAACGGGATGAACGTGAGTTTATTCTGTGCCGGGGGCGGGGGGCCGGTTCTATACCGATAAATGGAATGTTCTAGGCGGCGGCGGTTCTAATTACCTACCCGCAATAGGTATTCGAGACCACAAAATATTTTTTGCCGGGAAAGGGGGCAAAATATGTAACCGGGTGAAAATGGACTGTAGTAAATCGACGGGGGCTGGTTCAAACACAGTTACGGGCCGGCGGGGGGGAGGCGGGGGGTGATATAAACCAAAAATTTTCCGCTCGACGGACCAAAATTTTTCTTGGATTGAAAATGGACTGTAGTAAATAGAGGGGGGCTGGTTCTAACGGTTCGAAGGGCCAAAATGTTTTATCAAAATGTGAAAATGGACTGTAGTAAATCGAGGGGCTGGGGGGGCCGGGGTTTCACGGCTCGAAGTGACCAAAAATTTGGTCACTACCGGCTCGAAGGTCCAAAATGTAACCGCGGGGTTACAGGACTGCAGGGCTGATGGGATTTGAGGATATGACACGGGAGAAGAAAAGATTGTGGGAAACAATGTGGGTGCACTGACTGACCTGTGTTATATGTTTTCGATGGGCCGGCAAATGCGCCGCGTGTCGTCTCCTTTCGTTGGGCTGATTGAGTTGGCGCTTTGGGCAGTGATGAGCTGAATGTCTTGGTTCGTGGTAACGTGAACACTACACTTTCACAACCTAAATGGTGGGTACGCGATATTATTTGGGCTGGCAGCGCGAATGTATGCACACATGTATCGTTAGGTCGACGGTTGCGGCGAAACAGAGTGAGTGAACCGCGGGTTGGCAGCACGCGAGTCCATTGTGTCGCCAGGTGGCGCCAGCGCAGCGCCGCGAAATTAGTCATGCACATGTCATGTGCGAACGTCACGCTGGTAACGTAGCGTAGCGTGAACAGTTAAAAAGTTTCAAATTTATAAAAGTACCATCAACTCGTAGACTATCTACTTTTCGCTGAGGTCATAATTTGATATTCTGGTCAGTCATGAGCTGGCCTATCAGCCTTCCAAGGGAAAGCGTTGACTTTTGGGACACCTGTTTACCCTTGGGATAAATCGCCAAGTGTTTAAAATAAATAAATTTATTTGTATCATAGTTTGAAATGTTCAGGTCCCTTTACGCAAAATGAAAAAACAAAACTCTTTTAGGATTAGTTTGTTTTTCCTCTGTTTGTCTGTCTGTCTGTTTGTCTAGGCAATTTTTCTGGGTAAAATTAATAATTCCAATATTTACAGCCCTGTAAAATATACTGTAGCATTCGCTACAGGTATTCAACCTTTTTTATCTATTTAAGTCTTTCTTTTTCGTTGATTTCTTTACTGAATTTTCAAATTTTAAAATTTAGAACGTTTTGTCATGTTTTTTTGTTATTTTTCTCATATCAAAGAGTATCGTCGTCGAAACAATACAAAATTTGCAATGAAAAATTAATATATAAAATTTTAAATCCCATTGGATTCACAAAACAGAGCGCATTTGCCATGGAGCCATGGAAGCCTTTTTTTTTCTTCTTTTCTTGGTAAATTTTGTGTACTTTTGGTTTCATTCTCTGAAAATCCCTTTTGTCCCGTTTCCAATACGCTAATTTCCTTGCCCGGATTTCGTAGGCATGTCTTGACGCTGTTGTTTTTATTTATTTACAGCGACCCTTCAGGTTTTTTAAGAGTTTTTTTACATTTCTTCCATTTTCCGCGCGCCACCTTTTCACCCTGTTTGGTTGCGCATTTGAAGCAAGGCTGAAGGAACGAACCACGTGCGCTGGTAAAGTCCGTTTCCAAAGTTATTCCTGAAGTTGGCGTATGACAATCACGGTTTGACTGACTACTCCGTGAGAAGACTTCCAACATCTACGTCACGAAGACACCCCTATCAGGTTTTTATATCTGTAGCCTGGCATTTAATAGACCCTGAATCAATCATTTTGTTCCTTAATGTAAAGCTAGATAACAATTGCTTTTAATACCTTAAAGTTATATTTTCTCTCGACTAGAAGTTACTAATACTTCCGCGAAATTCTAGTTTCTGGGATCCTATAAACTAGTTTTAATATTCAATTTCGAACCCATAATATCGTGAACTAATAGCGTTGTTAAAGCTCCTAAAACAAAATCCTAAAACAAGATAGATTAGGTATTTTTTTGTGTTAATTTTCGAAGTTCCGACGTACCTAATACTCTTCTGATATACTTGTGTTTTCATACCTTTTTTTACTTCAGTTTTGTTATTTTTAGTATATCCTAAAAAAATATATAGTGTCTTTATCCTGATTTATCTTTTTTTTTTTGGCTGTCACCAGGCTTGCCTGGTGGCAGTCCAAATTTAGGCCAGATCGACCAAATCAATAAAATTACACCCGTGATTCTAAAGTAGCTTACGAATTTTTAAAATGTAATGCTACAATACATATAACGTTTATATGGCCTTTTATTTAACTTTTTCATACAAATTTTCTCCTTATGAAAATATAGAGATCAACACTTGACATAATATTTTGCATTTGAAAGAAAGCACAGAAAGGAACTGTAGAACAAATAATGAAAAAAATATAAAAAACCATATCGTTCTATTCTAAAGCTATAGCTTTGTTTATTATTATTTTTTTCTTTGTTACTAAGATAACAAGTATTTTCATACAAGGTTTTCTTTAAGGATTATTTCTCCGGTTTTGTAACAAAATATTAAGAAATAATTATAACGGTAAAGTACAACTTTTAGCCAAGACAATTTATTGTTAAAAGTTTGCTATATGCATAAACATATTTTGATGATGTTATGGTAGCTTCAAAATAATTTGGTTTTCCATAAGCGTGATATCAGATTGTTTCAAAAATTTACGGCTGGTATCACGACTACGGAAAAGCCAATTATTTTATTACTATTGTAATATCATTAAAAATGTGTCTATGCATACGTTTTTATATAAGTTTTCTTAGCTAAAAGTTGTATTTTTACTAATTGTAATTGTATTTCTCATCAAGAAGTGCAAGATGGCAAGATATTCAAAATAAGTAAATTGAATTTGTGAAATGGTTTCAGGTAAAAACAGTTTTCCATGAAACGGTAACTGTTTATACATAGCAAAGTGTGTAAACTAAGTCATCTTAACATGAACGACGCCTGTATTTCTTTCTTTTTTTTCTAGTATAGATAAAAATATACAAACTTGTTAAACTTTGCGTAAAAACGAAGCAATATTGACGATATCCTGACAGCTATTATGATAGTTTTTTATCAAATTTTGCTTTTTGGGCTGTAAAGAGACGTAGTTAGATGTCACTAGAATATAATCATGAAAAAATATAATGAAGAAAATAAGCTGTAGACTTCACATTCAGTTTATACCTGTGGTATAAATTTTAAGAAAATCAAGGTGTAAAGGGACCTCTTAAGGAAAACCTTGTATTAAACTATTTGTTATTTTAGTAAAAAGAATTCAAGGAAAAAAATAAACAAAGGTATCGCCACATTGAACAGTAGATAATTAATCCATTTAGAAAAGAACAACATGGTTTTCATATTTTTACATTATTTGTTCTACAATTCCTTTCTGTGTTGACTTTTAGATGCAAAATATTATCGCAAGTGTTTATCCCTATATTTTCAAAGTGAGAAAATTTGTATGAAAAACGTTAAATAAAAGGCCATAAAAACGCCAAAAGTATTGTTTAAAGAAAACACTTGTACCTCATACCTTCTGCTGTGCCCTCCAGTTCTTGCACAGCCAAGGCTGTTGAGGTCCTGAGCAAGCTCCTCTCACATATTTACTGTCGTTGTACTTTTACGTATCGCTTGCCAACAGCATAGGTTGTAACTGAAGCCGCTCCATTACTCCATCGTCAGCTCCTGCTTCTTTTTTTTTTTATTTCATCATCAGTGTTTTCCGGTAAAATTGGTGAGGAAAAATCAATCAAAGCCGTTTTATCTGGCTTCATAATGTGTCTCCGTGTAAAAAGACTTCACTGGAGGATTTTCAGTTGAAATTTACACAAATTCTCATCTCAATAACAAAGTTCTATCAATCAAAATAAATATAGAAAATTTCTGACGTTTTTTTTTTGTTCCTATCTGTCGCTTTTTTTGAAAACTGTAAAAGAAAGCTGCAAAATATCATTTTATTGATAATTAGTGACAAAAAAATCGTAAACTGTTGTTGTTTTCCTAGATAATAATCATTAAAACTTAATATTAGAACTTTTATTCATGAATCGGTAATAATCGATAATAGTTCCACTCTAGCCGATCACAGATACAAATCATAGATTTACATCAATTATCTGATCTGTGAATTCAACTAAGAGCAGCTTAGAACGCCCTATATATTGGCCAGGGAATTTACGATGATCATTTAGGCGAAGTTCGGCGTAAACCATAACCGGATTAATACATGATATCGCGTCAAAATTCGATAGACACACAATTTTTGATACAAAAGGGGTTAACAAAAAACTCAGCAGATTTTAACTTCTTAAAAAAAAATACATTTTATTAGTTATTTTAATTTTATATTTTTTACTATAAATCATAACCAATAGCTAATTAGGTAGACTTTTATTTATGCTTGATATGTTACAAGCACGAAGATAATTAACCAAATATTTAAATTGCATTAATGTTCTTTTTAAATAAAAAAAACTAAATTTAATAGGAAGTCTTGCAAAAATCATACCCACGTTTTTCAAAGATTTTAAGCATCTTGTAGATTAAATAATTATAAATCTCAAGAAATTAAACAAATATTTCACAATTAAAATGTAAATGAATTTTGGCGTCGTAGCAGATTTCAGAACCGTAATATTTTTGCTTAATCATAGGTTATTTTAAACTTACATTCGATTTCTTACATAATTAATCACAATTTTGAACTGATACCCAAAACAATTTTTAATTCAAAAGATCGCGTCTGAGAGGAAAGGTGCGGGGGCAGAGGGAGACAAGCGCGAACCGCTGACGATGCCACGCGTGCACGTTGCAACATGTCGCCAGCTCGCTCGCCCATATCGCAAATAAATAAGCAATAAAAGCAATTTCATTCATTCAGTCGTCTTACGTACTGTGAATATTGGCACTTCTAAAGAATGCGCTTCACCCGCCCGACCCCACAAAATATATGGGGTATTTGTACAATCGATGATAACAATTCATGTAAAATGTAAAAATGTTCAAAAGCACCTGAAATAGAAGAGCTTGTATGAATAGATTGATGGATGTGGAAGAGGTGTACCAGGATCGTAGCAGATGGAAATCTGTAGTAGTCTTTGCCTACCCATCTGGAAGACAGGCGTGAATATATGTATGTATGTATCTTAAAAGTGTACCTATAAATGTATATCTGTCTAGATCCACCGGTGTCCAGCCAAGTTCAGAAAATAGCACCAGAATATGTAGAACTTGGCAAGTTTTCACAGCTTAAGGGTCGGAGTACCATGATTGTGCAAAACAGGGTTCGGGGTTATGGTCTATTTAAGAGAGTAAAAATTTAAATTTCTAAACAAAATAAATACCACTTACTACCTTACAAGATGAAGTACTGGTTCCTTGAAAGGAATCGCGGCTCTAATGTATATATACTTCAGAAAAAAAAACAGGAATCTCCAGAAAATCTCTCAAATAGCATTGCGGCGTTATAGGTACTGGGATTAAATTAAAGACAAAACAACGACCAAACATATTCAGATTCATAACAACACGCTAATAAACATTATTACATAAAAAGTTTTCCGATACTATTCATAGCTTTTCCGCAGTACGTTACCAAATATACCACTATTTTAGGCACTAATTCGCCATACAATTTCCTATGGGCGCGCGCGCCCAAATTGCATGACTATAAAATTGCGTGCGCAAGGATACCACAATCAATTCCTCTCTCAAAGAGAACGAAAAGATCTCCTCAAAGCCACCCCAACAGCTTCCCCTGGAAATCTCCAACCTACTAAAAGCTAAGAGAGCAGCCCAAAGGAGAGCAGCAATCTATCCCACCCCAGAATACAGACAGACCGCGAATCAATTGAGTCGCAAACTTAAGTCAGCTCTCTCTGAGCTCAATGAATCCCGTAGAAGTGAGCTCATGGAAAAGATATCCCCATCACACGTTGCGTTCTATCCAATGGCGAGAGCTCTCAGGATAGACGCAATCACTCACATTCCCTCTCTGACCTGCCCCGATGGCTCAACAGCCTTCGAGGACGAGGAAAAAGCAGAATGCTTTGCGGATAGCATTGCCTCACAGTGCTCTCCCAGCTCCCAACCAACTGACCCCTCCCACATAAAAGAGGTGGAGGACGAGAATCACTATCGAAACTCCCTCCCCCTCACGTCTGACCCCATCACAGTGACCGAAGATGAAATCCATTTCTTCATCAGAGGCCTAAAACCCAAGAAAGCGCCAGGCGCGGACGGGATCTCCAATAAAGCCCTCAAGCACCTTCCCCAGCAAGTACTCACATTGCTAGCCCTTTTATTTAACGCTTGCTTTAATTTCGGCCACTTCCCAAAAGCGTGGAAAGAAGCCACAGTCATAGGTATACCCAAACCAGGAAAACCACTCAACCTCCCTGCCAGTCACCGCCCAATTAGCCTCCTCAAATCATTGGGGAAACTATTGGAGAGGGTTATGCTTTCACGCATGAAAACCCACTTATTCCCAACAGATGGAGATCCGATCATCAACCCCTATCAATTCGGCTTCAGAGCCAAGCACTCTTGCCCCCAACAAGTCCACCGTATAGTAGAATACATACTAAGTGGATTCTATCCAAGACGATACCCTACTGTCGCTGTTTTCTTTGACGTTGCGAAAGCATTCGACAAAGTCTGGCATGAAGGCCTCATATTCAAACTACACAAGACAGGCCTCTCCAACCGTCTTGTTCGCATGGTGGCATCATACCTCAAAGATCGCTCATTCCGCTTCAGACATGAAGGGCTGCTCTCCTCTCCACGCCCCCTAAGGGCTGGAGTCCCCCAGGGATCAGTTCTCTCCCCTATCCTCTACTCGTTATACATAAACGATATTCCCGTCCCCACAAACGGGGTACAGCTATCACTCTTCGCAGATGACACTGCTCTCTATGTCAAAGGACATAACCCCCCGACTATCCTCGCCAAACTCCAAAAGTCTATCGATGACCTTGGAGAATGGTTTCAAAGATGGCGCATCGATGTGAACCCAGATAAGAGTTCAGCGATTCGCTTTGACTACAAACGCCGTCACCATGACAACCCCAATGTCCGAATGCTAGGTACCCCTGTCCCTTGGCATAGCACTGCCAAATACCTAGGAGTCACTCTGGACTCGAGATTGACTTTTGCACCTCACGTCAATAGAGTGACGCGCACAGCCCGCTTCTATCTGTACCGGCTTAACAGCATGTTAGGCAGGCACAGTAAAATGTCTCTCAGGAACAAGCGAACACTATACAAGGTCTGCATCAGACCTGTGTTAACGTACGCTTCCCCTGTCTTCGCACATGCGAACCCCAAAGTCCTGTATAAAATGCAGATAGTACAGAACTTATTCTGTCGGAGAGCGGCCAACGCACCATGGTACGTGCGCAACGCAGACCTCCATCGTGATTTGGAGCTACCCACCCTCCAACAATTCATGAAATCCCTCTCAGAGACATTCTTCAAATCTTCTGAAGAACACCCCAATCCGTTAGTACGCGAGACAGTCTCCGTCTACATCCCGATACAAGGTTCGAAGACCAAGAAACGTTCTCTCCGATCCCCCTGACAAACTCTCAGCCCATCTCAATCTCCTTCTGAAAGCCTTCGATGAGCTGAAGGATCAAACCAAACGATCAGAGCCTAGCTCTTCCTCCCAACCCAGAAATTAACACTTAGTGTTCTTATCCAGCGGATGCCCCTATAGGGCTCCGCTAGCGCCCCCTTTCCCCAGAGGGGGCCGCTTCCGATAAAGGTTTTAAGACCCGCAAGGGCCAAACCAAATTAGGTGGAGTTTAGTGGGTAGGCACTCAGTGAGTCCCACATAACCAACGTAAACGGTTACGTTGGTATGCTATGAGCATTCTCCACCTCCCTCCCACCGTGACCTCCGGAGGGTGCCTTGCTTAGGCGCAAAAAAAAAAAAAAAAAAAAAAAAAAAGAGATACCACATTCAGTGAATCACGAGCTGTCAAGGTGGGAGGTTACGTCTTTTCGATAAGAAAATTCCGCGACGTCGGCTCGTATGCACACACAAAAACATACTGCAGTGGTACCATTGTCACAAAAGTAAGTATGTACATTGCTTTGATTTAATTGAATGATTGAAGACGGTGCCAACCAAGCAACGCCACGAGTGTTTTCGTATGCGAATATGGATAGCATTTTGTAAGATTTAGAGTTTGATGTTTATTGTGGATTCGAAGTGAAGACGTATTATTGTTAAGTTTGCATATTATATTTATGTATTTATTCTATTCTATATATAAGATGACTTTTTGATCATTGTCCAAATTCATAATGGAGGCTTGGTAAGTGATCAGCATCATGAACCGATAACAATTTTGTGAAATTCGTATAATTCCCAGTCCTGAGTGAACCACTATGGGGAGTCGAAATTTCATAATGCTGATCACTTACCAAGGCTCGAGTATGAATTTGGACGATGTTCACAAATTTAACTTTTATATAAAATTACATAACGGTCACTCACTGACCAACTCATTGACATTATAGTATAATTGGAAGGACTGTTCTGACATGATAGTGATGTATGGGTATTTTTGTTGACTTTGACCCTAGGGATGGGAAAAATTGGCACCTCGCCTAGGAACTAAGATTTCGAAAATATCTTCGTAACGGAACGGCTGGAATTAGACCCATATTAATGGGTGTCTAGGAAAAGGTCTCACCGAGATTTACCCCTCTCCCCATGTTAAAACTTTGATGGCCCGTATCTCCCAAACGGCTGAAGCTAGACCCATATTTATGGTACTCTAAGAAAAGGGCTTGACAAGATCTATTTGAGAGATCTACTTATTACTAGGGATGGGAAAAATTTACATCCTAGCGATGTCCCCCGCCACTAGGGATGTACTTTTTTACTTTGACACTAGGGATGTCCCAAAAATAAATTGTTTCTGCTGGTTGGAGTTAGAACCATGTTGATGGGTGTTTAGGAAAATGTCTCGCCGAGATCTACCCCCTTCTTCATGTCAAAACGTTGACGGCCCGTATCTCCCAAACGGCTGAAGCTAGACCCATGTTCATGGTCCTCTAAGAAAAGGGCTTGACAAGATCCATTTGAAAATACACGTTTTTGATACTAGGGATGGGAAAATTTACATCCTAGCAATGTCTCCCGCCACTAGGGATGTACTTTTTGATTTTGAGACTAGGGATGTCCCAAAAAAAAATTGTATCGACCGGATATCTTCGGAACGGAAGGTGGTACAGCCCTAGGGGTCGAACAATTGGGTGCCAAAAAAAAATTTTTTATTTCAAATTTCAAAATTTTAACTGCCCGTATCTCGCAAACATTTGGGAAAAAGTTCCTAGGGATGTACTGACATTTTTTTGACTTTGACACTAGGGATGGGAAAAATTGTCATTTTTCAGAATGAGCACGCGAGCACGAAGTTCGTAGTGATGTTTTTGGACACTAGGGATGGGAAATAGTGTCATTTTTCAGAACGGACACGCGAGCCCGAATTTCTTAGTGATGTACTTGGACACTAGGGATGGGAAAAAGTTCCTAGGGATGTACTTAGACATTCTTTTACTTTGACACTAGGGTTGGGAAAAGTGTCATTTTTCATAACGAGCACGCGAGCGCGAAGTTCATAGTAATATTTTTGGACACTAAGGATGGGAAAAAGTTCCTAGGGATGTACTTTGACATTTTTTGACTTTGACACTAGGGATGGGAAAAATTGACATTTTACAGAACGAGCACGCGAGCGCGAAGTTCGTAGTGATGTATTTGGACACTAGGGATGGGAAAAAGTTCCTAGGGATGTACTTAGACATTTTTTACTTTGACACTACGGATGGGAAAAGTGTCATTTTTCAGAACGAGTACGCGAGCGCGAAGTTCGTAGTGATGTTTTTGGACACTAGGGATGGAAAAAAGTTCCAAGAGATGTACTTTGACATTTTTTGACCCTGACACTAGGGATGGAAAAAATTTACATTTTACAGAACGAGCACGCGAGCGCGAAGTTCGTAGTGATGTACTTGGACACTAGGGATGGGAAAAAGTTCCTAGGGATGTACTTTGACATTTTATTGACTTTGAGACTAGGGATGGGAAAAGTTGACATTTTTCAGAACGAGCACGCGAGCGCGAAGTTCGTAGTGATGTACAAGGACACTAGGGATGGGAAATATTTGTGTAATTGTAACTGTCAGTTTGTCGCAGACTACGTATATCTTTGATTTCAAAAATCATTTTTTCAAATTTGTGCTAAATAAATAACGAAAGCAAGAAATAAATAAGACATTTATTTTGATACTACATCCTAAACAAATACAATTATCAGCTCTGAGACAACTTAATATGTTTAAATTGCTAAGTTGCAGCAAAAAAAGGGCTTTGACTCAGCAAAATGCCACAGCATCACCATAAAAACCTTAAAAACGAAGTACTTACGAAGTAAGAAGTGTTTCAAAGTAGTAAATAATATATTGCAACAGCCATCTTAAATTTCACAACGATGTCAAATTCGCGCAAAATCAAATTTTGAAGTGACATTCATATTGTGAATATAAAAGTATAAATTTTCGAGCAAAATTGCAGCTCAACCGGTCAAGCCGTTCTTGAATTGTGCCGCAGACGGTAGACAAGAAGATGCTTCATTCACTAAAAGGTTTCCGTTTCAGATGGAACCCTAATTTCCCATTTTACCCGACATTTTATTATTTGTCTACACGCTAGCTCAAGTCAGTTCAACCGCCACTATTTCTTGAATTACAAGAAAGAGCACTAAGAGAACCCTAAAAATGCGACAGTTATTTCTCATATTCGTCATTTTGAATAAAACTTTAGTGGATAGAACGGCGGCCGCGGTGGCGGCGCGAGCCCACTGTGCATGCGTACAAGTGTGCGTGAGAGCTGTTACCGCTGTGTGCAAGCGTCGATATACATAAATTCGACGGCGGCCGGTGGCGAAACCGAGCCTTAAGGCGCTTGATCCTTCAAATACAGCCAGATGTGTACTTTCTAAAGCCTACTCCTCGTTTACGGCTGAACCAAATGGCTTGAAAAAAATATATATGAAATAATAACTTTTTAAAAATATTTGCAACAAATTTTGGTTTCGTACGATCAAAACTTCTATATAAAAAAAAATAACAACTGTATGATGTTTTTTTGGCTTAAATTCCCTACTCCTCCTAAATCTAACGTTTGGAAATATTTACACGCCAAAAAATTAATAATCTGTTGAACTTTAAATGCAACATATCTCAAGTATATCCAGTAACTTTTTCTATTAAAAATATCGAAATATGTAAGATTTCAAGGTCAAAGGCTAAGAGGTGCTCTGCGCGGGCGCAGGCATCAGTCATGCAGTGGCGTTCAGACGGGGAGGCTGTGTCACTCGTTGCCACGTACCGCACCCTGGCGTCTGATGACATGTTTGCGAAAATATTTATAAGGATTTTTATTTGTGTGCGTTCAGAGAGTACTTTCGGCAATGGACTTAGTTATTTAGAGGATAAATTGTGCTGTGACGTTCGCGCGTGGACGCTATAATAAACTAGAAGTTTGACGAGTTAGCAAGGAACTTTTTTTAGAAAAGTTTTAATATAGTAGCTCATGGGTAGAACGCAGGCCTCTCAATTTTGAGATCCAGGTTCAAGCCTCGGTTGGGCATGCACCAAGGAGTTTTTCGGAATTTTTGTGCATAGTATTTTCTAATACTTACTACTTGCTGAATGTTTTGTGCCCGAAGTCACCACCAACCACGTTGGGACATACTTATCGTCGGTGAAACGCGGGTGTACCGAGTGCGGAGACACTCGAAACACCTCCAAAGCCCCCTCGGGGATTCCTATCGTGACAATGTATAGGTATAATTATTATTATAAACAGCTATAAGCAACAATTCACGCAAAAAACGTTGCTCAAAATTTTGTTTTTACTTCTATCTAGCTAAATAAACTACCCAAGTATCAAGGCTCGGACTATGTATATGGTTTAGCTCCGCTTCCGACCTGTTTTTTTGGACCGGAGCACTATTTGAAATACTTGTTTTAGTTAATTTCAGAAAAATATGTCCCAGGCAGGCATATCAAAACCGTGGTATTTATACCTGTAATATTATGTCGAGATAGTTGAATAACTAGAATTGTAGGTATAATACATAATAGTTGATATATTATTTCAGGGGCATTTAAAAAGAGACCACCAGAAACAGAAAATAATCCGACAAAATCTGCAAAAAAGACCAAGACCTGACAATATATTAATTCAAAATAATCTGTGCATGTAACCTGTAATGTCATTCCATCCATCCATCAGGCTCGCTGCTGGACATAAGCCGTTTCAGGACTTTGTCATTCCCGGTGGTCATCCTGGAAGAATTGTCCATACTCACACACGCTGGTTAGGGGGTTGATGAGCGCGGTGCCGGAACCCTCGCACCGGTGACGCCGCTGCCCGTTACCAGTCTGTTCCATATAAGGCCCGGCTATAAGGGATGGATATACCGCCATCCATCGGTCCTAGGCATGGTAGGTCTCCTGGTTTTTTGCCTGTGAGCTGTCCTCTTACTCTCCTCAGAATTACTTCGAGGGGGTCTCCAAATAAGATGGTGGTACCTCCACAGTCGAGTCCAGCATCAGCTCTACCACCTATCAAATATCATTGTCATTGAAATTATGTAATGTCATTGAAATTTTGTAAATATTTAGAGTGCCAACAAACGAACATCACTTTCAAAACGGTAGCCGTACACATGCTTATGTCGAACCATGTTGGCGATAGCCATCAACTACCATCGAACAATGGTAGTGAGCGTCAGCTATTGGTTGCATTCGACGCGCTGACGCTGCCAAACAGCGCCGACTGTACTCGATTGATGGTATTGTCAGCGTTGTATGGTTGACTGCAACCGACGGCTGACGCTAACGTCATTCGGTGGCAATTTATGGTATAGAATAGTAGACTGTCAGAATACATTCGGGAACACTATGTCATCGACTAACAAGATGTGACCAACTCGTAGTGATGTAGAAAAAAAACTACATCAAAATAAACCGGGTTGGCTAGGCGCAACCTAGAGCGTTTTATACAGTCAGCAAAAACAACGCAAATTTTCTGACAAAAATTACGTCAGTAAGTAGCAAGTACTATGTTCGGTATAGCGTATCACAAGGTGCTTAAAAATAAGGTTTGCATGTCCTATGTTGCTACTAATATCAGCCTGATTTTATCGAATATCTTTTTATATGAAAAAAAGCTTTCTTTAGCACCTTTTATACGCTCTATCGATGATATATACTTGATGATGTGATTTTTTTTAATCAATAAAATAGTGCTGCTTTTGCTGACTTTACAAAATTTTTCAGGTTGCGTCGAGCCAACTCTGTTTATTTTGATGTAGTTTTTTTTCTACACCACTACGAATTGGTCACATCTTGTTATTTAATGACATAGGGTTACCAACTGTCACCCGACAGCCTAGTACGTAAAAAATTATATTCCGTATTAAAACATATTCAGCGTTATTTATTATGTTTCTTAGAGAAAAGCATCGTCTGGATCACCACAATCTCTAAGCTCATTCATTGCTTCAGAAATGGAAGGCAAAGACAATGATCCAACAATGTCTGCACAAAAGACTATCGAAGAGTCGATTCCGGTAGGTTTGAGAATTTACCAATCTTTTTTTATAACGTGGTAATATCCTTGAATTTAGGTAAATATTTAGGAATTAATATTATGTTTTATATTTGTTTGTGAAACTAGAGTATTTTTCTTTAATGGGTTTGCATTATTTTATAATTTATATTGGGTTAAAAATTACACTATGTACTTAGGTAAATTCAAACTTATTTATCATGTTTTTCAGAGAAAAATATCTTTTGGACCACCACCATCTCCAGGCTCATTCATTGCATTACAAATGAACGGCAAAGACAATGACCCGACAGCCTCTGAACAAAAGACGATTAAAGACTCGATTCTGGTAGATTCATTTTAATTTACAGCAAATGTATTACAAAATATAAAACAAGAAAATGAAAACCACAGTACAGAACAATAAAATGAAAAACAAAGTGCACAACAAAAAAAGTAACAAAAGGAAAAAAAATATTACAAAAACGAAAACACACAGAAAATGTATAACAATATAATAGAACAAGAAAATGAAGACCGCAGTACAGAACAATGAAATAAACGAAGTACAGAACAAGAAAATGAAGAACAAAGAGCACAACAAAAAATTTAACTTATCTCAAGTGAAGAACAAATAAAAAGCAGAAGACTCATGATCAAGAAAATATATACATATATTTACCAAATTGAGGATTTACCTGCAGATCAGAGCTTACAAGTGTTAGCGAGGTGAAACTGTGGTACAGATTACGTAACATAATTAAAATTTACAGATTAAAAAAATATGTGTTTTGTTTATTTTATGTGCGAATACAATCTTCATAAAAATAAAATCTAAAAGTTGCATCAACATCATTGAAACCGTTTCTGAGTACCTAAATATATTACATACTATCGGTTTTATTATGAGACCCGCAAATAACCGATACATACCACTCAATTCTCTAAAAGCACCGAAATTAACAAAAACTGTAACAAAATTATATTTTATCAATATATATTTTTTTTCGTCATTATCGTTCAAAAATCATTCAAATATAAAAACAGACACTTTTTATGAAAAATTGTTTGACTGCAACCGACGACGGCTGACGCTACCATCATTAGACGGTTACCTCCGACATTAGTTACCTCAATCCTCTGGCACAGTATAATACTGTGCCTCTAGCCTACCATGAGTTTGGCACTCGATGCACGTTAGCGACAGCGTAAAACATTTGTATGAGTTTAGCGGTTCTAGCGGTATACGAGAGGAACCAGAATTTCCAATACATTATATTTTACGCAGTCGCTAACGTATATCGAGTGCCAAACTCATGGTGGGCCTACTGTTGACGGTTACCAACTGCAAAGTGACGCTCGTCTGTTACCGCTCAAGCCCAAGATTTATAAAGGTCTGACCCCAATATCAACTTGGTCACTTTCGGGTATCCTCACATAACCGATTTTGTTGTATATGTTTTATATATATTCGCGATTTCAGTACTATCACCACTAGTTCGCGATTACTATAATCACTAGTTTGTTTTCAAAACTACCAAAATATCACCGTGTAGTAGTACGAACAGAATGGTCACATCTCTCTGTTACAGCACCACAGCCTATTGAGCTTCAAAAGTTATAGTTATAGGTTTACGCATAAAACAATGCTACATAAATTTATTTCTACCTCGCTACGAGGTGTGAATCATTTCGACGCTAGCGATCTTTGTAGAGGGGCGCGGGGCGTCTGCGCAGAGGCATGCGGGGAGCAGCGCCTGTAACTCCCCGGAGGTGAGGCCGATTGCTCAAGGCCGTTGGCGTGGGTAATCACCTTAAATTCATCATAAATTACAAATCTGCCCAACCGGGAAATGAACCCGAGACCCTCGGCGCAGAAGGCAGATACTATTTACTACACTGTATGGGTCGACAGTAAATTATTTTTTAATAATATTACATTTATATTTAATTATCGAGATGTTATCGTGTTGCGGAATTCGCTTGCTTATGTAAGTTCGCGGCATTTCGCTTCGTGGTACCACTGCTCAAGTTATCTACGTGTGCGTGCGCGACTTAGAATGAGCGCTTTTGACAACGAGCCGTGGGGGCGCCGGTCCTTAAGTTTCAAGGGTTACATTTGAATATATATGAAAGTTTTATATGTATATATATTCAGTAGCAGGGAACCCATCGATCTTTCTTTTAAAACAAGTGACGATAGTTGTACATTCCTGCAGCTATGATATTTAAGGTGGTGTTCTGCCGATTTTGTCACTTTTCAAGTTAAATTTAAATCGTGAAGTTGTGATAGTAAAATTGTGAAAAAATATGTTTCATATTTCACTCTTTGAACTAAATATTTCAGCCGTTCGATACACGATTGCAATAAATTGCAAATACAAGCCTTAACTATGATCTAATTATCATTTCATTTGAGTTATTTAAGTTTTAGACAATAAAACTTATACCAAAATGCACGTCGTACAAAATGTGATATAAAACGGTCATAAAACAACATACCTTAAATTCCAAAGTAATAAACAAAAAGACGTTGAAATCGTTCTGAGCGGCCCGCTTCCACTGAGCAGGATAGATAAGTGTAAAATGAAAGCGTTAGCGCAAGACAGATTCCTCTGGGTACCCTCTCGCCTTAAGGCGGTAAAACAAACAGAATTTCATACGATTTTAAAATTGAATACATGCCTTAATAACAACGAAACAGACTTCTCAAATATGGCTTAAAAAAATAAACTAAAAATCTAGTTTCCGCTTATGCAATAATATTAATCAAAAATTGTTTAATTATTACGCAATTTAAAGATCAAAAGTATTCAAAACACATGATTTTTGAGTGCATTGGTGAGATCTACAACCACAAAGAAGTCCATGCTAGGTGTACAAATACGTTTCATTCATAAAACTTTGTTCCGATTCTAGCACAAAACAATAACTTCCAATATTCTTGGACAAGGGGCAAAAATGTATGGAACTTGGTCCAAAGGCCTCCACTGATGAGACTTGCGGTAAATGAAAGTACATAATTTTCTTATGATTTTGGCAACAAATTATTAGATTCTGTCCGGGGGCTCTTTTGTTATAGTCATGTTTGTCTTGACTATAATTAATGTGATTTTATGTTAAAATGGTGTTTATTTTAACACGGTCACATAACCTCAGTATCTTTCTGGATTGCGATACCCCTCCCGCTTCTCCTTAACCACCCCGCCCTCGCCTTCCTGTAAAGATTCGGAACGGTAGCGGCGGCCATGCCAGTGTTAACATTTGTCGCGTTTAACAGACTTGCATCGCCACAGCCGATGAGCTTTGCGTCGGGGGCAAAGAGTTATTAAACGACCATTTCAAAAGTCTGACTCGTGGATGTACAGTGGAGACCACATCAAGCTATACACTTGCAGTACGAAATTAGCCCCTACAGAGAAGAATATAAGATAGGTACAAAGTCCAATGTGTCTTACTTGATGCGGTCTCCACTGTACATCCACTAGAGATGTACCATAACATTTTTGTTTTGGCCATATCCTTAGAACGGAAGGTAGTACATACACCCTTTAGGGTTGTACCATAGGGGGTCAAAAATATATATATTTTTAATTATTTTACCATTAGGTAGATCATGTGCAGCCCTTTTCTTAGAGTACTATCAACATAAGTCTAGCTTTACCTGTTTAAGAGATACGAGCTTTTGAAGTTTTGACACTTGGGAGGGATAGATCTCACCGAGACCTTTCTTAGACACCCATCAACATGGATCTAACTCTAACCGTTTAGGAGATACGGGCCATCAAAGTTTTGACACTTGGGGGGGGGGGGGTGATCTCGGTGAGACTTTTTCTTAGACACCCATCAACATGGGTCAAACCCCAACCGTTTAGAAAATACAGGCCGTTAAAGTTTTGGCATTTAAAATTATATATATTTTTGACCCCCTATGGTACAACCCTAAAGGGTGTAGGTACCACCTTCCGTTTCAAAGATAAGGCCAAAACAAAATTTTTATGGTGCATCCCTAGTGTTACATCACTATGTCAAAAGCATAACCCTAACATCAGGAACATCACTGTCAAACAAAAAGTATCGTCATTTAAAATCAAAAGGAACCCTAATTTCAATATTTGATTCATGATGGCAGTGAAAATCTTGTCATGACGCGACGACGTAGATAGGTACTATAGCAGCGTTCAGAACACTCGAAGTCACTTTTTGAATTGAAATTTGATAATTATTATCCAAAATCGTTAGCTGCGACCGCGCCTGATTGTCTAATACCATAGACATGACATTTTACAACCCCTTTGTAAAGAAGTAGAAATATATATTTTTAGTGACCCTTGGCGTAGCGTATCGTTGATCCCTCCTTTTCCTAACAAAAAAGCGAGGCTGTTACGTACCCTACACAACTAGTCATAGCATACCTCTGTTAGCATTAGTCATTAATATTAGACCTTAAACTGACGATAACAACTTCCGTCGAAGATAACATTTACTATCTTCTACTTTCTCAAATTGTAATCTCTTAGTCACTAAGTTAGTTAAGTTAGTCAGAACATTCTGTTAGTCATAAGCGATAAGAGTAAGGGTATAAAACCCAAACTCCCTATTATTATATTCATTCTAATTCCAGTCTCCACAGTGAGAACTCTTGTAATAATCTAAATAAAAGTATAATTGTTTTTTAAAAACAAGTTTTCTACTTCCAATATCTTACATTGGCGCAGCCGGTACTGGATATAGTCAAATCGAAACGATCAGGACCTAGGACAAACATCGCCAAAAGGACCTGGACGGTGCCCGGAGGGCTTTAATAAAGATTTGCCGAAACCATGCAAATTAAAATAATATTATTATGTTGGTAAGTGGCTAAACTTGTTTGCTCGATTCCTCTGTGTATTCCATTTCCATTTCATTGTGTTTTTTATTCCTGTGTTATTGTGTTATTTTATTTCACTGTGTTCCATATTATCTGTGCTTCCATTATATCACTGTGCTTATATTCACATATTATATATAAATCTCAAATCGCATATCTCTACGAAACTCATGCCCTTAGAAATTAAAAACGAAATCTACCCTAACTTAAATTCTGAAATGGCGCTAGAAATAAATACGCTTCTAAAATTAATACCAAATTTTGATACAAATCAACCGGGTCAATTATACAAATTCGCGAGATCATGTGATTCAGCATTTTCACTAGCATCAGAAAATCAGAAACGAATCCTTTTAATCTATGCCCTAAACAATATCGTGGGTACAAACGCATCGGATGTGCATAGTAAACAGTATGCTTCTTGGGGAGACCTTCGATCATTCCTTATCGAAAAATTTTCCAATGTCAAGGCGATATCTCACCTAAATCTTGAATTACAATCAATGTTCCAATTCGCAACCGAAAACTATCACCGAATATCTACATAGAGTAGATCTGTGTCGCGGAAAAATTATTGAAAAATTAAACGCGGAAATTGACGACAACTCGTTGATAAGTAGGATGAAGGCGACTGAAGAAACTGCTCTAAGAGTGTTCGAGATAGGACTAAATTATCCCGACATCGGTACAATGCTCCGTACTAAAGGTTTTACAACGCTATCCGAAGCAGGGCGGTTCGCTATCCAAGAAGATCAAATACGCGCAATGAACAGTGCAAGACAAACACTGTTCAAACAAACCCCACCTAGAATTCCTAAACACGTTGAGCACTATGCAAAAGACCTTGCAAAACCTGTACAAAAATCTTATAATTCAAGTACCTATTCAAACCGTTACACAGTCTCAAACGTCCCAAATCAAATGCAGGGAACATCAAACACAAATCAAGTGCAACAAAAAACGTGCAACTATTGCAAAAAACCTGGGCACTTAATTGCCAATTGTCGTAAGAGAGCGTTCAATAATAACCTTCGAGATAACCAAAATCAATGCGCTCTACCTGCCCCACAAAACCAACGCGCTCTACCTGCTCCACCGAAAAACGTTAATCATTTAAACTCGCCATCGACCGACGAGATGAGCAACTCCTCGGAAACCGCTTTACCATCTTGCTCAATCACCCAGACTCAAGCATATCCCATGACAGAGAATTCCCAATTCGAGTGGTGAATACACCACCAAAACTAAATTCAGTAAATCAAATACATGAGGTACAAAAACGTAATACGTCTTTAGAAATGAATAAACCAGTCTATCGGAGACAACTTAAAGACGCTTCTACGCAAACTGAATTTAGAGACGCTTCCACTCAAACTCTCGATTTCTCGAATACTACCGAATCTCTTAAATCCACTGAATCTCTTAAATCTCGAAATCAAATCTATGGACAGGGTGGCCAGCCCCAAACTCATGATCACTCTAAATCCTCTGAATCTCTTAAATCAAAAAATGAAATCCACGGACAGGGTAATCAGCCCCAAACTCGTGATTTCCTTAAATCTACTGAATCCTCGAAATCAAGTGAAATCCATGAACAGAGTAATCAGTCCCAAAACCGTGATTTCAATAATATCACTAAATCTTCGAAATCCAAGTCAAAATCTAAGTCAAAGCCTAAATCCAAACCCAAAACAAAATCTCAGTCAGAACTCAATTCCCAGAAATCTCGATCCCCAATTCAACCATACAATATATCTTCTTTAAACGATGTACCACCAGTAAACCTACTTCATTGTACTTTCCATATCGAAGGCAAACCCGTTATTTTCCTGGTAGATACTGGAGCCGGAATTTCAATAGTCCGAAAAGATAAAATAGGCTCCTCACAAATTAATCAAAACGACGTAGTATCTCTTGTAGGTATCTCCAGCACACAATCATCAACTCGCAGTTTCGGTACAGCCAACTTATCTCTAGACGACCTCCCAAAGTTCAAATTTCACGTAGCTAACTTAAACATTAAAGCTGATGGCATTCTAGGGAATGATTTCCTTTCCAAAAACAATGTCTACATCTATGTCCAGTCAAAAACAATGCGTGTTCATAATAAAACATATAAACTCCATTCCTTTGAAGAAAAACAAGAAAAACTTCAAGGAAAACAAACCTTGAATAAAAGATCCGAAACAGTAATCAAATGTACAACAAAGTCTATTAAATCCGGAGTAGCTATTGTAAATCAACAATTCTTAACCACTGGTGTTATCATTCCTCATGCTTTAGTCCATGTCGAAAACAACTCATTCCTAACTACTTGTGTAAACGCCAACAAAGTAGACAAAATAATAGAAATTCCAAACATTGATGTTGACTCATTTAGCGAACAACAAATACATAATCTTAATGAACATCCTTCTGAGTCAGACAAACAACTCACTAGCTTATCAGACAGACAGGAGAAAGTACTCAACCTAATCAGAGATGAACATTTGAACAATGAGGAAAAGAATTCAATACACAAGATAATTTCCGAATACTCAGACATCTTTTATATAGAAGGAGACCATTTATCATTTAGTAATCATTCAAAACATCATATTCGCAGGACTACTGACATCCCGATTCATGCAAAAACATATCGATTCCCAAGAGTTCATGAACAAGAAGTAAAAAATCAAGTACAGAAAATGTTAGATGAAGATATCATACAACCCAGTTGTTCACCATGGAGTAGCTCCCTTTGGGTTGTTCCAAAGAAACTAGATGCCTCAGAGAAACAAAAATGGCGTCTTGTAATAGATTATCGTAAACTTAATGACATAACAATAGGTGATAGCTATCCCTTACCAAACATCACAGACATTCTAGACAAACTTGGTCATTCCCAATACCTTACAACATTAGATTTAGCATCAGGATTCCATCAATTAGAAGTTAATCCAGCTGACACTCCTAAAACTGCATTCACAACCCCTTATGGTCATTATGAATATAAAAGAATGCCTTTCGGTCTCAAAAACGCTCCAGCTACATTTCAACGCACCATGGATTCTGTTCTAATGGGGATTCAAGGAGAACGGTGTTTTGTGTATTTAGATGACATAGTAATTTTTGCATCAAGTCTCCAAGAACATGAAGAAAAACTTCATGAAGTATTTTCCAGACTTAGGAAATATGAACTCAAGGTTCAACCCGACAAATGTGAATTTTTACGACGTGAAGTCGCTTATCTCGGGCATATTATCTCAAACGAAGGCGTAAAACCAAATCCTGCAAAAATTGAAGCTGTCAAAAATTCCCCAACTCCAAAGAATTGCAAGGACATCAAAAGCTTCTTAGGTTTAGCTGGATACTACAGAAGATTCATAGAAAACTTCAGTCAAATAACAAAACCCCTTACTAGCCTCTTAAAGAAGGAAGTTCCTTTCATATGGGGTCAAACACAAGAAGACTCTTTCAACAAATGCAAACATCTCCTTACTAACCCCCCAATACTTCAATATCCAGACTTCACAAAAGAGTTCATATTAACAACGGACGCTTCATTACATTCTATCGGCGCGATTCTTTCACAAGGCGAAATAAGTAAAGACTTGCCCATAGCCTATGTATCAAGGACTTTAAACAAAGCTGAAACTAATTATTCTACAACGGAACGAGAAATGTTAGCCATTGTGTGGGCAGTTAAACACTTTCGACCTTATTTATTCGGTCAAAACTTCACAATAGTCACAGATCATCAACCACTAAGCTATTATATGAAAATCACAGACCCAGGTAGCCGTCTTGCCAGATGGCAGTTCAAACTCGCTGGTTTTCAATACAAAATAGTCTATAAACCAGGAAAAAACAATACCAACGCTGACGCACTCTCAAGACCCCCTATTTCTACGACAAATATCGATCTTACAAATGACGATAGCACAAATCAAGAAACTCCTGACAATTATTTACATGTCAATTATGAACATTTTTCTGACAATAGCTCTTATAACTTTGACACACCAAATCTCAAGATTTCACCAGATTGCCTCTTAGATTCTCGTCACAAAAATATCTTTATCCCCACTTCCTGCGAACTCTCTGATAAAAATGATTTATTCAACGAAGCTATTAGCTTGTGCTCTCAAGTCGATCCCTATTTAGAAAAATGTAAATCCCTATATGACAATGATCTTCTAATATCAGATAACAAACAAAACATAGTTTTTGGATACTCAAGACCAAAACACTATGATTCATGGGACTCCGAAAGTTATTTCAAAACTCTATGAAATTATCTTCAAAAAAATGACGTTAAAACTCTTTGTATTCCTGACCTTAAGAATGATCCCACTTGTAAATTGCAAGGAAACGAACAATTCCATATAACTGCATATTTAGCTGACACATATGAATGTGAAATAACAATTTGTCAAAATACTGTTAAATATCCATCTCAAGAACAAATACCCGAAATTCTTAAAAGTTTCCACGATGAACCCTTATCTGGTCATCGAGGCATTATCGAAACTACGAGGAAAATACGGTCAGAATACTTCTGGAAAGGCATGACTGATGACATCAAGAAATACATAGATAGCTGTTTAGATTGCCAACGGAGTAAAATACAAAGAAAAACTTATAAAGCCCCGATGGTTATAACTACATCATCTAGTGAACCTTTCGAACGCGTGACTATTGATTTAGTTTCTTATTCTGACATAACAGGTGACTTCAATAAATACATTATAACTTTACAAGATGATTTAACCCGATTTGTTCAAGCTTACCCAATTCCTGACAAACAGCCAGTCACCATAGCTAAAACTCTTTTAATCTTTTGTCAACACTTTGGTGTTCCCAAACGGTTCCATTCTGACCAAGGTGGAGAATTTGTAAATAATATACTGAAACACTTAATGAAACAATTAGGTTGCAATCATACTTTGAGTACTGCCCACCATCCTCAAACAAATGGATCATTAGAACGTTTTCATGCCGTCCTTAGAGATCATATTCGCATATATCATAAAAGAAGAAACTCAAACTGGGATCAAATAGTCCCACTTGCTATTATGTGTCACAATACCTCTGTAAATCAATCAACTGGTTTTACTCCTCACGAACTACTTTTTGGATACAAACCCCATTCACTTTACTCTGCAAAAGACATCCGTGAATATATCCGTGAATCTGGAACATATTCTGTGGAGGAGCTGAACTCAAAAGGAGATTATAAATCCTACAAAATTGGGGTCCCAGTAGCAAAATACGAGGAATGTTTCTCTACTCAAATCTGGCCAGACAACGCACGGGTAAAAGAATGGATTCCCTTTCGAGGACCACCTAGGGCCACAAAACCCGAGTAGTCCAACTAAGCCGAACCCAGATGCCGAACTTAGTATCATCTATCAGAATGTTAGAGGTCTAAATACGAAACTTAATTTCTGGAGACAAAATTTACTCCTGGTGGAACAAGATCTTGTGGCTGTGTCGGAAACTTTTCTCAGCTCATCCGTGGAAGATGCTGAAGTTATAACCGGAGGCTGGAGTCTTTTGCGATGGGATCGACCTAAAGCCGGTGGCGGAGTTCTTCTTGCTGCCAGACAAGGTCTTTCAATTAAAAGACGACGTGACCTTGAAACAGACGATGGAGAAGATCTTTGGGCTTCACTTATTTTTCAAGATGTTGAGTTTACTATTTGTGTTTTCTACATACCACCAAATTCGCTAGATAGTGTTTATTTGAAATGGTTTCAAAATGTGGAAAATATAATTGATAATATTAATAATGTTGTAATATTGGGTGATTTGAATCTTAATAGTGCTAGTGTGAATATATCATGTTACTATGGTTAATTTTTAAATGTATGTGGATTGTTAGAGAGGAATGAAACAGTCAATATGTTTGGAGGTAAGTTAGATGTGGTTCTGCTGGCAGATAGTGTCGATGGGGTCTCCGTGAGCGGAGCTGGATGTGGAGGTCTAGTTCCATGCATAGATAACTATCATCCACCACTTGACATTGCTGTACCATTTCATGGAATACGCTCCCCTGTCAGCTCTGATTACGTTGATCCGAGCATTATCGACGATAAAAGCGATTGGAATTTTTCAAAGGGTGATTATGAGCTTTTACATAAATTATTGACTCAGGTGTCATGGGATTCTGTAGTCCAAAAAGGCGAGGTAGATGAGGCAGTAAATTCTATTTATGAAATAATTTACGGAATTTTTAATAAATGTATTCCCAAAAAATTGCGATCAAATACACGCAGGAGGCGGTACCCAGTGTGGTTCACGGCGGATACAATAAAAGACGTTGCATACAAGGCTTCTTTACATCGCACATGG
This sequence comes from Ypsolopha sequella, assembly GCA_934047225.1. NCBI lineage: Eukaryota > Metazoa > Arthropoda > Insecta > Lepidoptera > Ypsolophidae > Ypsolopha > Ypsolopha sequella. The sequence continues at coordinate 30,379,914 of OW203991.1, read as the reverse complement.
AAAGCAACAAAAAACCTGGAAGTATACGCAAACTTCAGTGCTATTAGAGCAGACTTGAAAGTACGTATGTCTGTAGCTTATGAGAAGCATATGCGTTGGATCGAAGAGAGCATTCGAATGAAACCGAGAGGTTTTTGGCAACACATTTCAAGCCTGAAGACTAAAGGGGGCTTTGAACTTCGCGTAATGCATGAAGGCAACGAGTGTACGGGTGCAGATGCAGCATCTGCTTTTGCAGATTTCTTTGCAAGTGTGTTCCTGCCAGACTCTCCTACATTAGACGCTGAACAGACTAATAGCTCTGACGACACCTCTGACTCCAAGCACATCCATATCGACTACATATCAAGTAGCGACGTGGAGTCAGCCTTAAAACGTCTAAGACCTAGAAGCTCTATAGGTCCCGATGGCTTACCCCCATATTTTCTTAAAGCTTATGTTGACCAACTAAATGTTCCATTAGTGTATATTTTTAATATTATTATTATGAGCGGTATATATCCCACAAAATGGAAGATTTCACGTGTGACGCCATTCCCAAGAGCAGTGACACCTCTAAAGTTACGGAATACAGGCCAATAGCAATTATATGCTCTGTAGCGAAAGTGTTTGAAAGCGTTGTATACAGGAAAATGTATCCGCAGGTGCAACCTTTCCTTAGTGATACCCAGCATGGGTTTAGAAGTCGGCGTTCCGTAAATACCAACCTTTTAACGCTTATTGATAAGATATCGGGTCTTATGGATAAACGAGTGCAAGTTGACGTAATATACCTGGACTTTAAAAAGGCTTTCGACCGGGTTGACAACGACGTACTTCTCAAAAAACTTTGCAATATTGGATTTTCGCCGAGACACTTACGGTTGTTCGCAAACTATCTGAGTGATCGTAAGCAATATGTTAAGCATGGATGTTTTGTTTCGAAACCGTATTTGACGCGTTCGGGAGTGAGTCAGGGCTCTATTCTTGGCCCGCTTTTCTTTATCCTTATGATAAATGACCTTGAAAAAGTACTAAGTCATACTTCATGCCTGTTATATGCAGACGACTTAAAATTAATTAGAAGTGTGGAAAATGAGGATGACTGCGAGTTGCTTCAGAATGATCTAAACGCACTGCATGTCTGGAGTCTAAGAAATAAGTTACACTTTAACCCTCAGAAATGCAGTGTCATATCTTTCACTCGTTCTCCTAAGCCAAAGCAAGCTCATTACACACTAGGCGACGAAGCAATTGCACGGGTCTCTTTAGTTAAAGATCTTCGAGTGACTTTTGACTCGCGGCTCACATTTCATGAGCATATGTTGGCACTAGCGACTAGTTGCTTTAAAAGGTTGGGTTTCGTTATCCGGAACAGTAGATATCTACATGATACTCAAGCCATAAAGCTGCTCTACACATCACTTGTGAGGAGTAAACTTGAAACTAGTGCCATAGTATGGAACCCTCATGAAAGCACCTATACTTTAATGATAGAAAAAGTTCAAAAGGCCTTTCTACGATACCTTTATAAAAGGAAATTCGGATACTATCCCTTCATGTATCCAACCCTGTATTTACTCGGAACTCTGGGCTTTAATTCGTTAGAAGTAAGGCGCAATGCGAACCTCTTACTTTATGTAAGCCGTGTTCTGAGAGGCGAATCCGACTGCCCACAGCTGGTAAATGCTGTGACCTCTTTGTTCGCGCCCGACAAGTGCAGACGTGCGCGCCGACATAAGCTACTGCATCAACCCTCCTTCAAAACTGTAGCTCGGCGTTATTCCCCACTCCCGCGCGCCATCGAGGGCCTAAACACACTACTGTCAAAAAAACCAAAGTGTGATATTTTTGCTGATAGGTTGATGGATGTTTATCGAGAATGCTTGGAGTTATATGAGAAAGATGCAAAAAAGAGTAGTATAACCTAATTGTATTTGTTATTGTGTAATTGTATTTTGAATTATTATTATGTTTTAATGTTAATAATTAAATGATAATTTAATATTTATTAAAATAATTGAAATGTATAGCGTAATAGATTTCTGTAAAGCTGTACTTTTATGTAAATAAATAAATAAATATATACAACGAACGATTATCTTAACGATTTCAATGAAATATTAAAAATAACTCGAGAAATAGCTAAACGCAACGTAGATTCTATGAAAGATAAAGCCAAGGAACGTTATGACAAATCCATAAAGAATGTAGCTAAATTCAACGTAGGTGACAAAGTTATGCTCCAAATACCTAATCCAAATAACTTAGATCACAAATGGGAAGGACCTTATAATATCACAAGAATAGGGTTCAATAAAAATTATGTTATTAATAAAACAGGACGAAATTATGTAGTACATGCTAATCGGCTAAGACCATTGCATGACTAAAAACTCAATCATGTAGTATTAAAGTATTTTTAGAAAGTTAAATCTTATTAAATTTCAGGGTATCCCAACAAATACTGGCATATCCTAATCCTTCTGATAATAAAACGAATAATTTCTATGAAACAATCAATAATCCATATATAAGTTTCATAGTATGCTCGATAATCAAATTAATATACTATATTCTCTTATATAAATTATACAAGTCGATTAAAAATATATTCTGTATTAATTAATAATTTCAGGTACTCCACAACATTAGTTGATGGAGATACTCATATAGAATCACTTCCATCAAACTCTGGACTCTATTACGAACACGAAGGAGAACTGCTTATCTCTGAAGGCTCTTGGAAACTAATTATATATCGAAACCTTGAAGTCCTATTCCAATCGAGAGATTCCTTAAAGCGTCTTATATCGAACTATCGCAATTTAGCCATAAAGTATACTACAACACCAAACATAGCAACCACGAATTCTTTCATAAAAATCAATATCGATCAAATAGATTCAAGATTAAACGAAATAAACTTTTATACTAATAACAAACGTTTTAAAAGAGAATTATTCGACGCTCTGGGTTCCGTTCTCAAATGGTTAATAGGTACCCCAGATGCAAAAGATGCAAAAAGATACAATGACTGTATTGATCTCTTAGAAAACCAACAAATCAGTACTAATGACATACTAAAACAGCAGTTACAAATAATATCCTCAACAGTTACTAACTTCAATGAAACTATATATAGAATCTCTTACGATGAAACAGTAATAAACGAAAATCTAAGAAAAATCAGTTCATATTTTAATACATCTAGTAAAATAATATTTAATTTAACAATATCAGAAGAAATTTCATCAGTATCAATTCAAATCCTCGAAGCCGTTATGACACTGGAAAAAGAAATCGATGACATTATTACAAGCATTTTGTTTATTACATCGGGTGCAGTTCATCCCTCGACCATTTCTACGGTAAGATTATATAAAGAACTTTTATCTTCTAGTCCAGACAGAATTAATAGAAATCTAGTAGCCCCTGTAACTATGCAAAATATCCATCAAATACTAGAGTCCTCAACGATAACATCATTATATACATGAATAAATTAATATATATTCTCGAATTCCCTTTGGTTAAAAACGATAAATTCACCTTATATCGTATCTATCCAATCCCTATAAGACATCCGAACTCCTCTCTCTATTCCGTTATCCTTCCTGAGCAAACCTACCTTGCCACAAGTTCTTCACAACAACAGTACGTTGTTATGAGCTCTATGGAAAATTGCAAAACATTTGCAACAGAAGCAAGGGTCTGTAAAGATCAACCAATATATCACTACAATACTAGGCCAACCTGTGAAATGGCTATTCTGATGACAAGCAGCAAAGAATTACCCGAAATGTGTGAAGTAACTACAATCGCCGCTCAAGTCAATACGTTCCAGCCATTGAAGAATAACAAATGGATATTTTTACTACATCATAAAACCACATATGCCATAGAATGTGGAAACAAAATCACCCATAATGAAATAACTGGCACGGGAATCATATCTCTAGATCCTGGATGTAAATTTTATACAACGTTTATTACTCTGAATGCTGAAGAAGAAAAGTCGGTCAACATTACTCATCCAATAATTACTGTAGATATTGAATATAATTGTGTTCCAGAAATCCATGATTTGGAACCACCAGAAATGATACATATGAAGATCAATAACGTTCCACTAGATTCATTGCACACAATTAAAGAAGAAATCAAAACCTATTCTCAACGACTGAAAGAAAATGAAGCATCATTTCTAAGCAAACATAGCTCAAAATTTTCAGTACTTAGCATATTCCTGGGAATTATTATGCTAATATTCTGCATATACAAATGCTGCCCTTCAAGCTTCTTTAACTACTTCAAAGGACATAACCATCAAAATGGATGTATACAAATATTCAACAACTGCTTTGACAGATCCACTCGCAAACAACACATAGCCGTCCCGATGACAACCTTAAACATGACGGACACGTCATGCATTTCTGAAGATGAAGATGAAGTTACAATCAAGAAAAGTCCTCAAAGTTAGTCAGAACATTCTGTTAGTCATAAGCGATAAGAGTAAGGGTATAAAACCCAAACTCCCTATTATTATATTCATTCTAATTCCAGTCTCCACAGTGAGAACTCTTGTAATAATCTAAATAAAAGTATAATTGTTTTTTAAAAACAAGTTTTCTACTTCCAATATCTTACAAGGCTCCTTTGGGCTACCAATCTTAATCGGTAGATATTGGTCCAATAAACAACTGTGACAAGTGGCATCCTTTAGTGTGGAAAACTAAACTGTTAGTAACAAACTCTACTACAGCACAGGCTTAGTAGTAGGAATCCCGTTTGGCATCCTTCGGGTACGGAACCCCAAAAATAAAGGTACTGAGATGAGTGTAATGAATGAAAACTGCGCATTACATATAGTGTGCGTTTATTTCTGCCAGTAGCGTACCATACACACACCACTGCATTGCGTTTACACAAAGCCAAGAAATGTATTTCACCACGAAATGTATTTCAGCCACGCTTTGAAGTGATTGATCTGCCATCGCGGTTCAGCGGGGTCGTGTACTCAACTATAAGCTTTATGCCTGTAACTTTAAGATTGACCGCTGACCGTGTTCATAACAGATGATTCAAAATATGTCGTTGCGATCATTATAATTGTTTAATTTTTCTAAATAACAACGAGATTATGGTTCTAATGTAAAGTTCAGCAACTTTCATTCGGTTACCTTATTTGGCTAAATTAATTTCGCACCTTTTACTGTAAAGCTAGGATGCTTTTACTGAATTTGCTTAATTTTACACCTACTTGACTAAACACACGAAAATAATTAGATATAAATTGGCAGTGTATAGTTAATTATATTATCCATATGACTGGAAGAAAAAGAAGCGTCAACTGCGTTTGTTTCGTTTTAGTGCCTTGCTTGATCTTTTAGTGCTTAATTCGATTATAAAAGTCTAAAACCTTAATATTGTATACCTCTTAAACAATATTTTCAACGGTTATGATATTTGCTGAAACTGTTCTGAAAAAAACAGATTGTTCACATTTTCACTGAGACGCTTTTTCCTGATTTGCTTAATTTTAATTTATTACTTATTAACTTAAATAGCTTTACGATATTAAAACCAAATAACCCGGTTATGTTTTACTTCGAGGTCAAACTGTATATTTCCTGGCCTAATATGTTATATATCTTATCGAAATATGGGGCAGTACATGTAAAACCAGTTTATCTGGCCTGCAGATCATACAAAATAAACTAATAAAAATGTTATTTCACTATCCCTACTTAACACCAACAACTACAATATACAGATAAACCGACATCATGAACCTAAAACAATTATATACTTACTGCACCTGCATCCTCGTTAGGAAAATATTAAGAAAATCAATACACACATCAATCTCATTTATCCAACACAGGCAAGTGTCTAAACGCTCCACGAGACGGCCGAGCTACATCATGCTACCAAAGATCCGAACAAATTATGGCAAACGAATGTTTACTTACGAAGGAGCGCAACTTTTTAACAACTTACCTTCAGAAATTAAAAATATCGAACTTTTTAATAATTTCAAGCGTAAATTAGCCCAAAATATTTTAAATAACTAATATATTAACTTATGTTAGAGAGGTGGTTATAATAAATATTCAATAGTGAACTGTGGACTTTATTAAAGAAACCTATTTCTGTGTATTAAAATAATATTGTTATGATATCTATGAGTACCTACCTCATGATATTTTCATTTATGGTCTGTGCGGATGGATGACACTCTAACTTTAATTGTAAATAATTAAGATGTAAGTGACATATTGTCTTTAATAAGAATAAAGTATCTTTAAACCTAAACCTATATTTTGCGATCTCTCCAAGGCGTTTGATTGCGTCAATCATGAAATTTTTTTAATGAAACTATCTTATTACGGCATTAATAATTATAACCTTAAATTGATAGTCTTATTTAACAAATAGAAAGCAGCAAGTTGAAGTCAACGGAGTTAGATTAAAAGGCTCTTCTGTCCAAATGGGTGTTCCGCGAGAATCCATTGTTGCATGAGTTTTGTGCATTTGAAATAGTTCTCTCTTTTATACAAACTTTTCTTAACTTTGACATTTCAATACTGACCATAAAATAGATTTATTAATTTTGAATTAAAAGAACCAAAAGGTGAAGTGAAGTGGTGTCATTTTGTTGAAGGAAGAAAATAAAATGTCAGAAAAGAAGTAGAATGTTTACAGGAAATATTGTAAAATAAATATTTGTAATGACTACATTCGTAAACAGAGTCAAAGTTGAACAATTGAATAATTTATTTATTTAGAATAAGAAAAGAAGGGAACGGCTGGTGAGTTTTTAGTTGGAATAACTTTTGTTTTATTTGTTCTTGTTTTGGTCTTCGAGATCTAAAGACAATATATTTCGTTCTTGACAGTTAAATGCCGTTCCTTATTCGTATAGAATACTGTTTGCTTGGAAGCGATTAAGCCATCATAATTAACGATGGCAGAATACGGATATTTCCTTCCACTTGATGTGCTTTATAAAGAACAACATGTGAACTAGTCGAAAGATAAGTAGTATTAGCCATAACTAATTCTTATGTAAATATTAAAAAGTACTAGAGGAGGAGAATTTATTTTGTCCTTTATATAGGACAACAATTTATTAAATAATTGTACTGTGTCGGGTATGAAATAGAACTCGATAAATAAATATGTGCTAGAATTTTGTACTTATGAACACAGAAGAGGATATAAAATAATTTATTGTGATTTAATATCAACTGAGGAAATTAATTTGGTTTTAGTTATTTTGTTATTTTGTTGTAAATATTTTCTAGGTTTTCTTGATTTTACCTAATAAAATTAAGTGGCGCCCATTAACTGTGTTTTGTTCACGTATTCCTCATGTCGTAAAGCCAAGCATCTAAACCGGACCTCTAAGAGCTAGCCGAGTCAAAAACCTAGTAACACCATATTAGGCCCATTCCTTTTCCTTGTTTATGTGAATTTGGCAGGTTGGGGTGTTAACTGAGTGAAACACAAGTTAGCGGTTAATAGTCCGATATATTCTAGTGGCTACAACCACGTAAGAGAACACGTCGTTACTACACAATGCCGGGAAGAGAACTGGCGAGGCTACGTGCCTTGCCACAAGTCGTGCACAATTACTTATTGCTATAATCAGCAATTTCATGACTCCACAGTACATCCCTTTCTACAAAAATAAAATTTTTTTCAAAATAAAAATTTTAACAAACTAAAAACATCTTTCATTGATTGTACATGAATGTTTCAAAACATACTACACTGATTGTACTCTGATACACTGTTGCAATAATATCATAATCTGACTCGACATTTAAACAATTGTAAACACAAAGCAAGCTCGTAACATGAAACTGCCTACTGGCTGACGCAATTCTTATCTTGCTATAATGAAAATAATTTTCAATGAAATAAAATTTCAACATTGTGTAGTACCATAATGTAAAGACTAATTATAATATAAAATTACACAAGATTCTTTAAGAAAACAATACAAAAAAATGAATATAAAACTGAAAAACTCTTTAACACTAAATTCTGTAGAAATTACTCTGAAATTGAATGCCAAATTAACAGATAACACTTGAATATCGAAACAGTAAAATAACATAATAACGGTGTTATAATATCAAAAATAGTGCTATAATGGAAAATTTTCAATTTGTTCAACTACACAATTCATAACTGGACTTTACACAGTATATTAATGTGAAAAAAATGCTATCATAAAAAACTTTAAACAATTTATAGAGGAAAAATACAAATACAAAACTGTTACATAACACAAAAAATACATTTCCTGACATCTATCCGAATCCTAAACATTTTATAACTTTTTGGTGATCAATCCAAAAGCTAGAAAAATATCTAGTATACCAATAGTATATCCTTACGACATGTAAGAAAAAATTCTAGAAATTTTTACTTTCATGCTTCATAGTTACACAAGTTACAAACATAAATGACATTCAATAAAATAAAAAATACATTTCGCATTGTATCAAGGGTCTACATTTACATTCTATTACGGAACCCTGTTTATTCATCTTTGCTTATTTGCTCTAATTCGATGTCATTCAGATAGCGTTTCCTGCTTAACCTGACTGTATATCGACATTATACATCACTTGAAAACAATAATAAAACACTAACAAATTACAATCTACAAGAAAAGAAAAAAACAATATCTAAGTTTCGGAAATCTCTCTAGGATCCCTTTAATGCGGAAAGAAAAAATATAACTTGATAGTTTGCAAAAATACTCTCTAGGCCATTTTACGATTCACCGAGGGCTCGGAACAACTTGAAAAGTGTTCAGGTTAAAATATGGCTTGCCCGTATCTATAGTTTCATTTAGCTCGCGGGTTCATATTCGAGTTATAAACTCACGGAACCCTAACATTTCATTTAACAATTTCTACGTTACACATGCTATTGCATTGAGATCTGAGTTGCTTAATCCGCATTCCCCAAATCTAATACCTTTAGCTATTCTTTAAAACTACTTTCTAGTATGATCACTACTTTGTACCTTACACAAAAATAACACCATGGTCACTGTTTCGTAAACTTTCGATTTTATGTTTCAATTTGTCCTATACATGTTGCTGCATCGTATTTTGGAATGCCTGTGGAGCACTCTCCAAAGTTGACGCTCTTAATTCTTTTCTTAACCACTTTCGCATATAATTACTACACTTTGTATATAATACGTACACTGATAAAAAAAACAATATGATAACTGTTATCACTATCACAATTCCATAAATCTCCATTTTTTCTTCTAATTTCGAATTACTCGACTCATTTGCACCATTCTGTGCTATGACAACTTGTTCGTTTTTACTTTGCGGTTTACCCATTTTTCGGAATTTTAACCACAAAATATTTACACGACTTTTACAAAAAACTAAATCTTTATCACTGAACCTCACAATATGTACTGTATGCAAAACTAAAAATAATACTCTTTATGTACTTTAATCATTGCTCTAGATAATTTACATATTTGCTTACGAATCTGCAAATCTAACTGGTTTCTTAATCACACGACCGCTGCGTGATGTTCTAATTTCTGGCTGATCACGTGTCTCAAAAGGTACTAACGGACTTTGAACTGAAACGTTTTGATTCTCAATATTTTGACTTGCTAAATCGCTTTCATTTTGAACATCCTCATTTTCACATAAAGTATACGCTGGTTTCAATCTATCTATAGAAATGTTCGTCTGTCTGTTCGGTAACTGTACTTTAAAAACCTTATTTTCTCTACTTAAAACGCGGTATGGGCCATCATAAGTAGGTATTAGAGGTTTCTTAACTGCATCATTTCTTATGAAAACGTGTGAACATGACTGTAAGTCCTTATGCACGAAAATCTTTCTGGAATCGCTCGACGTTCGCGATTGCGGCTTTAATTCTCTAATAATTTTGCGTAACTGCTCAACATATGTAAAAGGATCATTGCTCTGCGTACTTACTTCTTGAAAAAATTCACCTGGTAGCTTAATATTGTGTCCGTAAATCATCTCTGCCGAACTTATTCCTGAGTCGCTCCTGCCTGAAGCTCTTAACCCTAGAAGAACTGTAGGTAATTCTTGTATCCAAGATGTACTTGCCTTCAATCTAGCAGTAAGCGCTGCTTTCAGCGTACGATGCCACCTTTCTATGCTGCCGTTGCTTTGTGGATGATATGGAGTGGTTCTAAATTTCTTGATACCTAATAATTTCATTAACTCTGCGAATAACTGACTCTCCATCTGCCTTCCTTGATCTGTTGTCATTCTACTAAAACTTCCGAAACGACAAATCCAACCTTCATACACGGCTCTGGCTACTTTTTCAGCCGTGATTTCTTTTACTGGAATTGCCTCTGCCCATCTGGTATATCTGTCTATGATTGTTACTAAATACCTGTATCCCTCTTCAGTTGTTGGTAGTGGCCCAACGATGTCCATATGGATATGCTCGAATCTGTTGCATGGTGGAAAACTTCCGACTTCTGATACTGTGTGTCTATTTACCTTGCTCCGCTGACATTGTTTACAAGATTTTGCCCATTGGCTTACGTCTTTATTCATGCTAGGCCAAAAAAATCTTTGCGCTACCATCTTACGTGTAGTTTTACTACCTGGATGACTAAAATTATGTATAGAATCAAAAGCTGTTTTCCTAAAAGTTTCAGTCAAAAACGGTCTGGCATTATTAGTACTTATTTCGCAATAAATTAATTTGTCGCTACCTGGTAACCTGAGTTGCTTTAACTGTACATTGCTGTCCTGCTTTGTCAGTAAATTGTGCAAGTGTGTGTCTGTTTCCTGCGCTGTCGCAAGTTCGCTGTAATCTAGTGCTGACGGGCATGTTATGGTTTCAATTCTAGAAAGTGCATCCGCTACGGGATTCAAATTACCTTCCACGTGTTTAATATAAGTTGTAAATTCGCTGATGAACAATAACTGCCTAGTACGTCTTGGGTTCTCTTTGTTACTACCTATCTTTGTAAAAGCAAATGTTAAGGGTTTATGATCTGTAAATATAGTGAACTCTCTACCCTCTAGCATGTTTCTGAAATAAACTACGGCCATGTATATTGCCAATAATTCTCGATCATATGTACTATATTTCTCCTGTGCCGCTGAAAGTTTCTTTGAAAAATAACCCAATGGTTTCCAGTAATTACCAACCTTTTGTTGTAAAACTGCGCCTGCACAATTTGCACTGCAATCTGTCATCAGAGATAATTCCACATTGGCCAACGGATGAGACAGAGTAACGGCGTTTTTAAGACTTACCTTACACTGCTCGAAAGCCTGCGTTGCCTTATCGTTCCATGGAATCTTTGTTTTGTCCTTTTTCTTTGTATTGTGCAAAAACTGGTTCAGCTCTGCTTGCTGTACGACTGCCTTCGGTAGATGCGCTCTGTAAAAATTTAACATTCCTAAAAATCGTCTCAACTGCTCAACTGTTTCCGGTTTTGGGTATTCAGTGATAGCCTTGACTTTGTCCTCCAAAGGACGTATTCCCTCTGTGGAAACTTCATACCCCAGAAAATCTACTTTAGCTTGTCCAAATACGCATTTACTTAAATTTATTGTGATTCCAATCTCGTTAAAACGTTCAAAAAGTTTTCTGAGATGCTGCGTGTGCTGCTCTTCTGTTTCTGATGCTAGAATAACGTCATCAATGTACCCGAAAAGACATGATTTCTCCCCCTTTTCATTCTGTATTACTTCTATACCCTGTAAAACTGTATTATTCATGAATCTTTGGAAAGTTTGAGCAGCATTTCTAAGTCCAAACGTCATACGCGTAAACTCGTATAGCCCAAACGGTGTTATAATCGCTGTTTTCTCTACATCCTCGGGTGCTACTCTGATAAAATGATAGGCTCTATTAATATCTATACGTGTGAAAATTTTTTTACCTGCTAATCCATACGTGAAGTCTTGTAGCCGAGGTACTGGATACCTGTCTGGTTTCGTGATTGCGTTAAGCTGCCTGTAGTCTCCGCATGGCCTGATCTGGCCATCCTTCTTCGGCACGACGTGTAGAGGACTCGCCCAAGCACTTTTTGATGGTCTACATATACCTATTTCTTGCATGAACCTAAATTCGTCCCTGACCTTATTAAACCTATCTGGGGGCAAAGGTCGTGCTTTAGCATGAACCGGTGGTCCGGTTGTCTCTATGTGATGAAAAACTGAATGTGACGGTATTTCTTTAAAAGACACAGGTTTCGTAATTTCGGAAAATTCTTCTAATAATTCGCGATATGGATGTTCATCCTGAATGCTACTTATTGAAGAAGGACCTTCATAAACAACTATCGTACCATCTGTACGTAAATTAGTCACCAAATCAATTAATTTCCTATTGTACAAATCTATAAGTAACTTATGAGTTCTTAAAAAGTCTGCTCCGAGTATGGGCTTTGGTACATCACACACTATAAATGTCCACTTGAATGCACGTCTTAAACCTAAATTTAGCTCCATTGTAGTCACACCATAAGTCTTAATTTCTGTATTGTTCGCTGCGTATAATTTATATGTGCACTCACGACGATCTTGCGGTTTAACACAACTAACCGGTAAAGTACTTACGTTTGCACCGCTATCGATTAAAAAACGTAGTTTACTGTTCCAATCCGTAACACTTAACCGATGATTGTCTGTCACTGCAATGCAATTGTTAACCGCACCCAACTGCATCGTTTCTAATTTTCATGAACCGTATTGCTGCGACTGCTGTCCCTGTGCTTGCCGCTGTTGATTCTGCGACTGCTGCTGTGCACCCCAATTACAAGGCGTTTCACATCTGTTCGCTCTATTTCCGAATTTGTAATGATATCTGCATAGCCAATCCGGATGATTAGGGTTTCTTCTGGGCCCGTTTGATCTAGACCTATTTCTGCTCCGATTTCTTCTATCACCACGGTAACCGTAGCTCCTATCTCTGCTGCGTCCGCAAATTTCACTAACTTCTCCTTTTAGCTCTTTAAGCTGCAACGTCAACGCCATCATCTGCGCCATCAGCTCCGGAAATGGTGAGGAAGTCGCTGCGGCCGCCGCTGTCACTTCCGCCACATCTCCTGTCCTAATGTTCTCAACTATCTTGTCTGCCATAGTTGCCAAATTCTCCAGGCTTGTCTCTTGGCTCACAGCTAAAACTGCTCTAACTGCCGACGGTAAACGTCCAATCCACAATTTCTTCAGGGAAGCCTCTGATGTTCCCGAGTTCCTTGCCAACTCTGCCATCCGCCTAAGAAGCTGAGATGGCTTCTGTGTGCCCAACTGGATTTCACTCACCAGCTTGCTGAACTGGACTTCTTCACTTTCTTCAAAAACTTTCAAAAGCCTATTTTTCAACGTCTCGTATTTGTTATTTTCCGGCGGTGTACTGATTAGGTCGCTGACTGACCTGAGTGCGTCCCTGCCGAGTTTGGAAACGGCTACATTAAACATTTCCGCGTCACCCTTTTTCTGCGGAACCATGATTGTCTCGAACTGTGCGAACCATAATCGCGGTAAATCCGACCAAAACTCTGGTAACTTGGTCTGCAAACTGATCGAAGCTAATTCGCTTGTCGCTTGTTCCATGGCTGCCTCTGTTTCTTTTTGCACCTCGCTTGATACCACTGAGGTTTGCTCTACTTTAGTTGGTCCGCCTGCCGGTTGAACAACACCCTGCTGTCCGCTGAGAGTCCGCCCAACTTGTCCGTACATTCCCAGAATGGAGAGAAATGGGAAAGAACACAGGGCATTTGCCGCCACTACTTGCCCAAAAATTGCGTCTGAATACGACACCGGCTGCGACGAAAACCGGTGAGGACCGTATAATACCCCCCTGGGTCCGGCCCTGCCCAAGGTGTGCCGTCTAAATTCTCGCCGAGGCCGACACTTCTCGACGAGGAGTTCCCTTCCCGCTGCCCGTGTCCCGTCGGTTCACCTCACAAACACTACACCCCAACAGCCATCAAACGCACTGCCCAAAAATCGACGTTCGGGGTCACCACTTTGGCAGGTTGGGGTGTTAACTGAGTGAAACACAAGTTAGCGGTTAATAGTCCGATATATTCTAGTGGCTACAACCACGTAAGAGAACACGTCGTTACTACACAATGCCGGGAAGAGAACTGGCGAGGCTACGTGCCTTGCCACAAGTCGTGCACAATTACTTATTGCTATAATCAGCAATTTCATGACTCCACATGAACGATGTGATTATGTGTTTATGGACTTACCATACCATTTAGAAAAAGTAGCTGAAATTGTCATGTTTGCTGACGATACATCACTGATTTTTGATATCGTTAAGGGAAAAATTTATGCAAACAATATAAACACTGCCCTCATATATACCAAAAAATGGTTTTCTGTAAATAATCTATCACCAAATGCATCTAAAACAAATTTAATAAGGTTTACTCTTAGGTGTAATCAAGTAACTAGCTCGATTAATACCGAAACTGAAACACTACCATTCCAGAACAAAACGAAATTTCTTGGCTTGGTTCTGGATTCTAAATTAAGATGGCATGAACATATTGACCAACTGTCAAAAAGATCAAGTTCAGCGGTGTTTGCCATATGCAACATAAAAAAACTAACTGACGTTGAAACTACCAAAACAGTATATTTTAGCAATTTTCATAGCGTTATGTATGGGATATTGTTGTGGGGTAATGCAGCAGATGCAAATCGTGTATTTATTTTACAAAAGAGAGAGTTGTTCGGGCGTTGCTTAAACTGTCGTCACCCCAATATTATAACAATGCCTTTACATATATTGCTGTATTGTGTATGCTAGGAAAAATCTCGGAATGTATGCTCAGCACAAGGACATTCACAATTATTGGACCAGAAATAGGAATAAATTGATTGTGCCTCACACAAGATTGACTAAAGTTTCTATAAGCTTTGTTGTAAATAGCATTAAAATAAAGTTCCAGAACTCATTCAGGAAAAAAATGAGAAACATTTTAAAAACTGTATAAAATTACTCTTGACGAAAAAGTCCTACTATAGTGTAGATGCCTATTTAGATGACAAAGATCCACTTATGGTTGGCTAGAATTGAACAAAATTGTAAGAATTAAATTTTTATCTTTTTTAACTATTTTTGTTTTTCGAATTTATGTTTAATTTTATTTTATTGTTATGAAATTTTTATTGAATATTATTTTTAAATTTTCATTTTTTTATTTGTTTGTGTTTTAGTATGTAAGATTTATTTCAATATTGTCACTTTGACATGTATGAGTGTGCTTTAACTACTCCTATATACTTAATAAACGCTTTGACTTTAACTTTGATATAGGTATAAAAAAGAAGAAAAGGAATTAACACCCTATGGTCCAACCCCTAGGGTTGTACCACCTTTCGTTCCGAAGATATGGCTGAAACAAATTTTTTTTGCGGTACATCCCTAGTTTTAAAGTCAAAAAGTACATCCCTAGTGGCGAGGGACATCGCTAGGAACTGCGCTAGCTCGCGTTTCGCACTCACGTGTGAGAGAATTTGGACTTATATCGCTAGGTCCGGCAATTTTATGCTGGTTCAGACATTTTATTGCTTATATTGCCGGCTCCGGATATGAAAATCACTAAAAGTATTTTGTAGCTTAGATTGTCGGCTCCGGCTGTGGAGGCACCGGCTCTAATCAACATATGAAAAGTAACCACTAAACTTTATAGATAATCAAATAATCTTACAATCAGACTGAACTTTAATAAGATTACTGAAAAGTAAGCATTGGGCTGCGTAGATAAGTAATTATATAATAATTTGACTGAACTTTAATAAGATTACCTCAGAATAAAGGTAAACACAAAATGAACTATCACTTGCTAAGATGCAGTTTATGTATAGCAAATAATATTATTATTCTAAGCTATTTAACTTACGTGCTGCTCTGGCCCAATGACAATCACTCAAAAACTGTTTCCTAGCTTATTACTATTATTTTCTTTTTAGTCAAGTCTTCACCATTACGCGTCAGTCGCCATCTTGGTATTCTTCAAAATTAGCTCATCTTACATTTTTACTCTGTAACACTACTTTGTGAATAACAACTGCTTATATCAATCATAGGTTGACCGGGGCGCCTTAAAGTAAAAGAAAACATCCCGGTGGTCTACCATTACTTGTGGCATGTACAAAAACCATCTTGTACACTCAGCTGTTGGCTGTCAGCAGGGTGACCCGTTGGGTCCGGCAATCTTTAGTTTGGCCATACGTCCACACATTTCAGGATAGTCTTCAAAATTTAATGTGTAGTATTTAGACAATGGGACGCTCGAAGATGAAGCAAATACGGTTCTTTCAGATTTAGAAAACCTCATGACAAAATTTAATTCTATCGGTCTTAATTTAAACTCCTCAAAATGATTATAACTATTTATTAGTGACTCTATCACATCTCATGAAAAAATTAACATAGTTACAAAATTTAACAAATTAGCCCCCAATATAAAAATAATAAACAAAGATTCGCTTCGTCTCCTGGGCGCTCCAGTACTGGATGATTCCGTACAATGTTTTGTTTTGGAGCAAATTTCAAGGTTCAAGGAATCATCCAGTCGTCTAAAAGAAATAAGTCCCCACATGGCATACTGCATATTAAAATACTTTTTGTTTGTGCCAAACTTTATCTATGTGCTGCGCTGTACTACCCTTTGGAAAGATGCCTCCCTATTAAATATTTTAGATGAGTTAATCCGAAAAATTCTTAGAGAAATTTTAAATTGCCCTCTCAAAGATAAGAGTCGGACACAGGCCATCCTCCCAATCCGATTCGGCAGCCTGGGCATCCGAAGGGTGTCCAACGTAGCGCTACCGGCTTTCCTGTCCTCAGATCACAGCACGCTTGACCTCTGTGGTAAAATTATTAACCCATCACTTGGTGATATTGAGTTCACGTGTTTGGCTGATGCCAGGAGTGCCTGGATAATGGTTTAATGGTTTGATGACAAATGATTAATGGTTTTTAATAACTGGTTCCAAATTAATGGAATGAAGCTAAACACTTCAAAAACAAGTGCGATGTTGGTTAGATCAACCTCTGGCAATAAGGATACCATAAATATCGGGATGGGGTATAACACAATTTATTACTCTGGTTGAAGACGTTAAATTTCTGGGGATCCATATAGACACATTGCTAAGTTGGAAGCGGGAGTTGAGTGCAGTTGAGAGTTCAATTAGCTCAGCATGCTATGCTCTTAGAAGCCTACGAGAAGAAGTTAGTCTCAAGGAATTAAAAACAGTATATTACGCACTTGTAGAATCGCGACTTAGGTATAGCATTCAATTTTGGGGAAATGGATACCAGTATAATATGAATAAAGCCTTCGTATTACAAAAAAGAGCGATCCGTACAATGGTTAGAATTCCTCAAACTGAGTCATGCAGAAATTATTTCATCCAGCTAGGTATTCTCACTGCTCCCAGTTTGTGCATATTGGTTCTTCTCTCAAATCTAATCAAAAACATAAATGAGTATGAGACTCTGGAAGAACAAAAAAAAAAACGACTAGACTCCCGACGCAAGGACATAAAAACAGCCATTACACCCAGGTTGCAAATCGCAAATCATGCAACAAGATTTCAATCCGTTTTTTATTTAATAAGTTGCCTACAGACCTTAAGATAATAACAAGTCATGCCTTGTTTAAGAATAAGCTAAAACAGTTCTTGTTGAAGAAATGTTTTTATACAGTGAGTGACATGTAGGGAACTTGTAACTTAATATACTTAACTAAGATTGTTGTTTTATTTAATATATTTTATATCTTGCTATTCAACATTCTTTACCGTTAAAAGAAAACACTAGTAAAAAATGCATGTTTCGTTTGGGCAATTACGCATCTATATCAGAAAGCTCATCCAATACCGACTGGTCGGTCTTGAACGATATGAATACTAATGATTGCACGGCCTACATTTATTCTGTGCTTGACAATTTAATTGAACATTATGTCCCCAAACGAACTGTACGTTCAAACTCTCACTACCCTCCCTGGTACTCCCACTCTTTAATCAAAGTTGTTAAAGAAAAATTGAGAACACACAAAAGGTGGAAAACCTATGGTAATCCAACTGATTATAGTGAGTTTGCGACATTGCGTTCTAGAGAGAAAAAGCTGGAAAAAGAATGTTACGTAGCCTACATTGCTGACGCAGAGGACAATATACGTAGGTCTCCCAACTACTTGTGGTCTTATATTAAATCTAAATCGAATCATAACCATATACCTGATAAAATGAAATATAATGACAAATCATCCGACAATGGTGAAACTATCTGTAATTTATTCAATGATTATTTTAATTCGGTATTCATTGATGACAATGCTGGCCAGAGAAACCACCTACGCAAGCGTGACCATCCTAACTCTGTACTGAATATTTCATCTATTAATATTACAGAAAAAATTGTTCTGATGCTACTAGAAACAGTAAATATTAACTAGGGAGCCGGCTCCGATGGTATTCATCCGTACTTAATAAGAAAATGCTCAAAGGAATTATGTGTCCCTTTGACTATACTTTTCAAAAAATCATTGGCTGAGGGTTGTTTTCCTAATTTATGGAAAAAGGCTCTTATTACGCTAATTTTTAAAGGTGGAGATAAAGGAGATATTATTAAGTATCGTCCCATATCCAAACTTTGTGTATTTGGAAAGTTGTTGGAAAAAATAGTAACGTATGAAATATCTAGCATTGTCAGCCATCATATTTCCTCCTGTCGGCATGGCTTCATAAAGAATTGCAATATTGAAACCAATTTGCTAACCTTCACTGATATGGTTCTCAATGCGCTCGATGCTGGTCAACAGGTGGACGCCGTGTACACGGATTTTTCCAAGGCTTTTGACAAAATAAATCATAAATTACTAATTGAAAAACTTCTTGTCATCGGTGTACATGGTGACCTCCTCCGCTGGATCGAGTCTTACATTAAAAATCGCTCACAAGCCGTAGCTGTTAAGGGATTTGTTTCGGGCTTTCTACCAATTGCCTCAGGCGTCCCTCAGGGCTCCCATTTGGGTCCTCTGCTATTTATTTTATATATAAATTATATTAACAGTATTTTTACGAATTCTAACCACCTTTTATAAGCAGACGACATGAAAATATTTCGAATTGTCAATTCTGTCGTTGATAGCCGTAGATTACAAGAGGATTTGGAAAACCTTCTTGTTTACTGTAATAATAACTCTCTATTTTTGAACGTAGACAAATGTTACGTAATATCATTTTCTAGAAAGCGTCAAACTTTAGTCTACCCATATAATTTCGCAGGAAAAGACATTACCAGAGTCGAAAAAGTGAGGGACCTTGGTGTAATACTGGATAATAGAATGAATTTCAATCTTCATATCGACTTCATTACGCCTTTTACGGCTAAAGCCTTTAAACAACTAGGTTTCATTCTCCGTATCAGTCAGCCCTTCAAGCGAGTTGTAACTTACAAAACCTTATTCTTTGCTTTTGTCCGTAGTCTCTTGGAGTTTGGTTCTGTGGTTTGGAATCCCCAATACGCATTTCATATTGACAGAATAGAGAGAGTCCAGAATAAGTTCCTTAAAGCACTTGACTACAGAACACACAATAACTTTACAGATCATTTGTCTTCAGCTCAGCACCATAACATTCATTCCTTGGTTAGCCGGCGTGCACTCGCAGATGTCGCTTTCTTACACAAATTGGTCAATAATGGCATTAACTCATCCATACTTCTTGATAAAGTCTCCTTTAGAGTTCCTCGAGCTTCCTCACGTCTTAAACATTTGTTCCACGCCAAACGTGCGCATACTAATTATGCGAAAAATTCATACTTCCGACGAGCCCCAGATAAATACAATAAGAAGCTCACCAAAATTGTCATTTTTTCTGAATCACTTCCTTCTTTCAAAGTTAAACTGGCAAAGGTTTTGTGAAACCATCACCATCACACATGATTTATTGTTTAAGTGTTAAATATCTGTAAATAGAATTATGAATAAGTTGTAATTTAGCCCATAAGTACGTAGTATTAAGTATTATTTACATATTCAAATTGCAATATATTTTTGATAATGAATTAAATAAATGAATGAATGATAGATCTTGCTGGACCAGGTCCCAAGTGTCCCGACAAATCCGTTTTCGCAGAGACTGTGGGACGAGCCGCTCTGTGTTCAGGTTCAAAAGAAGCTTTTGGACACATCAGAAAACCCCGCAGAGCAAGCTCGTCTTTTGGCGACTGCGGAACCGGAGTCGGGATATTGGTTGAATGCGTTGCCTTCGACAAATTTAAGGACCCATTTGGACAGAACAACATTTTCTTTGGCCATCAATCTGAGACTCTGTGCTAAGACAAATGAGCCACATCTAAATTCTAAATTCTAAATTCGTAGCGGGGGCGATGAGTCCTGCACTGATCCTCGGTAATCGTGAATATTGTGCACTTCCCCCCGGTCAGTCAGCCCAGCCAGGACAGCTCCTTAAAGTAGAGCCAAGCAGCTTCAGCGTTCTGACACATAAACTGGTCCAGTTCAGGGAAGTTGGAGCTCGTCGCAATCCCTGCTTTTCGTCTCATGTCTTCGGTTGCAGAGCAGTGGAGTAGCACATGTTCCACTGACTCGTCCTCTAGAAGACACCCTCTGCATAGAGGGCTATCGGTGCCACCTGTGGTGAAAAGGTGCTTGTTTAGGTTGCAGTGTCCAGTTATGATACCTACCATGTCACGTAGGTCGGACCGTTTTAGTTTTAATCAGTATATTGTTACCTTACCATTCGACTGCGGTATCATTAGTTTTGACAGCCGGCAGTCATTTCGTTCTGCCCATGCTTTGTTGTGTACATTCAGAGTGTGTTTTCGCAGTTCACCCCTGATTGCTTCTGCCGATGGTCGACACAGATTAGTGCCCTGTGTCGTTATTCCCATAAGGGATGCTAGTTTAGCCAGGGAGTCTGCTTGTTCGTTACCTTCATTTCCGTTGTGTGCTCTAGTCCAGTGTAGTTCAACTTTGCACATGGTTGACAGGTTTTGCAGTTCCGCATGACAGTCTGCAATGATTTTAGATCTACTTACAGGTTTGCTGAGCGCTGATAATATGGCCGCACTGTCTGTGATTATTGTGACCTCCTGTATGTCGCAGGGCCTGCTAGTGCAAATTGCAGTTGCTGCCCTGGCCGCTAGGAGTATACTGCCAGCTCTGTTTGGAATACTGTTGTTGTGGTGTTGAGTGGAACTGCTTTACTGAGCCTTAGTTCGGGGGACACATGCGCGCTGCCATCCCTCCTTTTAGAGCCGTCAGTATAAAAAGTCAGTACCTTTTGATTGGAGTGTGGCCCTCCTTGAGAGTGTATCTCGTATTTCCTATCCATTATGTAGGATTTCGTTGTTCTGTCAGTCCCAGTGGCTGCCTCCGGAACGATCTCTAATGCTCGTTCTAGGATTCGACAGTGATTGGTTTTTATGTTGTTACCTTTCCATTGCCCTGTGGACTTTACCCGTAGGGCTGCGATCATCGCCTCCTGCTGTATGTGCAGGTGTGGCGGTGTTAGCCCTAGTAGGATGTTTAGTGCTGCGGAGGGAGTTGATTTCATACATCCGGTTATTTGTGTACATGCTAGCCTTTGGAGTTGCTGTAATTTGTTCTCAGTTGTAACTAACTCCGTTCTTGGCCACCACACCAAGGCACCATAAGTTAGTACCGGTCTTACCACTACAGTGTACAGCCATTTGCAGAGTTTGGGTGTAAGTCCCCAGTCCCTGCCCACAGCTCTTCTGCACTGCCATAGTGTGTTCGTAGCCTTCTTTATTATGTGTTCTACCTGCTTCGCCCACAGTAATTTGTCATTCAGCCAGATACCAAGGTATTTTACCTCCTTGCTAAGTGTTAGCTGGGTTCCAAACAATGTAGGAAGTTTTAGTCGACATAACTTTTTCTTTTTGGTGAATAAGATAAGCTCAGTTTTTTGTGGATTTACGGTTAGCTTATGCTTACCACACCAGGACTCGACTTTCCACAGCGCCCCTTGCATCTTACTGCATAGCGTTCCTTCGAAGAGTCCCGATATCATGATGACTAGGTCATCTGCATAGCCTACCGTGCAAAAACCATCCTTGTTTAGTTCTATAAGGAGGTCATTGATGACCGCCACCCAGAGCAACGATGACAACACTCCTCCTTGAGGACAGCCCCTTGTCACCTGGCAACGTGTTCGCTCTGATGTTTCTATGTATGCTGCGCGTTTGATCAGCATGTTTGTGACCCATTTAATGACCAACTCATTCACGCCGTGCTTTTTAAGCCCGTGCACTATGCTAGGAAACGTGGTTTTGTCAAAAGCGCCCTCGATGTCGATGAAGGTGGCGAGGCAGGACTGCTTTGCTTCTATAGCAGTTTCCGCTTTGTGTACTACCTGATGTAATGCAGTTTCTGGATTTGCCTGGACGATAGGCATGTTGGTTCTGATGAGGCGGTTGCTACTTCATTGGCCCCTCTCTAACGTATCTGTCACAGAGTCTTTCTAAAGTTTTAAGTAAAAACGGTGAGAGACTGATTGGTCTATACGCTTAAGGTTGTGTGTAGTCGTCCTTACCGGGTTTGGGGAAAAAGACAACTTTAACTTCCCTCCAGACGGTGGGGACACATTTCCAGGCCAGGCAGCTCCTGGAGATTACCACAAGGTGCTTCATGATGTGCTCCAAAGATCATTGCAGTAGGGCAGGAAATATGCCGTCTCCTCCTGGTGACTTGTATGGGAGAAATGTGCTTACCGTCCATTTGATTCGTTCCTCCGTAACTACGGATTCTGCAAACTCCCAGTCCTCTTCCGAGGGGCATGGAGACGGCGAGTCCATCCATGGAGAGTTATTGTTTACCTGACAACCCGGGAAGTGGGTCTCCAGTAGAAGAGCGTGTTGTTCTTGCTCATTAACTGTATAGTTGCCATCGGATTTCTTCAGTGTCCCAAGTTTCGTGTGGTTGTCATTCGCTAAGATTTTTCTTAGCCGTGATGTTTCACTTTGTGATTGAATTTTGTTACAGAAATTGCTCCAACTTTCACTTTTCCTTAAACGTACCTCTTTATTGAATTCCAGGCGTGCTTTTTTGTAATCGTCCCAGTCTCGATCAAGCTTGGTGTTCATTGCTCTATTGAAATGGTGTCGCATTTTCTTCCTTAATTTATTCAGTTTCTTGCTCCACCACCCATATTTTTTCTCGTCAAACTTACCTTTCTCTGTGATGAGACGGCATGACGACTCATAGCTGCTAATTATGCAGTTTGTTATGGCGTTGACTTGTATCTCTGTCTCCTCCATACTGAGTCTATTTGACTCTGCAGGTTCACGGAGTGTCTTTATGCCGTTTTCTACGAGTATAGAAAATTTCGATTTATTTGTCTTCCTCGGGTTCCTATATTTCCGTGGTTCTTGTTTGCCTACTTCTAAGACGTCTCTTTGGTCGCAACATGCCATCCACTAATGGATTCCGTTATTAGATTTGTTGCTAGCGTTATGTCTATTATAGTTTGACTTCGTCTAGTTACAAAGGTTGGTTCTGAGCCCCTGTTTAAAATGTGCAGTTCGTGAGATAAAGCAAAGTCAAGAAGATTTTTACCTCTCATATTTGTATCCGGACACCCCCAGATTGTGCATTGGGCGTTTGCGTCGTAGCCTATAATGAGCTGAGTTTTGTGTTGCGTGCAGTGTTTCACCAGCGTTTCATCAGAGCACAAATGGGTTACGGGGGATGCTTTGTACAGCGCTGGAACATAAATGAAAGTTCGAGTTTTTTGTTGTTTAGGTGAAGTAAAAACAGTGCCTTTTAGGTTTCCATAGCCACTCACCTTTCCCCGAGTTAAGTACGGTTCTTAGATGAGTGCTATGGTATTGGGTTCCTCCTCTAGCGTCCTCCTTAGTGCGGCGAACCCCGTGACACTGTGTTAAAGGTTGACTTGGAGGATATTTAAAGAGCAAACGTTTTGACGTCCAGATTTAAACCTTTTCCTGTTTTTTGTGCGGAAAAGGTGGCAGGTTTTGTGGCATCCAGGCCTGTAGGGCCCGGAATGTTTGATCTATTTGTATCGGTTAAAATAATTTTATTTTTTACGCCCTCCCTTATAGGGTGATATTCTGTGTTAAACCCTCTTTTTGTACCTCAGACGTGATGAGGCTCTAAGATTTAATATCTAGGTTCCTGCGATTTATGGCAGCCAGGAACTTCATAAGGAGTCGAGCGTCCCCCTCCATGAAGTCAGGAACCCAGATAATCCCTCTTGTATATTTGGGTATGAGGCTTTCCTGCATTAGGTGATACTCCGGGCAGCCCTCCCATAACCCTTTTAACTGACCAACCTGAGATGTCAGCTACTCGAGGGTCTGGTAATCTTGACACAGAATCCTCAGGCCCCCGCTAGCCAGACGAGGGAACACCTTGAAAGCCGGCATCCACAGCGAGTCGTCACTCTGGTCCGCCATGAATTTGGCAAACACCAGAGATTCGAGATTACGCCTCAGAATGCTGGCCCGGGTCTCGTCCATCTCAGCCTGGTCTTTTTGCAGCACCACCACAACCAGGTAGGCAGCGACCGCTCCCGCGTATGTGTTGGTGAGCGTGTTGGTGTCAGAAGGGCCAGCGCACCCAACCCCCTCTGTGAGTCAGACCTTCTACCCTGCTACGGCAGTGGTCGGGGAGATCGTCTCGGTACTGCGCTGTCTCTTCTGATTCCTATCACTTGTGTAGTTTAGCTGTGAGCTCGGGTGTGTGAAAGCCACCACTGACGAGGCCTGCTTGGTAGGTAGTAGCGGCTGATCGGAGGTACCCTGTTTGTCCGCTAAGGCTAAGTTGCCTTTGCCCTTACCTCTGCTACCACGTTTCCTACTTTTTTTGGTGGGAAGTACGGCTGCATCGGCAGCAGGCTTGGTGGACTGGGCGGTCCCCTGGGCCACCACATCCTTGCAAACACGGACCCCATCTGCAGCGTCTTTGTGTTTGTTGTGTGTTGATGTTGAGTGTGAGTGTGTGTTTGTGTGAGCGTTCGGAATGGCCACCCCTAGGCTCCTTGCCTAGTTAGTTAGTTGATCAGGGCCCACATTCATTGCTGCGCACCCCGATCCACTCTCTCCGTCCTTCGCGTAGTTGGCTGTTCCGGCTGCAGGAGGCACAAGTGCCTCCTCACCAAGCAGCTTAACAACTCCCGCGTCCTTCAGTTTATACACGGCTTGTAGCCGCTCTTGTTCTAGCCTACGGAAGGCCCTGGCTCTAACTCTTCGTTGGCCTCCCGTAAGCCTGCTGTGGCGTTTGGCTCTCATCGGCCCACCCGCCTCTGTTCTGCCCTGAGGCTCCCCCACCCCGTTGGCGGGCGGCGACACCTCGGAGTCAACCTCCCCCACAGCGTCACATCCCCTTTGCTACCATGAGCACCCTCATCCAGTCTCTGCGGTACTCCCTTCGGCTTCTTCGGTTGGTGGTTTTGCGCCTCATTGCAGTTTTGTCCAGTTGTATTGAGCACTGGTGGCGCCTGGGACGCTACACCACCAGCTCCTTCGGTAGTAAATTTCTCAGACTGAGGCCCGGGAACCTCAGAACACCGGTCGCTAGCCGGGTCGCATGGCACAATAATAGAGTTCGTTGTACTTTCCATTTTACTTCCAAGCTGTGACCAATAAGATAATTAGTTTGGGCGCTTTATGTCAAAAGTGGTGCCCCGCCACCTATGCCCTGTCTTTCAAGGACCGTCTGCACCTCCACATAAGGTAGAGGTGTAGGTAGTCCTCAGGCCCCAGATAGCCTTGCCATGCAACTAGATGGATAGTGCAGATGCCAACTGAGTTGCATGACTCTGTACTCGCTGTTACAATCAGAGACCGAAGGAACACCCCTGTTGCATATTATAGCAACACCGAAATGGTAATTTTTATGTATAGCAATGTTTTTGTATAACTTCCGGTGAACTGTCGCTTCTTACTTCCTTCCTTGATCGAATGGTGTACAATAAACCTGCCTGCAACGTGTTATCCCGACTTTCATTTGGCATCGGCGGTCCCAGCCCCTATACGAGCAAAACCATCAGCTAAGCTCCCGCACATGGTCCTTCGAGCGTTCAAGATAGAAAACCGCGGCTGCCAAAAGCAAAAGGTACGGGACGACAAACACAGTTACTGCAGACAAAGGAAACATACGCCATCTTTTCGCCAGTGAGTGCCCGCAAATATTTTATACTCGGAGCTCTCGCCGATCGACGCGAAGATATTATATCAAGCAAGCAGCGCAATACTTATTCTTTATTTGCATAAAATTGGCTGGCAAGTGGGTGCCCGCAAGAAGTCACACTCGGAGCCCTCACCGATCTTTGCCAAGCTAAGTACATTTACGTTGCCGTGCTGTTTATTCCCACCGAGTGCCACGCAATATACAAGCAAGACGCAAGAAATAATTTTGCCAGCGAGCGCCAGCGACCTTTACATAAGAAGTGCTCGCCGATAATTTTTAAGCAAAGTTATTACGACGTCATTCATATTACTTTGCCGTTCCTCCTTATTCCCGCCGGAGTGTCATCCCGCGACGCGCATCCGGCTACCGAGGCAAGTGAGCAAGACAGCAAATCAGACAAAACATCTGCGTGGGCGACGGACGAACGGGACTCGGAACGAACGACGCCATCGCATCGCTCCGCCATTTGCAATTTCATTTCAAGAAAGAAAACCGCGGCTGCCAAAAGCTTTAACAGTGGTGTTATTATTGTACTAACTTTAAAAAGTGAAATAGTTAGGCACTTATATATTTGTGTATATAATTTTGTTGGTGAGTTGAAGTGCGACTCGAAAAAATGTCGGCGACTGATCTCGCGAATTTGACGGCTTGTCGAGGATTTGAAAAAGGTAAGATAACACGATGTCTCACTTTTGTGCAAAAAGATTTATCTCAGTATTCCCGTGACGTCTTAACTTCGAAACGCCAAACTATACAAACTGCGTTTATCGAATACGAGAAATATTGTCGTGACATCTTGCTTTTGGCACCTGATGACAAGGAGCAGATGGACTTGGTCGAGGATAACTACCACACAATATTACTAAATCTCAACAAGGCGATTGCTCAAGCAGGCCCATCTGTCTCGGCACCGCCCACTTCATCTGCCACCACTAGCAAAATGAAACTGCCAGCAATTTTTATAAAAAATTTTGATGGTAAGTTTACAGAGTTTATACCGTTCATTAACCTCTTTAACTCAATGATAGATAACGACAACACATTAGACCCCTTACAAAAGCTCTATTATTTGAGATCATATCTAAGAGATGAGCCTTTTGATTTGATAAAAAACTTAACGATGTGTGCCGATTCATATAAAGAGGCATTAAAACTACTTAATGATAGGTATAATAACACTCAAAAGATAGTTAACCAACATGTCAGCAATATCCTAGATCTCAAAAGCATTAGTAGGTCAACCGCTAGCAATTTAAGACAATTTGTATCAGCGGTAAGACAGGAGATCTCGGCAATCAAAAATCATGAATCCCGAGTTAGGTACTGGGACACAATATTGTTATGTATTCTTTGTCGCAAAATAGATACATATTCTGCAAGGGCATTTCAACTCGAGAGGAATGAAGCTATGGACCCCACTCTGGAAGAGTTCCTGAAATTCCTGGAAAAGCGTGCAATGGCTATGGAGACTGCCGACCAGGGCCACCAGACATCTCACTCGAGTGACAACAAGGTAGCAGCCCACACCGTCACCGGACCTGCATGCAGCTACTGTAAGTCCCACGACCATAAACTTTTTAAATGCAAAAAATTTTGTTTATTGACTGCGACTGACAGACTTAAGTTCATCAAAGACAAAAATATGTGCACTGTATGTATGGGCACACACACAGGCAAATGTAGGTACCACTTTCGGTGCACGGAGTGCAAGGGCCCTCATAACACTCTGCTGCACTGCGATCCATTAAGTGGTCCTGTCACATTGACAGGCAATGTAAATAATAATGTGCTTCTCCCCACAGCGAGGATAAAACTCATTGGCAGAGATGGCACCGAGTATCATATTAAAGCCCTCTTGGACTCCGGGTCACAAGCATCATTCTGTACCACAAAAATTGTGGAGCTATTAGGTTTGAACCCCAAGAAAATTGAGACAAACATTATTGGCATCTCGAACTCAAAAAGTAAAGTCAAATTTTGCATTCCATTAGACATATACTCATTGAAATCTCCATTTAAAACTACAATCACATGCCATGTAGTAGACCAGATTACTTGCAATTTACCACAGTACAAGTTTGACCTCTCAGATTTTAAAATACCCTCAAATATTGAATTAGCTGATGACCAATTTAATTTACCAAGTGAGATAAATATGCTAATAGGTTCTGATGTGGTATTCCAGGCACTCTTACCGAGCTCCCACCCGATACAAGTGGTGAGCTCGACGGCACAACCGCTGCCTGTAGAGCCTGCAGTCGGTTGCTCCGGGCCTCCGCTGCAACCTAGCCTGTACATTATCAATTCTGTCTTCGGTCACATAGTAGGAGGTAATTTCCCTTATTATCAAGCAGTCTGCAATAAAGTAGTTTTAAAATGTGAACTAGATTCTACTTCAAGTTTAAGTAGTACAATGAACCAATTTTGGACTCACGAAAAGGTCCCAGAAATCTTCAATGAGCGTAGCTCAGAGCAAGAACTTTGCGAAACAATATTTCAAAGTACTGTTAAATTAGAAAACAATCAGTTTGAGGTAGCGTTGCCATTAAAAATACCTTTGTCAGATGTAAATGATGCCTTGGGTGAATCATTCCACCTTGCATTAAAACGATTTTTAAATTTAGAGAAAAGATTACATGCTAATCCAGATTTATTCATGCAATATCAGAAATTTATCCATGAATACTTATCACTCAATCACGGTCACTATGTTGACATTGAGTTATACGATTTAAATAAGCAGGCAGTGTACTTTCTCCCGCACCATGCAGTTATTAACGAAAATAGTAAGACAACGACTCTTCGCACAGTTTTTGATGGTTCGATGAGAACAAATAAGAAAATCTCTTTAAATTCATTACAGTTGAATGGCCCAGTGATCCAAAGAGACTTATTTGATATCATTTTGCTATTTCGTTTAGGCAAGTACACATTCACTGCAGATATTAGGCGCATGTTTCGCAACATTAGAATCAATCCAGAATACACAACTCTTCAAAATATTCTCTGGAGAGACGACAAGAAAGAGCCAATCAAGTGTATTAGGCTAGATACCATTACATATGGGCTAAAAAGCTCAAGTTTTCTGGCAACGCGTTGTTTAGATGAGTTAGCAAATAGGTACAAACAAACGTATCCTCTAGCCACATCCGTTGTCAAAAATAATATCTATGTCGATGATGTTATTTACTCTCACGATGATTTGCAGACAGTTCTCAATGCAAAAGACCAACTGCGTGACCTACTTAAATTAGGTAGTTTTCACACGCACAAATGGGCTTCAAATGACCACAGAATTTTGTCAGACATTCCCACCTGTGAGCAGCATTTTGACAGTCTCGATTTACAAAAAGATAACTTCAACATGAAGGCCTTAGGGCTACAGATTAATGTAAAGAAAGATCAGTTTATAATTTCATCTCCAGAACCATTTAATGCAGAAAAAATAACTAAGCGATGTATACTTAGTTACATAGGTAGATTCTATGACCCTATGGGGTTTGTGAGCCCTATTGTGGTCACCGCGAAGGCCATTATGCAAAAACTGTGGATTTCTAACACAGATTGGAATGAAATCCCCTATCCTGAGGTTCAAAGAGAGTGGCTCGAATTCACATCCGACTTAGCAAAAATGAAACCTATGTTCATAAAAAGGGATGTAAGTGTTTTAGATTGCCACACAGCTGAACTCGTTGGCTTCGCGGATGCTTCAAGTACAACGGCCTACGGTTGTTGTGTGTACCTGCGACTCTCCGATAATTCAGGTACTATACGAACACATCTACTCTGTTCGAAATCAAGAATAAATCCTGTAAATAAGAAAGGTATTACCACTCCAAGGCTTGAGCTAAACGCTGCACTTTTACTGTCAAAGTTAATGATAAAAACTTATGATACGCTAAAGATAAAATGTAATATTAAAGATGTATATTTATTCAGCGACTCACAGATTGTTCTTGCATGGCTTAGTACAGAAATTACGAAATTACAAGCGTACGTAGCGAACAGAGTAAATGTCGTTCGCCAAAACACCAATAGATGGCGTTGGCTGTACGTAAAGACAAGCGAGAACCCTGCAGACCTTATAAGCAGAGGCGTAAACCCGAGCGAGCTTAGTGAGTGTGAGCTGTGGTGGCGAGGTCCTCTGTTTCTGCGAAACGGTGAGTACGGATTTTCTTCTCGCAATACTTCCTTGCCTCACGAGCACGACTTACCAGAAGTGAAGACCCGCTTGACATTTTCCGGTAACGTGGTGTGCTGCAGCTTGGTTCCTCTCGAGTATGTTATCGAACGCTTATACAGCTACTCAGATATCAACAAAATGGTTAGGCTTTTCGCATATATACTTAGGTATTTAAATAACATAATTAAAAATAATACTAAAATTACTACAAGCTACTTACAGAGCGCAGAATTAAACCGTTCACTAATGCTTATTGTTAAACATGAGCAAAGCAAATATTTTCATACAGAAGTTAAAGCTTTGAGACAGGGCGATAATGTAAAGGGTAACTTACTAAATTTACATCCTTTTCTCGACGATTTAGGTCTACTACGCGTTGGTGGTAGATTACATAATGCAGATATCGCTTACGATCAAAAACATCCTATCATACTACCTAAGGGCTCTCTTATCACCACTTTGCTTATCAGAAGCGAGCACGAAAAATTACTGCACGCAGGGCCTAAGCTTTTACTAGCGAATCTGAATCAGAAGTTTTGGTTGGTAAATGGTATAAATGAGGTTAAGAAAGTCACTCATAAATGTATAATTTGTTTCAGACAAAAAGCCAGCGTAGCTAAACAGCTAATGGGTTCCTTGCCAGCAAGCCGGGTTACAGCTAGTCGGCCGTTTCAGAAAATCGGTATGGATTTTTGTGGGCCTATCGATGTGAAGCTCTCGCGTGTTAGGCGATCTGTAATAGGTAAAGGGTATATCTGCGTATTTGTATGCTTTTCTACAAAAGCAGTTCATCTGGAACTAGCTTCAGATTTAACCACAGAAACCTTCCTAGCGTGCTTCAGGCGATTTATTTCGAGACGAGGGCTGCCCACAGAAATTCATTGCGATAACGCGAGTACATTTAAATGCGCAAGGAGCCAATTAGTTGAACTTTACACACTGATGTCTTCACGGAGTCACCAAGCGAAAGTACATAATTTTGCTTCCCAAAAAGGGATCGAATTCCACTTTCTCCCGGCCTACTCGCCTACGTTTGGTGGACTCCATGAATCAGCAGTCAAGAGCACTAAACACCATTTAAAGAGAATTTTACAGAAAAATGTACTTACCTATGAACAGCTTAATACCTTGCTCACTGAAATAGAATGTATCTTAAATTCTAGGCCTTTGTTACCTGTATCCTCAGACCCTAATGATTATTGTTATTTAACGCCGGGTCACTTTATTATAGGAACTGCTCTTACAATGTACCCAGAAAGAGATGTTTGTGAAATTTCGGTGAATAGGCTCAAATTCTGGCAGTTATGTACAAGTCTGAAACAAAAATTTTGGAAAACGTGGCACAAATATTACTTAAATGTATTACAAAATCGTCCTTAATGGCAGACTGATAAATGTAATGTAAAAATAGATAGTTTAGGCATTCTTAAGGAGGATAATTTACCTGTTATGTCATGGCCTATGGCGAGAATTATAAATATATTTCCTGGTAATGATGGGAAAGTTCGAGCAGTCGAGGTTAGGACTCCTAACAATAAATCTCATATCAGAGGTATACATAAAATTTGTTTATTACCTATAGACAATAATTGATAGACAATTTAAGTTTTTTATTTGTATTTTCATTACATAACACAACGACATGTGTTATAGTTAAACTACAATGTATGTAATTTTAAAGCACATATTATAGTATTCATTTTCGTTTGCTGAGTGTCGCAAACTCATCACATTTAGTGTTAGGATTTCATAATAACTACTTTTTATTATGTAACAGATTCTTAGAGCCAACTGTACTATCCTAAGAAAAATTTATCTTTTTCGTAGGGCTAAGAATTCTGGAACTAACAAGTTCAAGAACGTAAGGTTTTCATATTACTTGCATAAAATTGCACCAATTTAATTGTACGAAAATAAAGTGTAGATTCTGTATATACCTTTCTACAATGTAACAGTAATATTAAGTAAATGTTTTATTTTTGTATAAGTAACCGTTCATCTAACAGGGAATTTAAATAATGGCGAAGGTCAAGTTCAAGTTTCTTGTTAATAATTTTTTTTGTTGTAATTTCATTGTATAAAAGTTTAATTTTGAATTACAAGTTCTTGTAAGGCGGCAGCATGTTGCATATTATAGCAACACCGAAATGGTAATTTTTATGTATAGCAATGTTTTTGTATAACTTCCGGTGAACTGTCGCTTCTTACTTCCTTCCTTGATCGAATGGTGTACAATAAACCTGCCTGCAACGTGTTATCCCGACTTTCATTTGGCATCGGCGGTCCCAGCCCCTATACGAGCAAAACCATCAACTAGGCTCCCCTCTTCGGTTTTTGCTTGCGCCCGGACTTGTGACCGGCACCATAATTACGATTACCATATGTCAGGGACTAATGCTAGTCCCCATTGACATTGTTTGGCTAACAATAATCATCGAGGTCAGGTTAGTTTAAGGACCCATTTGGACAGAACAACATTTTCTTTGGCCATTGAATTGAAAGACAAAAGTAATTCAGTAATTTACGTATATTGTCCGAAATAGAATGCTCCTCTGATCTACAGTGATCGTTCCTATATTATGATCTTACACTATCCTTACATGGCTAACGCATACAATATTAGTACACTCATTGGTGTGCTCTACGCACACTACACCATCAATCTGAGACTCTGTGCTAAGACAAATGAGCCACATCGCTGCCGTTGCGGTAGAAGCGTCGATCAGCTTGATCACCACGGTCTGGCATGTCAGCGCAGTGCCGGCCGCTTGCTGCGTCATGCCGCTCTAAATGACGTCATCCGTCGGGCCCTTGCCAGCGTCAGCGTGCGGGCTATTTTAGAGCCTAAAGGTTTAGCGCGTGGCGATGGCAAGAGGCCGGATGTTATGACGCTCATCCCATGGACAAAATGCACCACTACAAAAAATATGTGACCTTGAACAGCAGCTTGCAAAGGCCCATAATGAACTGCAACAAGTAATCATGGAACGAGAAAACCATGAAGCAGAGCGAACCCTACAAACATCTATGGTACTATATGATGAATTAGTTGGCTGCGATGAATCTCATTCAACATTACACACTATCGACTCAACTAATGTGACTGTAACACACCAATCGAGCGAAATCACCGAATTGAGATTGGAACTAGAGGCCATGCGACAAAAATATCATGCTGCAAGGGATGAGCTTATTCAGCAGGATGTAACCTTTGCAGAAATGTTGAAAATTGCTGAATCCATGGGTGAAATCATAGACAGCAATGATGAAAAACTACAGTTCCTTGTAAAAGCGACACAGCCTTCAGAGGAACGTAGCTGCATACACAGTAGCTGCCTGCTGTGTAGGTCATCTGCAACTCCGGCTTTTCCGGACACTCCACCTATACTGACCCCTCAAGATCTGCATACGTCTATGGGCCTCTCACCATCTCAGAGACACCTTGGCATGACTATGACATCACCCGCACAGGAGCACACCTCTGTCACTAGTCTGAAAGTGTCCCCAGGCTCTCCTGAAGTGCCAGTGCCCCCGTCCGAGTCCGGAGGTGAGGACTGTCAGCGTTACCAGCGTCCCAAAACACCGGTCTCCACACCTCAACCTAAGAGCAAGGCTACCCGTCGAAGGCAACGTCACCGTTCTGCTCGCCTTCGTCGAGGCTCCGGTCATGGCGCAGAACCATCATCCACTCCTGCAGTGGAAACCACGTCAGATCCTGCACCTGCGTCTAACGCGCTGCCCACGCCGAGCTCTTCCCCTCAGCCCTCTGAGCCCTTGTCGGTTGCTGCGTCAGCGACTGGATCCTCAGCGTCGCAAGGACAAAATACTGTTGTGTTTACAGACACTATTGGAAAAAACTTAGGGCCCTTATTAGGAAATAAACTTGTGCAGAAAGTCACCAATATTTGCATGCCAGGTGCATCTTTCATACAAATTGTAGAACGTTTGCTTAAAATGGAATTTAAATTAAATACTACAATTGTTCTGTTAATAGGAAATAGTACAGGTATCACACAAAGTGACCTTATTAAATATCTCGAGCTAATGTTACAGCTTAGGGTTAAAAAAATCATTATTTGTGAATTCCCTTATTCAGAATTACTTACAGGGTCACAAAAAACTAATTTATATAATTTGAATATGTGCATGCACAACTTCTCAGCATGTCACAGTGACAAAGTGCACTACTTTAAAACGAATATCCACATTCGTAATTTTTCTTTGACAGAAGGTACTTTGTACCTTGCAAATTATTATTAAAAACAATTAGCTACTAAGTTAGCATGCATTTTAGAATGTAGTGAATCTGTTACAAAGTGTGTAACAGAAAATTTTCCAATACCTGTTATAATTGATGGTGTTATGAATAAAATGTATATTTTTAGAACGCATCAGTCGAGTGTTCGGTCAACGATTTTGTTTTTTGTGTGTGGTAACACTTCCCCCTCTTGGAGCTGTCAAATACCTCGGATAGGACGTAATTTTGGAAAAGGTCTTGGTCGACCACATTTTTGGTATTTAAAATGGTTTAATACGAGGGAAATTGATGTGGACATCGTTAAAAACATTATTACGTCAGGGTCTGACAATATTTTGGCGTGAAGGCCACCTTTAGTATATTTACTGTGTGTGTGAAATAACCTATGTACACGCGGTGTGCAACAAGTGCAGATCTTTGTCACGTTACCATTTCTTCTGGGTTTGGATGCATCCCGGGGTAGGTGGGTCGTGTTTAGATTCTTCGTGGAAGGTGAACCACGTGCCACAACATTGGAACGCCTTGGAGTCCACGTGCGGAAGGATTCCGTGCGAAGACTAGCTGATGAGGTCATCATACACTTGTCTGGTAGGACATTTTGTACTATATTTTGTAGAATATAAGATATTTGTAGATTATAGATCTGGGACAGCTTATGGGCCCCTGTTCCAGCTGCTAATATCGCCCTTTAACATAAAATTAGTGGTGTCTGAGCGTGGTTATGGAACCCTCGCACCAGTGACGCCGATGCCCGTCACTAGTCAGAAACATTACCACTTTCTAAGCTACAATTTGTGGTAGCAACGAGCGTCTTTTATCAAACAGATGGTATTTGTAATGTTAATTATTTACATAATTTTGTCCCTATTGACACGGTTAGTACAAATACTAACAAAATTGTAAAAAATTCTTTTTAGAATTGAAGACAACGGGAGGGCTGCCTGTATTAAAGTTGGTACATCAAAATATACAAGGCGGCTTTCTCGGCAAAATACTTTCAATCGAGTTGTTCTTAGAGGAATCAAAAACAGATATTCTGTGTGTAACTGAACACCATCTACATGAACATAATATGCAGTTTAATGTGAATAATTTTAGTGTTCTTAGCTGCTACAATAGATTAAAAATACAAAAAGGTGGATCCATGATTCTTGTAAAAAATAATATAAAAGCAAAGGAAAGAAAAGACATTGTAAAACTTTCTGTAGAACATCAAATTGAATTAGCTTGCATAGAAATGAGTACATATAATATTATCCTCTGTGCTTACCGACCCTCAGGACAAGATTACAACATTTTTGAAAAAGCAATGGAAGAGGTTTTAAAATTATTATTTGATGCCAAGAAAAAAGTTATTATATGTGGAGATTTTATAACGTAGATTTAGTAGAAAAATCGATTATGCGCTCAAAATTAATACATTTATTCAAATCATTTAATTTGTCTAATGTGTTCTTAGAACCTACTCGAATTACTCGGGATACTCCGTCATGCCTCGACAATATATTCTGTGATTGCGAATATTCAGACAATAAAGTAATCGACCGCTTGCAGTCCGATCACAGTGGCCAAACTATAACCATTAAACAAAGCGTAAATCAATTGCCCAAAAAAGCTTTTTGCAGGCCTATTACAGCTCACAAAGTAGATTGTTTCAAAGCAAACCTAGAAGTTAAATTGGCACATTTTAATCTTCTCCAAGACGATCCAAACACTCTTTACAGACCTTTTCAACATAGTCTCCAATGAGTTCGAAAATACGTTTAAGATGCAAAAACTTTCTAACAAAAGTAAAATCACCTTCAGTGACTGGGCGACTCCAGGTATTTACAAAAGCAGAAATCATTTATACGAATTATACGACAAAAAGTCCTACAATAATAATGTTAAATTTACTGAATTCATGAAAAATTACTCACGCATTTTTAAATTGGTGTGTTTAAAAGCAAAATGTTTCTACTTAAATAAAAAACTTAAAAGGTCCGATAACAAAGTAAAAACAGTATGGAACATCATAAATACTGAAACTGGGAAAAGTAAGAAACGTGATAACGAGCTTAAGTTAAGTATTAACAATGAAGTCGTTACGGGAGATAAAGAGGTTGCGAATGCCTTTGAACAATTCTTTACTGAAATTCCGTCCTTAACAACTAAAGATTTAAATTCAAGCCCTGGGCTTGCGCAGGATCTTTTAATAGATAACGTACCTCAGTGTCTTTCTGTATTTGCTTTTAAACATATTAATTCATTAACTGTAATTAAAGCATTTAAATCGCTTAACTTGAAAAAAGTTATAAGTTCTGTTATTGATTTAATAGCTCCTTATTTGGCATTAATTTTTAATAAATGTGGTATCTTTCCTGACTTAATGAAGTTTAGTAAATTGATCCCCCTTTTTAAATCAGGCGACAACGGTGACCCATCAAACTATAGACCTGTGTCAGTTTTACCGGTTTTGAGTAAGGTTTTTGAAAAAATAGTTTTTAATCAATTGTTATTTCATTTTAATTTAAATAAGTTGCTTCACTGTGAACAATACGGATTCACTAGAGGAAGGTCAACCACA
Organism: Ypsolopha sequella; assembly: GCA_934047225.1. Classification (NCBI taxonomy): domain Eukaryota; kingdom Metazoa; phylum Arthropoda; class Insecta; order Lepidoptera; family Ypsolophidae; genus Ypsolopha; species Ypsolopha sequella. The sequence continues at coordinate 30,342,695 of OW203991.1, read as the reverse complement.
GATGCAGGAGTTGCTTTAGTTAAGCACATTTTTGATGCTTGGGAAGAAAAGCAGGATGCATTTGGTGCTTGATTGGTTTACTGTAAATAATTTAGTTTTAAACGCAAAAAAGACGAAATGTATAAAATTCACGTTACCAAATGTAATTCAAGTGGATTGTAATTTGCTTTTGCAGGGGTCCAAGCTGGAGTTAGTTAACGAAACTAAGTTTTTGGGCATTACGGTAGACTCTCGTCTTCAGTGGGGTCCCCACATAGAAGCCCTATGTGGTAGACTTAGTTCGGCCGCATACGCTGTTAGACGCATAAGGCAAATTACTGATGTAGATACTGCTAGACTAGTCTATTTTAGTAACTTTCACAGCATTATGTCATACGGCATGCTGTTATGGGGTAGAGCCGCGGATACAGACGCAGTCTTTGTTTTGCAAAAGAGAGCAATTCGGGCTATTTATAATATGAAGCACCGGGATTCATTAAGAGAAAAGTTCAAAGAAATTAATATATTAACTGTTTCTTGTGAATATATTTACCAAGTCCTTAGATATGTTAGAAAAAATGTTGAGTCTCTCCCAAGGCTTGGTGAGCAACATTGTAAGGAAACCAGAAATAAGTATAAACTGGCTTTTCCAAAAATCAGACTCGCCAAAGTGAGTACCTCTTTCGTAGGACATGGTATAAGATTTTACAATAAACTTCCAAAAGAGGTCCTTACTTTGTCAGAGAATAAGTTTAAACAGTATATTAAGCAGGGCCTACTGAAAAAGGCATATTATAAAATAAATGAATATTTGGATGATGGTGAAGCATGGTGTTATAATGATACTAATTTTGATGATAGTAGGTAATAATTTAATTAATTAATATAATTTCCTAACTTTTGATTCCTCTTAAGAGTTAACATTAATTAATTACAGACTGTAAAAGGAAATAGACTATATGAGACAGGTAGGCAAAGATATATATGTTTTTCTTTTTTCATTAACCTGAATTCCTGCTGTCTTGTATTTTCTTATCCCTTGGTTAAAGTAGATATAAGTAATTCAATGTATAGTTTAAGTTTATGTTAAAAAAAAGACATGATCTTGCCAAGTTTCTTGCCCGTTCTTCTTAGCAAGACTAATCGAATGGGCGGAGGTAGGCATGTATTTATATATGTAACCTATTACTATGTAGTATATAGGATGGGATTTGGTCGGCCGCCTGGATTCGTGCTGGGGGCTCGGTTGGTGATCATTGAACCTTGTTCCTGGTCCCTGGCCGGTTCTCCGGTATGGGTTCGGGCGGTTGATTGGATTTCACCTTGTATAATAATTTTTTACCTATAATTTTAATCGTATATATATTGCTACATAAATTAAATAAACATTTAATCTAAGTAGTTCATGTACATTTATTATTTTATTACATATATTTTTATAAGATTAAAATTTGACTTGTGAAACGTGTATTATATATACCTACTTTGCAAAATAAACTTTTTGAATTTTGAATTTTGGAAGAATGGGCGGCCGTTGGTGTGGGATGCAACTTGCATCGATACGGGTGGCGCCATCCCACCTTTCAGCGACCGCTTCCAGAGCGGGCGTGGCGGCAACGTCAGCGGAGTCAGACAAACGGCGCAAATACGCAGCCCTAGGTGAGGGCTACATGTTTATTGAGAACTGAGAATGATCGGAAAATGATCGGAAAATCAACGAGGGTGGAGCCGTGGGTAAAAACTAGTAGTAATAAAAAATCTGATTTAATAAGATTTCTCAAAAATCATTTCACGAAAGAGTTTTAAACGTCAGTACTTTTATTGTCAAGCACTATCTGCGGAATAATTTCGTTAAGTCAATCACGAAAGTGATGAAGGAAGTAAATTATATCAGTTAACCTGTAGGTACATAAGTTTAGTAAAGTTTAGTAAATTGATCCCCCTTTTTAAATCAGGCAACAACGGGGACCCTTCAAACTATAGACCTGTGTCAGTTTTACCGGTATTGAGTAAGGTTTTTGAAAAAATTGTTTTTAATCAATTGTTATTTCATTTTAATTTAAATAAGTTGCTTCACTGTGAACAATATGGATTCACTAGAGGGATGTCAACCACAGATGCAGGAGTTGCTTTAGTTAAGCACATTTTTGATGCTTGGGAAGAAAAGCGATGCATTTGGTGTATTTTGCGACCTCTCGAAAGCCTTTGATTGCGTTAATCATGAAACACTCTTATGTAAATTGGATCACTACGGAGTGAGGGGCAAATCTTTGGCGTTATTGAAGTCATATCTTAGTGATCGTATTCAAAAGGTAGACATTAACGGGGTAAAATCAAGTGGAGCATTAGTTAAAATGGGTGTCCCGCAGGGTTCCATATTAGGGCCCTTGCTGTTTTTAATTTACATAAATGACCTTCCATATTTAGTTAAAAACTTAACGAAGATAGTATTATTCGCAGACGACACGTCACTTATTTTTAAAGTTAATAGACGTAAAGATATCCTTGACGGCGCGAATACAACTTTATCACTGGTGCTTGATTGGTTTACTGTAAATAATTTAGTTTTAAACGCAAAAAAGACAAAGTGTATAAAATTTACGTTGCCAAATGTAATTCAAGTGGATGGTAATTTGCTTTTGCAGGGGTCCAAGCTGGAGTTAGTTAACGAAACTAAGTTTTTAGGCATTACGGTAGACTCTCGTCTTCAGTGGGGTCCCCACATAGAAGCCCTATGTGGTAGACTTAGTTCGGCCGCATACGCTGTTAGACGCATAAGACAAATTACTGATGTAGATACTGCTAGACTAGTCTATTTTAGTTACTTTCACAGCATTATGTCATACGGCATGCTGTTATGGGGTAGAACCGCGGATACAGACGCAGTCTTTGTTTTGCAGAAGAGAGCAATTCGGGCTATTTATAATATGAAGCACCGGGATTCATTAAGAGAAAAGTTCAAAGAAATTAATATATTAACGGTTCCTTGTGAATATATTTACCAAGTCCTTAGATATGTCAGAAAAAATGTTGAGTCTTTCCCAAGGCTTGGTAAGCAACATTGTAAGGAAACCAGAAATAAGCATAAACTGGCTTTTCCAAAAATCAGACTCGCTAAGGTGAGTACCTCTTTTGTAGGACATGGTATAAGATTTTACAATAAACTTCCAAAGGAGGTCCTTACTTTGTCAGAGAATAAGTTTAAACTGTATATTAAGCAGGGCCTATTGAAAAAGGCATACGAGGGGCATGCCAAAAGAAGTTAGATACTCTTTACTCCTTTGATTGACACTGGCAAATTATACATCATCTTATAGGCTGGTTGTTTGTTGATATATCTGAAAATAGAACGCACATCATTTCTTTTTTTTTTTATTTGGATGAGCATCATTTTTCCGAGAATCTGGCGGGAATTCGCTTGCAGCAATGGAGCTCAGTCGAAGTGATTGTCGCGCTATGATTTATTATGACTATAAAAAAGTTTTAAGCCTCAAGAATGTTTTGAACTTTTGGCTACTACTTTTGGTGAGTCTGGTTGCTCACGAACAACAGTATTTAATTGGTTTGCTGAATTTAATAGAGGACGGGGATGTCTCAAAGATGAAGCGAAGACAGGTCGGCTGCCAACCGCGGTCACAGAAGAAAACGTTCGTGCAGTCGAAAAACTTATTCGCGAAAACCAACGAATTATGTATGTAGAGCTGGAGCGAGAACAGGGAATTGGATCAGCAGCAATGCAAACCATAATTCACAACCACCTTTCTCTCTGTAAATGTTGTTTGAGGTGGGTGCCGCACAAACTTACCGATGAGCAGAAAGACCGTCGGTTGGATTGGTGCCTATTCATGATAGATAAATTCGACGGTGGCGAGAAAAAAAATGTGTATGATATACTGACTGGTGATGAAACATGGTTTTATAACTATGATCCCGAAACAAAGTGACATTCGACTGTATGGTGCTTTGAATATGAGCCAACTTCAACGAAATGTCGCCGTGCACGAAGCACACAGAAACAAATGGTCGCCTCGTTTTTCAGCAAAACGGATCATATTGCTACTGTAGTGCTAGAGAATCAAAGAACGATGAACTCCGAATGGTATGTGACAGTTTGTGCTCCAACAGTAATATCAGCTTGGTGTGACAAGCGACCGAAGTCAGGAATCCGACGCCTTCTCAGGCACCACGACAATGCGGCGTCGCACACGTCTGCCAAAACACTTGACTTTTTCGACTCAAAAAATGCGTCAATCCCCCCATACTCACCATATTCCCCTGACCTAGCACCTTGTGATTTTACCTGTTTCCAAAAATCAAAGAAAAAATAAAGGGGAAGAAGTTTGAAAGCAAAGAAGATGCACTGGCTGCCTATATTTTCGAGATTTCTGAGGTGTCTAAAGAAGAGTGGTCATCGGTATTTTTCAATTAGTTCAGACGTATGGAAAAGTGTATACGTGCTCAGGGTGAATACTTCGAAAAGATCGATACTTGTAATAAAGAATAAATTTTATAATTTTTGAGTATCTAATTTCTTTTGGCATGCCCCTCGTATTATAAAATAAATGTATATTTGGATGATGGTGAAGCATGGTGTTACAGTGATAATGATAGTAAGTTATAATTTAATTAAATAGTATAATTTCTTAACTAATGATTCCTCTAAGGTGTAAACATTAATTCATTACAGACTGTAAAAGAAAAAGGACTATATGAGACAGGTAGACAAAGATATATATGTTTTTCTTTTTTTCATTAACCTGAATTCCTGCTGTCTTGTATTTTCTTATCCCTTGTGTTTGATAAAGGGCGATACTTGCAGCTGGAACAGGGGCCCATAAGCTGTCCCAGATTTATAGTATACAAGTATCTTATATTCTACAAAATATAATACTAAAATGTCCTACCAGACTATTGCATGATGACCTCATCAGGTAGTCCTCGCGAATTCCTTTCACGATGACTCCAAGGCGCTCCGGTGCTGTGACACGCTGCTCACCTCCACGATGAATCTAAACACGACCCACCTACCCCGGGATGCATCCGAACCCAGAAGAAATGATAATGGACAAGTCCACTTGTCGGAAGCCGCGTGGACACAGGTTATGTCACACACACACAGGAAATTCACTCAAAATGGTCTTCACACCAAAATATCGTCAGCCCTTGACTGAACAATGTTTCTTACGATGTCCGCACCGATTTCCCCTCTATTAAGCCCTTAATAACACATTTTATAAAATCGGCCACGATCTATACCAAATGTCCACGTCCCTCGTTTTTTGACAGCTCCAAGTCCATAGACAAAATATATAGACCATTGATGGATACGTTCCGAAATATACATTTTATTCTGAACAGTCCCCCGCTCTGGGCTGAGCAATCAGACCACTAGCTCATACAACCGGGAGACGGGAGAGAGTTGTCATGGCTCGTCACAAAATCGAACCTTCGACCAACACCTCTGCGACGCGTGGAGTTCCGTCTCCGCCAAAACAACTTTAATATACGGCCCCGGCGCCAAAACAAGGATAGCAAGTTCACATCCTTCAAAAGAATTAAATTTCCTTCCCTAGGATACTCAGTCCTGTCTGACCACAGAGAGGACGAGAGTTGAGGACCGCTTCCACTTTACAATATACAGTGGCGAGCTCCTCAAAAATTAGGACAGTTTCCCCAATAGCGCAGCGGAGGTGGGTCTTCGCCGACTTGACGGCAGCTTCAAAAAATTCCCTCCCCAGTGAGGGCAATTTTGGGGACTGTACCGCCAAGTTACCCCTTTCCGGGCGAAGATTTAACTTAAACTAGCATAGTTATTTACAAAACAAAAAATAACAATATCATTAGCAGTACCTCTGTAGATTGTGCCATTGTCGGAACGAATAAGTGAAGGTAAACCCCTACGCGACACGAAACAATCCAACGCGGCGACGAAGGCCTCCGTAGTCAAAGCTGATACCACTGCCAAGTGAACGGCCTTGGTGGCCAAGCACACAAATACACAAGGTATGCTTTCACAACCCGAGCGTTGCGATTGCTGAAAACCCCCCTGCGCGTTACATATGTGTCGATCCGACACCAACAGATTTACCAAAGGTCCGTCTTGGGTAGAAGCAAAGGATGAAGACTTCCATATGGCAGGTCAGCTCTCCAAAATCAGCCTCCAAAACGCAGAAGTCCTTCATAATCCGTGAAAGGATTCTAACGAGCAACCGCTCACTTCAGCCTGGCGTGATCCTCGCGCAGAACTCGAAGTCTAAACTTGATGAGGTCCGCCTGAAGTACACGTACCGTGTACCAATGCGCTCCAACGCTCCTCTGCACTCATGGCTGGGGACAAAATATATAAATTTCATTGACTGGTTGGTATTTCAACATAATACCACCATCATATTGGGACCCTCCAAATCTATGTTTATTTGAAAGCCATTTCCTAAGTCCGAACATAATCATCCAAGTATCGAATCAAATATCGAATATTCAAAAATTGTGGATACCTCCACCAATGAAGAAGAACCCAGAGTCTTCTAAAAACCAAATAGGATCCATCCTAACAAATCCGCGCCCAGGAAAACATCGACTGGGGCCAGATGACAAAACGTGGGTCTGCCAGATGCAGACCTGACGTGCATGAGATTATGGACGGAGGAAGGTCCAAAGAAGGCTGCCAGCTGACAATATTGTCTATAACCATGGCTGCAGCCGCTGATTCAACTCCAGTCCACCAATACCTAGGAGCGGCACCGACGAAACCTCCAGGTTCAAAACCAATCGGTGCGCCACTTGACTTTCCGAGTCGAGGAGGGCCCTTACCCTAACTCAATCCCCCCTGGGGCCCTAGACGCGAGCCATCGCGGTAGGCAACAGAACCGTCCGCGGTTCCGTACTCATGGCTTGAACAAGCTAGTTACAGGCTACCCCACCTGTGGAGTGCAGGACCAGTCCACTGGCAATAATACGGCTGGCGCGTGCACATCCCCACCATGGGGGGAGCGTAGCCTCCAACTCTCCCTGAGTACGGCGGGTGATACTCTAACCGCGGGTATTCCCGGTACGGCGGTGAGTAACCCCGTGACTCCATCTTAACACGGTGCTCCATGCCAGCTGGCACCAAAACCGGCGCGGGGAGGGGGGGCCTAGCCCTTGCCAACTCCAATTGGCCCCCGCCCGTAGGGGCCCAATTCACAACATGGCCATATGTGTGATAGCCCGTAGGCAAGCCCCCTACGGGTCCACGCGCAAATACATAACTCACCTCCCGGTGAGGGGGCGCGCCTCGCGCCGCAGTCCTCCGTTCCGACGGAGGGGAGCTTTTCCCGACAGCATGCCTTCCCTGGACCGAGGGGGGGGAAGTTCTCCCTGACGCACCCCCGTTGTCCAAGGGGGGGGGAGTTCTCCCTGAAGCACCCCCGCCCGTAGGGCTCCGTCGCTGCGGGACCGGTGAAGCCGCTTCAGATCTGTTGGCACACAACAATAAATGGTGAGGCCCCTCACATACGCTGCAACGTCGTGGCGCGGGACAATCACGTTCGAAGTGATTGCCCAAGCAACCGAAACATAGGCTCTTACGCTTCACCATGCGTCGCCGCTCGGTGACGTGCAGGTTTCGCCACTGCTGACATCTCAGCAGGTCATGCCCCGTATGGCCACACTGTAAACAGGTCGATGACCTCTCGACCACGGCGACCCCCGCCAAACGCGCAATATCGCGTCCCCGCGACTGCTGCGGTTGTCTGGGCTCCCCACATTCCGACGAGCCAGCAGACGAAAATGATTGCGCCCCAGATGGCGCCAAGTCCGGCTGTGATGTTTCTGCTACCCTAGCTTCATATTCAAGAAACCTCATTAAGTCCGTAAATTTAGGCACAGTGCTGCCATCTTTTTCTGCGGACACCCGCTCAAAACGTGACCTCACATCATTAGGCAACCTACCTAAAATAATGTGAACGAGTAAAAACGACCACTCGTCCACCGGTAAACCTAATGTTCTAAGGGCATTACACGCCACAGTGACCGGAGTCAGTAATTGCTGCCTCAGCTGTGCCCAATCGGTTACCCTAGGTAACGTCAACAATTGAGACGCATGCGCATCCGCCAGTAAGCGCATGTTTTGATACCTATCATTTAATAAGCCCCACGCTATATCATAATGATCATCCTCCACCCTGAGGTGCTGGATGAGCGACCTTGCTTCGCCCTCCAATGTTGACATCAAATATGCCATCTTTTGCCCCTTTGATAAATCTACCCTAGAATTTACTAATGACGTAAACATATTCCTATATGAAATCCATTCTTGATTTTTCCCATTGAATTTATTTAGTTCTAAACTAGCCAAACTACTAGACACGCCATCTACCGGTTGAGGCGTGACAACTACAGGACCTCCTGAATTTTGCCTCTTTATACCGTAACATTATTCGATTTTATAACCAGCGTCTTACCAGTGGCGCCATCTATTCGTCTAGGTGTGCTAACAACCGGGCTGCCCGATTGTCGCTTTTTGATCATGGAGACCGCCTCTGTTATATCATCATAAATCCCTTTTATCTGGGCTAAATCAGTAACATACCTATCCATAGGCCCGTCACTTTCCTGCAGTGCTGCCACAGCCGCCTCTGCGTCAGCCAGCCGCTGATGCATCCGCTCGGCTCTCTCCAGGATTGCATTGTCGCGATCCGAACGAGAAAGCAATCCCTGGACGGTTGTAAACCAACGGAGCTCTTTCGCCAACGCAGCCTTGTAAGACTTGGACATCATGCCGCAACAAACTGGGAAATGTATAAATAAAAACTATTTAGCAAACACCCTGACAAGGCACAAATACAGAAGCACTGCTCAATAGATACCCTACCTATAACTAGAATTGAATTATCAAATTAAATTCCCAATCACAAATGTATATACTGTCCCGGTAATACAAACAAACAAATAGGTTCCTACCTAATTCTATAATTTAATTATCAAATGTAAATTATATTTGGTGTATACAATACACACAAACCCGAATGCACATTCCACTATGCACTTGTATACATCCTTGTAAGTACATACATTCAAGCCAAGATAACAGTATATTAGCTAACAAGTTGATTTCCAAATCTATAATATAAACCGTTATATGATTATGTTATTGTAATACAAGAACACTTGATATGTACTAAATTAACAATTTATACTGATATTACTGAACCACATCAATGTGGTACCCTCCGGTAATCAATTATCTACTCAAAGCACTAAACAAATCCAATTTGTAATTGCTACATGTACATGTAAATAGCCAAGCTATGTTAACAGTTCAATGACACTGGGGCCGCCCAGTTCCGCTGTTTATATGTATATAAACCAAAGTTGGGATTAACCACGATCATGCTGCCAAAGCTTGTTTGATAAAGGGCGATACTTGCAGCTGGAACAGGGGCCCATAAGCTGTCCCAGATTTATAGTATACAAGTATCTTATATTCTACAAAATATAATACTAAAATGTCCTACCAGACTATTGCATGATGACCTCATCAGGTAGTCCTCGCGAATTCCTTTCACGATGACTCCAAGGCGCTCCGGTGCTGTGACACGCTGCTCACCTCCACGATGAATCTTAACACGACCCACCTACCCCGGGATGCATCCGAACCCAGAAGAAATGATAATGGACAAGTCCACTTGTCGGAAGCCGCGTGGACACAGGTTATGTCACACACACACAGGAAATTCACTCAAAATGGTCTTCACACCAAAATATCGTCAGCCCTTGACTGAACAATGTTTCTTACGATGTCCGCACCGATTTCCCCTCTATTAAGCTCTTAATAACACATTTTATAAAATCGGCCACGATCTATACCAAATGTCCACGTCCCTCGTTTTTTGACAGCTCCAAGTCCATAGACAAAATATATAGACCATTGATGGATACGTTCCGAAATATACATTTTATTCTGAACACCTTGGTTAAAGTAGATATAAGTCATATATTGTATAGCATAAGTTTTATGGTGAAAAAAAAGACATGATCTTGCTAAGTTTCTTGCCCTTCTTCTTAGCAAGACTAATCGAATGGGCGGAGGTAGGCATGTATTTATATATGTAACCTATTAGTATGTAGTATATAGGATGGGATTTGGTCGGCCGCCTGGATTCGTGCTGGGGGCTCGGTTGGTGATCATTGAACCTTGTTCCTGGGGCCGTGTTTTTGGGTCGTTCGGGTTCGGTTCGCGTGCGGAAGTGTATGCCTGTCTCATCTTGCAAATGACAAGTTCTGATGTGCAACGTGAGATGGGTATGGGCTTTCGCGCGTGGGTTGGGAACGAGCGATTCGGAAATGCGGCTCCTGGTCCCTGGCCGGGTCTCCGGTGTGGGTTCGGGCGGCTGATTGGATTTTACCTTGTATAATATATATTTTACCTATCATTTTAATCGTTAATATATTGCTACATAAATTAAATAAACTTTTAATTTAGTTCATGTACATTTATTATTTTATTACATATATTTTCTTTATTAGATTAAATTTGACGTCTAAAAAGTGTATATATCTATACCTGCTTTGCAAAATAAACTATTTGAATTTGAATTTGAATAATTTTTCAACCCTTGTTTTTTTCAGTGAGAAACACGTTGTATGGATTTACAAGCAACTATGAAGACGAAAGCGTGAGAATTATTATGTTACAGTTTAAATTCAATACTTTTTATTTATTTATTATTTACATAATAGAACAGTTTTACAGATAATTCTATTACGCTCTACTTTTCAATTATTCAAATAAACATTAAATTATCAGGTACATAATATAATAATAATAAGCCCCTCACAAATCTAACTCCACGTCCGGCTTGACCACCTTATGCCACGTGAGGGTGGAAATATATTATATATTTCTATCTATCTTTATACACAAGTATAATTTTGTATTTAATTGAATGTAATAGGTATTTATTTATTTTGTGTCTTGTTTACGTATTGAGTTAATATATACATAAATATATTCAGATAATTATTTAAGTAATTTTGATTATAATAGGTACACCGCCTACGCCTTCACGTACATCCAAAATATTTTCCACCCAAAGGTTGTCTGGAAGAAATCGCTCTAAGCGATAAGACCGCCCATTGTTGCCTATATTTTTGTTTTTTTCCAACTTTGTATTGTCTTTTTTGTTGTTTTTCTTTTGGTGCACAATAAAGCGTATTTATGTTATGTTATGTTATGTTATTGGCAGTGTCTAGCTTAATACTTACCAATGACCAACGGAGCATTAACTAATTCGTAATAGCGATGCGTTTAAGAATTAGAAATATATTACCCCAGGCGGGAACCAGTGATAAAGAATCCCATCCCGAGCCAACAAGCTCGGGCAGCCCTTCGTACTCTGGGGGGGGGGGCACCGTATCGCTATTTCGTCAAGAAAATCAGTATCCAAAATCACCTACATCCACAGAGTCATTATTTTCATCGCCACGTTCATCACATCATAGCTTTTCACCCCAACCATCTCATTTTTTACAAACTACATCTCCATTATCAATATCATCAACTAGTTTACAACCAGTAGATGTTGTGCAGGAGGCAGCTGCCGACCATACTGCACCCACTGCTGGTAACAAACGCACGAGACGCAAATGGACAGATGAAATGAATTTATGTTTATATGGCGTGCATATCTAATATGTACATGTTTAGAAACAAATACCAAAAAATCATACCTTACCGAAATTCATCAACAGTTCATTCAAAAATTTCTGGATGTTCAAGTATCACAGCAACGATTAGGAGACCAAAAACGTTCTATCATTTGCAACAAACTACTATCACAGCAAAGACGTTCTATCATTTGAAATTAGAGCAGAAGTAACAGCACACTTGCAAAAAACACGAACACATCCAACCGAAATTTCACAATCTTCGATACAAGCAAATTCTAGAATGAGATGGTCTTATGACCTAAACGAGTTTATAATGAGAATAAACTACAAAGTTACAGAACAGGAATCAAACCCAACAGCTTACCGTAAACAATTACATACATTTTTCGTTAAACAATACCCACATATGTCACACATTTCAGAACAACGATTTTCAGAAGACCAAAAAAGATTAATAGTAAATAACAAATATATATCTGACAGAAGGTTACAGGGAATAATCCCAGTTGTTTTATCCGCGAACGGGTTAATACCAACCAGTCTCGAAACCAACCTGAGACGGTTGGGATTCCGCGGCAGTTCGCTTCCAGCGCGGATGCAGAAAGCGGTTCTGCTCGATACTTCTCGCATCGTTCGCCGGTTTCTTTCCCTGGGGCTCTGAACTTTGGTCGACTGTGCTTCTGCCGAGGGATGTACCGTCTCTCTCTCTTTAAATTCTTTTGGCCAAGAGGGAGAGACGAGACGAGATCTTGCGCCCCGCAGACTCACCACTCGACAACCTTAGCTGTTTACATAGTGTTGCCCTCTGGCCGCCCCATGGTGGCTAGATAGGGGGCACACAACGGCTATCCTGTTGGATAGTTATTAAGCAGCAAGTCACCATCTGCCATATTTAAATTTGTGAGAGATTTTCGAGGCAGATGTCCGTTATCTCACTCCATAGCCCTGTTATCCAGCCCATTTAGTATCCCATCCTCATAGCCCACTCCAAGTAGCTTCCTTATATAATAGTTTGGCAACTGCGGGGGACTGTCCGTTAGTGTATCACAATGATACATTGAGGGAGAGGCCTCCATGGATGCAGCCATCTCACATTTATATTAAATGGTACCAAAGGCCTCTTCAATGTTGACTTCGGCCCCATGAATGCCTTTCAAATGACCGGGTCCCTATGGGCCCGTGACTGAAAAGTGTACCTACATAATAATAATAATAATAATGAAGAAGAATAATAGATCTACAAAATCTACACAACAAACAAATATCGACCCTCAGACAGTATTTTCATACAAAAGCTGAACATTCAGAGCTACACAACTACATAAAAGAGATAGATAAAAAACTTACACCATTAAACCTTAGCAATAAAAACATGCAAGTAAATGAGTCACAAAGATCCGAAAAAACTGATACTTGGAAACAGAAAGCCCTCCACGGAAGACACCACAAAGATCTTGAGCAACTGCACGTTGATAAAAACTGGTCCAATGCATGGCTTAAGCAAGGCGAGCTCTTTCCGGAGACGGTGGCATTTATGATCGCTATTCAAGACCAGGTTATTTATACTAGAAACTACAGAAAACATATTATAAAAGAACGCAATCTATCAAATGACTTATGCAGACACTGTAGCTGCGCTTCAGAAACTATTCAGAATATTACGGGAGCTTGTAAGACTATAGTTCAAACCGACTACAAGCGCCGCCATGCCAAGTTGCTTCTGTTTTACATCAACACTTTGCATACGAGAATAAATTTATAGACCAAAAGACCCCATATTAGAAATACAAACCTGAAAAAATTCTCGAAAATAACCTCTTGAAAATTCACTGGGACCGCACAATCATAACAGATAAAACAGTACATTTTAACCGACCGGACATCACCATTCACGACAAACAAAAGAACGCAGTTTACTTGATAGATATAGCGATACCCAATACTCACAATCTGCAATCGACTCACGCAGAAAAAATAAGCAAGTACAAAGATCTGGCTATGGAAATTAAAATACAGTGGCGTGTAAACACTGTTAAAATAGTCCCTATCGTAATATCAACTACAGGTGTTATTCCTAAAATCTTGTGACTAGTTTAAATACTTTGGATATCCCGACTCATACAATTTATCTTCTGCAAAAAGCTGTAATTCTGAACACCTGTCGTATCACAAGAAAATTCCTTCAGTCTAACTCATCCCAGAACACATACCTATTCATGTAAACTACTCTGCACTTGGCCTCGGTCCGTGCCACTTTTACCTCTTAGAAAAAAGAGAGAAATTAAGAATAAAAATAATAATAATAAAATTTCCTCTTCGGGGAAACCGAGGGGTTTGTCTGTGCAATACAAGATCAGGTGATCAAGACGCGTAACTACCGGAAATAAATTATCAAGGATGGGACCCAGGACATCTGCCGGGCATGTGCCCATCCTGGAGAATCTCTCCGACATGTTATTTCCGGGTGTTCCGCTCTTGCCAACACTGAGTATCTGCACAGACACAACCAAGTGGCCAAAATCCTTCATTAAGAACTCGCCCACAAGTTCGACCTCGTAAATCAGAAGGTGCCATATTACAAGTACTCACCGGCGCCAGTACTAGAAAACGGCCGCGCCAAGCTCTACTGGGATCGATCTGTCATCACGGATAGGACTAATAAACCTGATATCGTGTTGATGGACCGGGCGCAGTCTCGGGTGTTTTTGGTGGACATCACAATCCCACACGATGAGAACCTCGTGAAAGCCGAAACCGAGAAGAGGAGGAAGTATCTCGACCTAGCTCACGAGGTTACCGACATGTGGGGCGTGGCATCCACCGAAATAATCCCAGTTGTTTTATCCGCGAACGGGTTAATACCAACCAGTCTCGAAACCAACCTGAGACGGTTGGGATATTCCGCGGCAGTTCACTTCCAGCGCGGATGCAGAAGGCGGTTCTGCTCGATACTGCTCGCATCGTTCACCGGTTTCTTTCCCTGGGGCTCTAAACCTCGGTCGACTGTGCTTCTGCCGAGGGATGTACCGTTTCTCTCTCTTTAAATTCTTTTGGCCAAGAGGGAGAGACGAGATCAAAAATTCTCGAAATAATAATAAGCCCCTCACAAAACTAACTCCGCGTCCAGCTTGACAATCTTATGCCACGTGAGGGGCGGACATTGGCAGCATTTAGCTAAATACTTACCAATGACCAATGGAGCACTAGTAAACTCGAAGTAGCGATGCGGTTAAGAAGTAGGAATATATTACCCCAGGCGGGTACCACTAATGGAGAATCCCGTCCCGAGCGAACAAGCTCGGGCAGCCCTTCGTACTCTGGGGGGGGCACCCAGATTTATTCTGAGCTGAAGAGACGGGCCTTTAATGAGAATGTTCCCGAAAATGTCACAACCGACGATCATACGCCGCCGTCACCTACATCATCCATAAGTTTATTCGCCACACCGGAATCATCACACCATTATTTTTCATTTTCACCTTCTCATGCACCACAATCATCACGAACATCCCTATCATCAAACCTATCACCCAATATAGTGGCAACAGATGTTGTGCGGGAGGCATCCGATGATAATAATCCTGCACCCACTGTTTACCCAAAACGCACGAGACGAAGATGGTCAATGGAAATGAATACTTTCATCTGGCGTGCATATCTTGAAATAACCAAACTTGAAGCAAATACAACACCATACCTCGATCAGCTTCACGAAAAATTTACACTGAAATTCCCAGAAATGTAAGTCTCAAAACAAAATGTCGGAGACCAAAGAAGAGCAATATTACGAAGAAAATTTATATCTTAGAATAGGCTTCATGAAATTAGGAAAGAAGTAGAAGAAAGTATACAATCGAATACTACTCGCACAATCACTCAACCAAGACAAGCAGGCCCATCTCAAGCATCACAAAACCATACAGTTAACACACAAAAAACACGTAGATTAACTAGGATGCGGTGGTCTAACGATATTAACGAAAACATAATGAAAATATATTACAGTATTACAGACCTAGAAAAAAACAAGAGCGCTTATCGACCACAACTATATTCTAAATTCATCCAACAATACCCAGAGCTATCTCACATCACAGAGCAACTTCTCGCAGATCAAAGAAGAGCTATAGTAGAAAACAAATATAATATGTTACCAGATTAGGAAAAATCAAAGAAGAAGTCGAAAGGGAACTAGAACTGCAAAACCGAAAAAATAATAATCCGGCTTATGATAACTTTGTAATATAACAGAGCGTAACCACTGAAATAGAAGAGAGTATTGACAATAACGAACCCATCACAACCTACAATACCACTAATGCATTAAACCATACTTTAGGAGATATTAGTACTTTAGATTGTAATACAACAGACACACAACAACAAAACAGTCAATGTACACGTTTTCCTTCACGCATCGAACCAATTAGTGAAGAAGATCAACTAGGGCTTGTACATTTGTTCGAAGAAATACTCGATAGATTCCGTAATAGTGATCCGACACAAAGACCTTACATACCTAGGCAAAAATCAACAAAAAGGTTAGCAGCATCAACTCAATTTATAAACACCACTATTTGACCAAAACACCTAGATTCAACTCATGAATTTACATCACTACATACAATAATATACTGTGCAGCGTTTCAGCATCTACCTATTGTGGTAACTGATCCCGTAAATATCTTTAGGTAGGTGATGCTAGTTGGGGATGATTAATTAACACCTTAGTAGACACTTTAAACACCTCTTTATTATTTTAAAAGTTATGACATCTGTCTTACACAAGCACGGACATGAGAGAGAGAATGGCGAGCCGTGGTCCGAGTTACTACACTCTTCCTCGGCTTTTTTAAAAAATTGACAATGAGGAAACTTATATTAAGTTACAATACCGAAACCTTACTTATCTAATAAACCCATGCACTTAAACTAACTATAACTATTTTTAAAACTAAGAAGACATGTCTTGAGAACATTTCAATAACTGATTGGCATGTCTTTTCACTTCCCTCCCCTCTACTTCTATTAAATATGTTATCCCGGGTGTTATGACTCTTGCAATTTTACCTAAAACCCATTTTTTATGTCCTTTCCGGAAGTCCCTGGTCATGACTTTTTCTCCCTCTAAAAAAATCACGGCCCTATTTCCTCCCCCCACTTGAATATTTGCATTTATAACCAGATCTTGTATGGTTGGTTCGGGTCGCAGTAAATCAAACCTATTCCTAAGTTCCCGGCCATACATTAGTTTTGCAGGGCTATTTCCCGTAACCCTATGTACTGATGTCCTGTAATCAAAAAGGAAGAGATCAACAGCATGTTGCAGTGTATTTTTACTTTCAACGATTTTGGTTACATGACCCTTAAACGATTGCACGAACCTCTCAGCTGCCCCGTTTGTGGCCGGGTAATGGGGAGGTGTAAAGCTCTGTTTAATACCGACACTTTGACAAAACTCTTTAAAATCTTGACTAATAAAAGCCCCACCATTATCCGTCACCAAATGCCTTGGAAAACCGAAGCGTAGAAATAATTTTTTAAAAACTAATATCGTTTTTAATGCTGTAATATTGTTTAGCATAAATGCTTCAGGCCATTTTGAATGACTGTCGATAATTACCAAAAACATTTTTCCACATAAAGGTCCCAGAAAATCTGCATGTAGACGCTGCCAGACCGTTTGAGTAGCTGGCCAGGGTGTTAATGGAACTTTTTCTGGAGATTTTCGATTTTGAAGGCAGATCAAACATGAACCCGTTATATCTGTAATGTCGCTATCAACAGATGGCCACCAAAAATATGACCTGGCAATCTGTTTCATTCTGTTAGTGCCAAAATGACTAGAATGAAGATCATTTAAAACAATGTTTATTAAGGCTTTAGGAATTATTACCCTATATCCCCATAAAAGACACCCTTTATCTGTAGAAATCTCATTTTTTCTATTATAATAAGGTTTTAATTCTGTTACAACTTTACTAGCGCTTGGCCAACCGTTTGTACAATAGCTGATTACTTGGGCCAATGTGCTGTCATTTTTGGTTTCATTTTGAATGTTTTTCCAGTTTAATGATTCGAATTGTGTCAGTGATGTAAAATTTATGTAACCACAATCGTCTTCTTTAAGTAAAGGATGGTCGTAATTATCACCATTGCAATCATGTGGAAATCGCGACAAGTAGTCGGCTGGATTGATATTGGTACTTATGTGACGCACACTATAGTCAAAACCAGACAAAAATATTGCCCAATGTTGTAGTCTGCGACAAGCCATTTTTGGAATTCCCTTGTGTGGACCAAAAATCCTAACTAAAGCGGCATTATCAGTTTCGAGTTCAAAATGTTTACCAAAAATAAATTCGTAAAATTTTGTTACCCCGAAAACAATCGCATATGCCTCTTTTTCGATCGTCGGATAGCGAAATTGTGTGTCATTTAATTTTTTACTAGCATAAGCTACTGGTTTTACTACATTGTTTTTATCACGCACTGATAATACTGATGCTACCCCACTATCTGAAGCATCACAACTTAAAATGATCGGTAAATTCGGATCATAGTGTGAAAGATTTTCTGAGTGGAACAATGCTTTTTTTATCTGATCGAAAGATGTGCTACATTCTTCATTCCAAGTAAATGTTTTATTTTTTAAAGCATCAAATAATGGCTTTAATGTTGTAGCCATATTTTTTAAGAAACGGCTGTAATAGTTTATTTTGCCTAAAAAAGATTTCAACATTTTTATGTTCCCAGGCTGTGGTGTTTTCATTATAGATTCAATCCTTTTAGGGTCGACTTTTATGCCTGTATGATCTACAATGTACCCGAAAACATTGATCTTGGTTTCAAAAAAATGACACTTTGACATTTTTAACTTTAATCCTGATTCAGAAAAACGTTGTAAAACCTGTTTTAATCGAATATAGGTTTCATCAAGATTCTTTCCAACAATGTATACATTGTCAATATATACACAGACTCCCTTAAGATCAGCGAGGCGCTGAAACATCAATCTTTGAAAAGAACCAGGCCCCGTGCTGACACCATATGGCAAAAACAAATATTTAAAAATGCCTATTTCTGTAACAATGGTTGTAATGTTTTGGGAGTCTGCATCTAAAGGGGCCTGCAAATATGCTTCCCGTAAATCTAATTCACAGTAGTAAGCCTGACCCTGAAAATGAGCCAGAATACTATTCACTGTTGGCAATGGAAAATGATCTATTTTTAAATTGGGGTTAACTGTTATTTTATAGTCACCACATAAGCGTACAGTTCCGTCTTTCTTTAAGACTGGAACAACTGGTGTTCCCCATTCTGAATATTCCACAGGAACTATACGACCCTCCGTGACTAGACGGGTAATCTCATCATTAACTTTTGATTTTAAAGCAAAAGGCACACTGCGAGCTGGTAAAAATTTTGGTATAGCTTCAGGTTTTAATTCCAAATGTATACAGTTACCTTTAAAATTGTCCCAACCCGCCTTAAATACATCACAAAATTCCTTTTTAATGTTATTTTCATATTTTTTACAGTCTTCATCATTTTGTTTACAGAATTTTAAATTTTTTTTTATCAATGGCCAAATTTCTAATGTACTTAACCAATCCTTTCCGATAATTTGAGGCTGTCCATCAGGAACAACAAATAATGTCATTTCTTTGTACAATTTTGTATTGAAAGCAACTTCTAAATTTTTAAGCATGCCAACGGGTTTAGAAATTGACTGATTAAAATTTGTAAATGTAACATTTGATGATAATATTTCTGCAAGAGGAAACAAGCTTTCTTTGTCTTAAAGACTTAATGTTGTTATATCGGCTCCTGTGTCAACCTCAAATTTCAGACGTTTTCCATTTACTAACAATTCTAAATACAGAGGTTCAATTTTTTTACTTCTATTTAAATTTTTTATGGATAACTTAAATGCTTGAAAGTCTTCCGCATCACTATTTTCACTTTCACTTTGTAATTTTAAACTTTTCATATCTTCTTCTACATCTTGCTTTTCCGTTGACGTCAGATTTTTTATTTCTTTACCATTTCTCCTACATGTTCGGAAAATATGCCCCTTCGCTCCGCATTCACTACAAAATTTATTTCTTAATGTGCATTCTTTTCGGTTATGGCCAATTTTTCCGCAACAGTAGCAACTTTGCTTCTGATTATCTTGTTTATAGTTTTTCTTCTGAAATGAGCTGCTAGCATTTTGTTTATATGCATACATTTCCGTTGATTCCTTATTTCCATGTGCAATTTTATATGCAGTCTCTACTGTTTCGGCCATAGTTTGTAATTGCTGGAGGGACAAGTCCCCAGATTTCAATAACTCAAACCTCATCCATTCATCCTTAACTCCATTCAATAATCGTTCTTTAATTTGATCATCTGTATCTTTAAATTCACACCGCTTTGCAAGTTTGCGCAGCCCAAGGACATAATCACTGATTGATTCGTTGTTTTGTTGACAACGATCTCTAAATTTGGCCCTTTCCAAAACAAGATTGATTTTCGGGTGATAATGATTACTTAGTAACACACATACCTCCTCAAATTTCATAAATACTGGTTTTTTGGGCGCGCACAACGTTGATAATGTTTCATAAACTGTCGGCGATAGCTTTGTTAGCAAAAGGCTCAGTTTCTTGTTTTCTTCTTTATCGTTGAGTGAGATGAAGCAATTTAATTGTTCTAAATACGTATCCCAGCTACCAGTCCCGCTATAATTATCCAAAGTATTATAGGGCATGGACATTTTTGTGTTTTCTTGACGTTTATTTAATTTTTTTACGTATTCACGAATTATTTGTCGCAACCTGTCTACCGTAAGGTCAGTCTCATGCTCAGTTGTTGTGCTAATTAGGTCCAAATGCTGAGCGATTAATAAAAGATCTTGTTTACTCACAGTCTGAATCCAAGCTGTCTTATTTTGCTTGATTAGTTTTAGATATGAATCCATAAAAATATTGATAAAATCGTCCGTGTGGAAATTTTTCTCGTTTGACGTTTGTCAAATAGTTCCACCGAATTCCGTGTGCAGCAGTGTCGCGCTCGTTCACAGAGTTTTTTATTTATTTTTGTACAGACCACGGTCCGAATTGAAGGTACGGCTCTCTATCGTTTTAATATATTTGAACGATCCCATTAAATTAATGTTTGTCATACTTCAATTTTATAACCTTAAATTAAAATCTTGCACGATATCTATTTTATTTCGGTTCACAATCCTCGTCGCCAATTGTGGTAACTGATCCCGTAAATATCTTTAGGTAGGTGATGCTAGTTGGGGATGATTAATTAACACCTTAGTAGACACTTTAAACACCTCTTTATTATTTTAAAAGTTATGACATCTGTCTTACACAAGCACGGACATGAGAGAGAGAATGGCGAGCCGTGGTCCGAGTTACTACACCTATAACGGCGCTAAAATTCGTGATAAAACTATAGTAACCAAGGAGATTACACAAAGGAAAACACCAGCTTGGCAAAATAGATTGGAAACAAAGATTAATAAACTGAGACAAGACATAGGCCGATTGACACGGTTATAGTTTGTTCGCTACATAAGCCTTCCATCTGTTCCAAATTCTCATCCAAAAAGAAAATCCAGCTGATTGTGCATCAAGAGGATTATTGCCTTCACAGCTGGCAAGATTCTCTCTTTGGTGGGATGGGCCGGAATGGCTCAAATCAGGAAATATGCCCAAACAATCCGAATATAACAATAATATTGCATCACAGACACTCGAAGCAAAAACCTATACAACTTTAGTATACGACTAGCTGACCCGGTGAACTTCGTATCACTTACCTCTTAATATAAACCATATTAATTTAAACCATATGCATTTCAGAGCCGGTAGCTTTATAAAGGCATCATCAGATAGTCTAAGTATCGGCTCCATAGTGGGCGGAAAGAGTGGGCAAATCACGCACACATGTCCAGCTTAATGTTCATAATTATTTTGCATGAGACATATTACCAGCCTATTTTTTTTTGTCTGTATCGATTACGGCACATTACTAAACGTAATAGTAGAATAGTAACCTGGCAACACTGACTGTCAGTGTCATTTTCACCGAACTTTCCAAGAAAATATAATTGATATTTCAAAACAATTTTTCAGAA
This sequence comes from Ypsolopha sequella, assembly GCA_934047225.1. Taxonomy (NCBI): domain Eukaryota; kingdom Metazoa; phylum Arthropoda; class Insecta; order Lepidoptera; family Ypsolophidae; genus Ypsolopha; species Ypsolopha sequella. Next base: position 30,320,929 of record OW203991.1, on the reverse strand, counting down.
GTTATAGTTAACTTTTAACAATGCATTGTCCCTTTTGTAAAAAGTGGATAGAACGGCAGAACAACAGAAGTACCTGTCCTAGTCGCACAAAAAAATTGTTAAGATGCGACGAATGTTTCACAATAACCGCTGATACCTTCAAGTTTTGTATAAAGTGCGGTCACAGTTTGAGCCGAATAATACGAATTAATAGGGCTACAAAAAATCGAGTGAAACAACAACTGTTATTAAAACCGAAGTTCGTCTCAACAATGTCATCATCATCATCATCATCTGTGTCTATCATCTAAAGGAATAACATTTTCAGAACTTAATTTAACTGCCGAAGAACTAAAGGATTTGGATGAGATTTAAGAAAGTCATGAGCACAACATCGGCAATATTCTGGTTCTACCAGACTTGTCCGAGTCACCGAGGCCTTCCGCCGCGCCGTCAAGTCCTGGCGAGCCAAGTCAAGACATCTTTAGCAAGCCTGGTTCGCCTTTGCTGTTAGATTAATTGATATGTTGCCGATTCAGGTGTCAATCGCGGAAATTTTAGAAAATATGGTTCCTACCGTAAAGATTGATTAATATAATCTTTATTAAAAAAATATTTGAATTGTATCAAATTGAATATTATTTCAGACATATATGTATTAGTAACAACATATATATCCAAATGCATGACACCGCGTACTCGTGCATGTGGCGCGGGCTTCCAATGTAAGTGGCCGGCAAAATTGTAATTTTTCCCACATTGTTTGCATTGCCATCGGCATTAATAGCATCGCGAAGATGAATGTACTCTTCTGATCGAAGCTGCTGTTGGTTTAAACGGATGTACGTCAATCGTTCAGTCTCAATTTTGACATGCATGTCAACTGCAAACTGATGAAAAAGCCGTTGAAACATCAAAATGTGATTTACTTCACCTTCACGGATCATGAGTCTGTATGAATAAAAATTCAAAGTACTGACTTTTTTGTTGGTTTCAGCACCTATAATCAATTAATCAACCATCCCAAAAACTAATAATTCTAATGGATCAGGTGGTGGTACTAATTGTGGCAATTTTACTTTACCACCAGCACAACATAATCCTGCAGATTCACCGCTGTATTTTAAAGCTTTACGATGTTGACAATTGATTGACATTTCGCCAATTCTTACAGATTTGTCGGCACTATAATCTATTTCCGGATCGTAGGAGATTGCTCCTCGTGCCAGGTTCACAGGAACATTGCGTCTGCGGAATCGATCAATTTCATTTTCCCGTGCTCGCTGCTGTTGTGATCGATGTGCCCGAACCCGTTCCATTCTATGCCTATGATCCACTTCATTGTAATTCACTCTAGAACGCAAATCTGCCATACCAATACGACTGTTATCATTATCAGTCTCTTGCTGGTCATCAGTGCGATCAGCGCGTGAGGTAGCTCGCGCACATTCAATCGACTTCGACGACCTATGTTAGGTCGTTTTCTCCTCGGCATTGTAAGCAGTATCAGAATGATAAATCAAGTTTTGAATCTTTTTTCAGGCGTTAAAAACATAATGTGTGCGGGTAATAGATAAATTGAATGCAATTCCGTGCATTTTGATACTTGACTGCTGTTAAAGTAAAATAACTGACACAATCCAATGTGATCTTCTAAAATAATCGTTAAAATATTTTTACGGATTTTTTCGAGGGTTTGACAATTTTTATAATTGCTAAAAACTAAGAAAAAAGGAAGCAGTTTGATCACAGAAAACTGTAGTCATAATGTAAAACCGGTAAAACCTCATACAAATTTCATAGTATCGGGGCGTTTTGACATTTTATAAAGATTCGCTGATTTGATTTTTAGGGAAGTACCCAATTTTAGATCGTATAGCGAACTTTACTGTTTCAAAGTATATTTCTGAACGCACCCAACACAACAATCAAGTGTCATTATAATGTCAGTATTTTACATGTTTTAAATCTAAATACGCGATAATCAGACTATTATGGATATATATTGTCGATTCCAAACCCTTATTTAATCTAGATCTACATGTTTTTATTCCTAAAATACCGAACCGACGCGACGGGGCGAACATCAAATGTTTGACAGGTAAGAACAGTTTGTATGGGAAAATAAAATTGTCGTTTTTAGTATTTTCCTCGCAATTTTTCCACATTTTCTCATCGCTTAAACCTTCTCTGGACTTCCACGAATATTTCAAGACTAAACTTAGCCAAATCGGTTCAGCCGTTCTCGAGTTTTAGCGAGACTAACGAACAGCAATTCATTTTTATATATATAGATAAGCAACCGCAACAACTGATTAATGGACTACTAAATAAATACAGCTCTATCACAACGGCAATAAGAGTCCTCGCTAGAGTATCACGTTTCATAACATTGGTACGCGTGCACCAGACAGCACGGCGACTTTCAAAACACCTGACGCTAGCAGAAATACGCAAAGCGAACAATATTATAGTTAGGGCGGTACAAAAAGCTCATTTTGAACAAGAAATTCAAGATTTAAAATCAAAAGGTGAATTAAATAAAAATTGCAAACTTTTGAAATTTAACCCGATGCTTGACAATGAAGGGATATTACGGGTAAGCGGAAGACTAAGGGAATCGTGTTTGAGGGAAGATACGAAGTACCCAGCAATTTTGCCTCAAAATAGTAGATTGACGCAATTATTAATCGAACAAGCTCATATGACAACATTACATGGTGGAGCCAGACTAACATTAGCAACTTTACGACAGCAATACTGGATAATAGGCGGTAATAATACGGTGAAAAAACAATTGCGTAAGTGCGTAAAATGTAGCCGCTTCAATGACAACACTCACCATCAACTAATGGGAAATTTACCTGCAGCTAGGATAACACCTTCAAAACCATTTCAGTATACAGCGACTGACTACACAGGATTCGTGGATGTGACGGTTAACAAGGGGAGAGGCGTAAGAATAACCAAGGGTTATACAGCAATATTTGTCTGCATGGTTACGAAGGCAGTGCATTCAGAACTAGTCTCAGATATGAGCACAGAAGCCTTTATTATGGCGCTAAAAAGAATGACAGCCAGAAAGGGAGTAATTAAACATTTACACAGCGATAATGGAACCAACTTTGTAGGGGCTGATAGAGAATTAAGAAAACTTACATTAGTACTAATAAAAAAGGATTTCATTCCTCGCTCAAGGTGGTTAATGGGCAGCCATTATTGCCATTAACATAAGAAAAGAAATATACATGACCTTAACAGAAGCGGATATTCAGCATTGTATCAAAATTGAAAGTTCCTTGATTTGCAACATTCAGCAACCTACCTTTAATATGAAAAATAGCCGAGTTCCATGTGAGATAGACATGATCACAAATGCAGCGACATCTTCATGTACCTACAGCAAAAACAGCTGTAAGAATAAATGGGTCATCTTACAGAGTCCAAACACCTGGATGTATTTTTGTTGCAATGATTGTCTTTTAAGAGTGATATGCCAGGAGCACATACATTCCAAATCCGCACACGCAGCAGGAATCGTTCAAGCGAGTCAAGGATGTGTGATAAAGCATGGAGAAGCTACGTTATACACTAACGGAATTTACAAAAACAATATTTATATCAACACGAAAATTCAAATGCCCACAGCTTACTTAGAAGACATAAACAATTTGACGAGCATTGAACCACCACCGTTAGATTCAATACAACAAGGAAATGCAGGAGACTTTGAAAGGATGCAGAAACTCCTTAATCAAATAAAGGAGCAGAGTAAATTAAAATCCATATCAGGACACGACTTTCATCAATACATTGTTTCATATGGAGCTTTGTTTGTAGTAGCGATCCTAGTAGCAGTGGCAACATGGATGTGCGTAAAGTGGAGAAGGTATAAAACTAGGCCAAAACACCAAAACATACAAATGAGTATTCTACCACAAAGAGCGGACCTCATGCAGTATGGGACCAAATCAATACCGAGAGACTCTGATAAACCATAGTTTAATATTTAGTGCAGTGCGCGAACAGATAACATTATAGTAAACATTTAAAAACCTCATAAGACTCATAACTAGTACTGACAGTAATTAGAGTGAAGTGATAGTGTTATATTAAATATATTTTAAAGACAATTTACTTCAAATGGACAATAGATAATTTAAGACAATTTTTTTTAAGTTTCCTATGTAATATTGTATAGTTAAGTCATTCGTAGCATGTAAAGATTTCATCTTACGTTTGTTTTATAGATTTTTTTTATTTTTGTCGTTGGCAGCATGTACGGACTTTGTCCACACATTTATTTTATAGTTTTTTTTATTATTATTTTGTCGTTGGCAGCATGTACGGACTTTGTCCACACATTTAAATTATCTATTATTTATTAAAATTTCTTAATAATTATTTCCTATTGACATAGTTTACTTAAGTCAAGGTTGCTAACACAGCGCCCACAAGTATTGAGGACAAGTTAGTGCCTTCCGGATGACGATATGACTGCGAGCGACACATTGTTAAGCCTAAAGAATTGTAGAAACGTCAATTGGTTTAGTGCCACTCATGAACATTAACATTATTTATAACATAACATTTTATATTCCTTTTTCTCTTGCAATAACATTAACATTTATATTTAATTAATTAAACATTATTAACATAACAATTAACAATTCATTTCCACTATTATCCTGCCAAGGCACACTGGACTCGTGGTATCGGTCGGTCGTCGCGTTCGGATCACGAGTACCTTCTGTAAGGGAGAGCTAGTCCGATATTAGTCCCTACCCTTACATATGCGTAAACTAGTTGTAAACTTCTTTTCGAAGTCGTACCTGGTTTCTGTCTCGTGGTCAAGTTGATCTTCTGGTGTTTCCAATTCTATAGATTGCTGTATTTCCCGTAATTTCCGTAGTGTTTCCTGAAGTGTTTCGAGTCTTGTCTCAATTTCTTCATAAGGCCTGACATCGCTACTGTAATCATGCGTGAAAATGCAGATGGGCTAGTTTTTAAACCCATTGGTTATCTTTTCATCTGGTATTGGTTGGTGCTTGTTGTAAAAGCTGTATACTTTCTACTCTGTGGATTGAGCTCTTAATAATATCCCTGAAAAAGGTCTAAATGACTATAGTACATGGCACCAGAAAGAGAATCTAAAATATCTGCTAATTTGGGCAACGGAAACTTGTCATCTTGAATTTGGTCATTAAGTTTACGGTAATCAATAACTATGCGTCATTTCTTTTCTCCTGTGGCGTCTACCTTTTTTGGAACTAATAACAATGGACTCGACCATTCACTATGCGATTCTTCAATTATGTTGTCTTCTAACATTTTACTAATTTGCTTTTCTATTTCTTGTTTTTGGGAATGTAGGAGTCGATATTGTTTTGTATAAATGGGACTGCTGTGTGGTTTAAGTTGAATAGACTGTTGATATATTTTGGTACTTGTTAATTTATCCCCCTCTAAAAAGAAAACGTCTGGGAATTTAGCACAAATATTTTCAATTGATATTTTCTCTTCTAAAGTCAGTTGATCAAAATTCAAAACTGAAAACAATTTTTCACGCGCTCTGCGTTTATTAAAGGCCTATTAAAATTACAAACTTCATAATCCCTTAGAGGAGATGTAATTTATACAAAATAGCTTAGGCAAACCTCTGTATCTTTTGTATTTTAAATCTTATATCTGATGTTTATAGTCAAATCATAAGAGACGGTTTACGGTTTTTATCAAGTACAATGAAAGAGGTATGTAAACTTTTAAATATTACCCAAATTAGCTCAACAGCTTATCATCACGAGAGCATAGGGGCACTGGAGAACTCTCATAAAACAATGGGTGCGTACTTGCGGATAATGTCCAATAATTAGCCTGATTAATGTAGTAGTTGGTTACCACACTGGTGCTTTGCGTACAATAATACGGTTCACTCAGAAACTAAATATACACCACACGAATTAGTGTTTGGTAAAATTTGCAATATGCCATCAAATCTTACCAATAATATTGTAGAACCTTTATATAATCATAGTAGTTATCCGTTAGAAATTAAGTATAGGTTACAGCTTGCTCATAAGTTGCAAGAGAAAATTTATATAACAGTAAAGTTATAAAAAAATCTAATTATGATAAGTATATTTACCCAGTTCATTATAAGAAAGATTTAGTTCTTTTGCGAAACCAATCGGGTGACAAAACACAAAGCATATTTTTAGGCCCATACTTAGTAATTGAAGATTTGGATGTAAATGTAAAAATTTTAAAAGATGGTAAAATTGAAACCGTTTATAAAAATAGAACTAAATTATATAACTCATAATCATTATTTAGTTATGTATAAAAAAAAAACTTGTATTCGTTTTTTTTTCTTTTGCGATGGGAGGTGTAGTGTGCGTAGAGCACACCAATGATGGTACTAATATTGTATACGTTAGCCATGTAAGGATAGTGTAAGATCATATATGGGAACGATTTGGTCCCATACTGCATGAGGTCCGCTCTTTGTGGTAGAATACTCATTTGTATGTTTTGGTGTTTTGGCCTAGTTTTATACCTTCTCCACTTTACGCACATCCATGTTGCCACTGCTACTAGGATCGCTACTACAAACAAAGCTCCATATGAAACAATGTATTGATGAAAGTCGTGTCCTGATATGGATTTTAATTTACTCTGCTCCTTTATTTGATTAAGGAGTTTCCGCATCCTTTCAAAGTCTCATGCATTTCCTTGTTGTATTGAATCTAACGGTGGTGGTTCAATGCTCGTCAAATTGTTTATGTCTTCTAAGTAAGCTGTGGGCATTTGAATTTTCGTGTTGATATAAATATTGTTTTTGTAAATTCCGTTAGTGTATAACGTAGCTTCTCCATGCTTTATCACACATCCTTGACTCGCTTGAACGATTCCTGCTGCGTGTGCGGATTTGGAATGTATGTGCTCCTGGCACATCACTCTTAAAAGACAATCATTGCAACAAAAATACATCCAGGTGTTTGGACTCTGTAAGCTGACCCATTTATTCTTACAGCTGTTTTTGCTGTAGGTACATGAAGATGTCGCTGCGTTTGTGATCATGTCTATCTCACATGGAACTCGTCTATTTTTCATATTAAAGGAAGGTTGCTGAATGTTGCAAATCAAGGAACTTTCAATTTTGATACAATGCTGAATATCCGCTTCTGTTAAGGTCATGTATATTTCTTTTCTTATGTTAATGGCAATAATGGCTGCCCATTAACCACCTTGAGCGAGGAATGAAATCCTCTTTTATTAGTACTAACTCCCCTACGGCCATATTTCTTGTTTTATGCCGCCATTTGCTTCTTACTTGTAGCTGTTGCAAGTATTCTGACGACTATTTTTTCCAAAAGTCTTGCATCATTTTCTCCGTCAAACGCCACCTGTTTCGTAAGGTCATTGGTTCCTCAATGGCTTCATGAGGTATTGTTATTAAGGGCCACCCTACTAAAAATGTCCTGGCGTTAAAACTGAGTCTAGGTCTTCAATGTCTTCTGTAAGAGGGCAGAGTGGTCGAGAGTTTAGACATGCTTCAATTTGGGCTAGTAAAGTTAAAAATTCTTCATTATGTTAATTTTTGTTCTCCCAATACGCGCTTTAAATTGTGCTTCATTGACTTAACAGCACTCTCCCATAAGCCACCGGCCGAACACCACTTAACAACGTTGAAATGTAGACAGATCATATCAGACAGAGATACTCCCAACTTGCTGTTTTCAAATGTTTGTGCTAATTTTAATTGTTTTCTTAATTCTCTATCAGCCCCTACAAAGTTGGTTCCATTATCGCTGTATAAATGTTTAATTACTCCCTTTCTGGCTGTCATTCTTTTTAGCGCCATAATAAAGGCTTCTGTGCTCATATCTGAGACTAGTTCTAAATGTACTGCCTTCGTAACCATGCAGACATATTGCTATATAACCCTTGGTTATTCTTACGCCTCTCCCCTTGTTAACCTTCACATCCACGAATCCTGTGTAGTCAGTCGCTGTATGCTGGAATGGTTTTGAAGGTGTTATCCTAGCTGCAGGTAAATTTCCCATTAGTTGATGGTGAGTGTTGTCATTGAAGCGGTTACATTTTACGCACTTACGCAATTGTTTTTTCACCGTATTATTACCGCCTATTATCCAGTATTGCTGTCGTAAAGTTTCTAATGTTAGTCTGGCTCCACCATGTAATGTTGTCATATGAGCTTGTTCGATTAATAATTGCGTCAATCTACTATTTTGAGGCAAAATTGCTGGGTACTTCGTCTCCTCCCTCAAACACGATTCTCTAAGTCTTCCGCTTACCCGTAATATCCCTTCATTGTCAAGCATCGGGTTCAATTTCAAAAGTTTGCAATTTTTATTTAATTTACCTTTTGATTTTAAATCTTGAATTTCTTGTTCAAAATGAGCTTGTTGTACCGCCTTAACTATAATATTGATCGCTTTGCGTATTTCTGCTAGCGTCAGGTGTTTAGAAAGTCGCCGTGCTGTCTGGTGCACGCGTACCAATGTTATGAAACGTGATACTCTAGCGAGGACTCGTATTGCCGTTGTGATAGAGCTGTATTTATTTAGTAGTCCATTAATCAATTGTTGCGGTTGCTTATCGTATACTAAAGTTGTATAGGTTTTTGCTTCGAGTGTCTGTGATGCAATATTATTGTTATATTCGGATTGTTTGGGCATATTTCCTGATTTGAGCCATTCCGGCCCATCCCACCAAAGAGAGAATCTTGCCAGCTGTGAAGGCAATAATCCTCTTGATGCACAATCAGCTGGATTTTCTTCTGATCTCACATGTCTCCAATTATGAGCTGGAACTACCTCTAAAATTTGTTTAACTTTGTTTGCTACACAAGCCTTCCATCTGTTAATGTCTCCGTTAAGCCAAACCAAAACTACCATGGAGTCTGTCCAAGCTGTTACCGGAATATCTGGTCTATTTATGCTGTTCTTTATTTTGCTGACTAATTTAGCTAGTAAAAGTCCCCCGCATACCTCTAAACGGGGCAAAGTTTGCCTTGCACTTAAGGGTGCAACCTTTGTTTTTGCGGCTATCAAATTTACTGTCGTTTTGCCGTATTTATTTTTAATTATGGCGTATACTGCACAGGCAAATGCTTTTTGCGAACTATGGCAAAATGCGTGTAGGCTAACGGTTTCGTTATCTTTTGAAAACCCGAGCCACGTTTTTATCCTTAATTGATCAATGTTTTGCAGGTCGTTTCTTATGTTAAGCCACTCCTTTTTTATGTTTTCAGGGACTTCCTCATCCCATTGAATTTTCGTTGTTCATATATCTTGAAATAATATTTTCATTTTTATTGTTATTGGTGATAACCAGCCCAAGGGGTCAAATAATGTTGAAATGTTACTCAATATGTTTCGTTTTGTAAGTTTTTTGTTATCTTTCAACTTGGATGAAAACACAAATTCGTCATGTTTTGGATTCCACCCAAGACCTAAAGTTTTTGATGTTTCAGCCTCTGTAAATTCAAAGTTGTTTGGACTCCTCATGTGTTCTGGGAGGTCTTCGACCAGTCTTGATTCGTTGCTTGCCCATTTTCTGAGGTTAAATCCACCTGCTCGTAATAAACATATGAGTTGGTCGCGTGATGACTTAGCTTCTTTCACAGTATCTTCTCCAAATAAGGCATCATCGACAAAAAAGTTATTTTCGAGGATTATCCTTGCCCTTGGGTATCTGTCTCCCTCATCCATGTCCAGTTGTTTTAGTGTCCTTAATGCTAAATACGGTGCGGCTTTGGTCTCGTAGGTGACAATACATAGTTGAAACTCTTTTAGCTCTTTCTTGGAAGTATCTCTCCAGACTATTTTTTGCAGAGGCTGATCTTCAGGGTGCATGGCTATGTACCTATACATTTTCTCAATGTCACCCGTCAGCACGTATTTATGCATTCTCCATTGTAGCAAAATAAATTGCAGATCCTTTTGTAAATTCGGTCCGCATTCCATCAATTAGTTCAAATTGATCATTTTGGGGGTGGTGGGTTGACGCACTAAAAACAACCCTTAATTTTGTTGTCACTGCTTCAACCCTTAGAACGCCATGGTGCGGTAAAAAATACTCCAGCTTAGCTTTTTGCTTAGCTTTAATCATATGTCCTAAATTTTGATACTCTGACATAAATTCTTTGTAACTATGACCATTATCGGGCTGAGCTTTCATTTTTTTTTCTAATTGTTTAAACTGTGCCACCGCTTGTGTTTTAGATGTTCCATGTTGTTTTTCAATCTCAGGTTTTAGCGGTAAGCGTACTTGATATCTTCCAACTACTAGCCTTGTTGTTGTTTTTGTATACCATTGTTCCATCATGTTTGTCTCGTTTTGTTTACTATCTTCTTGTATTTCTTCCTGTTCCCAAAACTTTGAAATATCCTTCAAGTTGTTTATTGTTACTAGGCAGTTAAGGGGTTGAAATTTTCCACATATTATCCATCCAAGCTGGGTTTGTTGCGCAATTATGGATGTAATTGGGCTTCTTATTAATCCTGTCATTAATATCCTTGAGTATTCATCAGCTCCCAATAAAATGTCAATGTTCCCGGATATATTAAATTCTGGGTCAGCAAGCTCTAACTGATTGAAATGTTCAAAGGATTCTCTACTTATACTGTTTACTGGTAAGTTACTTGTTAATGTATTCATTATTAAAGCTTCCATGTTAAATGTAAAGTTATTACATAAAGCTTTGCAGGATAGCTGCACCATTTCTTTGCACCTGTTAGTAGGTTGAGCGCCGATTCCAGTTACTACTGCGTTCATTTTCTTCCGTTGCAGCTGGAAACGTTGTGCTGCATCCTCGCACAACAGGTTAACCTCGAACCTTGGTCACAAATTCCTCGGAGATTTATATAAGATCCATCTCTCGATTGGACTCTCAATTGTACTGTCACAAGCAAAACATCACTTTGGCTATCACTTCCTACATGTGTGCGCCAGTTTTGACATCCTTTTGCATGGCCTTGGTACTTGTTTCCTTGATTTTCACCCTGATTATTGAGCGCTTCATGCAATAATGTGTTGTGATGTTTATTGCACATCTTGCACCTTTTTGTCGAAGTGCACTGATTATCTAGGCCATGACTAAACAAACAATTTTTACATACCTTCAGCCGATTGGCAATTTTCAGCCGATTTTCTGGTGTTGCATCTAAAAATTGATAACAGCTATAAAGACCGCAGCCCGTAGTATTGCAATTGGGGCGTGTTATAAAAGGTCCAGGTCCACTTATGATAGGGCCGCTGTTATTAACGGAATTGAAATATGCGAATGGTGTTTTTTCTTTTTGATATAGGTCCTGTTTGTTTTGTGACGTTTTGAAAAATCTTTTGTTAAGGGTGTTGGAATTGTTGACATTGTTGTAAGCTTTTGACAATGGTTTACTGTTTTTGTATTGCTCGGATTTCCCTTGCATATTACTAGACTCCAAAGATACAAATTTAGTCTCGAGATATGACATAAGCCCTTTTAACATTGGAATTTCTTTCGGATTTTCTACCGATTCCATGTACGCGTTAATGATTTCAGGGGAAAGTTTTTGCAAGAGTATATGCACAATCAATGGATCCCAATTTCCAATGTTGGTTAAATTAGCGATGGCTTCCAAGCATTCCATGGTGATATCGTGCATATTTTTAATTTTGGCTGCCGTAGGAATTTGTATACTTGGTTGATTCAGCAAAATGTTTATATAGTACGTCTAAAGGAGCCTTGGGTTGTCATATCACCCTTGCAGTTTATTCCAACAAATTTCATAATTATCAGCACTTGTATGCAAACTGCTTACCAGACGTTCCGCCTCTCCTCTTAATTTTGATTTTAAATGTTGCATTTTTTGCACAGTGGGGATAAACTTATTGCGGTGGATTGATTCAAGAAAGAGGTCTTTGAATGTTGGCCAGTGTTCGTAATCTCCGTAAAAATGTGGTATATTTATTTTCGGGGTTGATTCTTCTTGATGGCTATGGCCCCATATTTTCTTGCTAATATCGGCCTTAGCTTGTTCGTACATGTTTTCTAACCTATTATAGTCATCAGCATATGACTGTATCTCCGTTCCCTCCATCATGTTATCTAACTCCCAAAACACAAGGTCTACATTTTCCCATCGTTGGGTTATTATTTTGAGTTTGTCCTCTAATTGCCATTTTTCGGATAGCTGGTTAAAATAAATTGTTTGTATTACCCGTTCAAAAGCTCTGACATTAGATCTTTGTTTGTTTAATAACTCCGTTAACTTTATGTTGCCATTAATTTTCGCTTCTCTACCTGCTCTCCACTTTCTTGTTGTCCAGGAATCGGTGGTGGTGCCCCTCTTTTAGAGAACTCCGATATCATTGTTTTGGTTTTGTTGAATAACTCCATGACCTTTTTATATATATTTTGAACAAAATACTCTTCATCTTCCTTATTCACGGGAAGTTGCAGGATTTTGGTATTATTAAAATCAAATTTCTCCCAAGCTAACTCTAGGCGTTCCAATCTAATTTGCAGATATTCCGCTGTTTTCCTAGATAAAGTATCTTTTTTGAAATTATCATGGATGGAGTTCATTCTATCCAGAATGTTGGCTTGCTCCAAAAGTAGGTCCTTTAAGTTGGCCATATTTATTGTTTAAGATTGACAACAGATGGTGTGTAAAGTAATAAAAAGGAACTAGCTCACCGGGATCAGCTACCAGCTTTAAGCGCTTCCTGAAGCGCCGAGATTTTGCTCAGACAAACCCTTTTTCCTCCTTTACTGCTGCTCCTTGTATTTTCCAACGGACTACTGTTAAATTTCACTGGTATAAATGTTCTATTTTACTAAATGTTAATGTTTACTGTTCACCTTTTCGTACTGTTTATACTGTTCACTGTTTCTCCAAATCACTGATTGTTTTTGCTCGAAGGACCATATTTAAGGTTTCACTGTTATAAATGTTCTATTTTATTAAATGTTAATGTTTACTGTTCCCCTTTTCGTACTATTTATACTGTTCACTGTTTCACCAAATCACTGATTGTTTTTGCTCAAAGGACCATATGTAAGGGTAGGGACTAATATCGGACTAGCTCTCCCTTACAGAAGGTACTCGTGATCCGAACGCGACGACCGACCGATACCACGAGTCCAGTGTGCCTTGGCAGGATAATAGTGGAAATGAATTGTTAATTGTTATGTTAATAATGTTTAATTAATTAAATATAAATGTTAATGTTATTGCAAGAGAAAAAGGAATATAAAATGTTATGTTATAAATAATGTTAATGTTCATGAGTGGCACTAAACCAACTGACGTTTCTACAATCCTTTAGGCTTAAAAATGTGTCGCTCGCAGTCATATCGTCATCCGGAAGGCACTAACTTGTCCTCAATACTTGTGGGCGCTGTGTTAGCAACCTTGACTTAAGTAAACTATGTCAATAGGAAATAATTATTAAGAAATGTTAATAAATAATAGATAATTTAAATGTGTGGACAAAGTCCGTACATATAAAATCAAAACTTCTTATTTTTCAAAACAGACAAAACCAACCTAGTTATGCCACCCCCTCAACCCTTAGCTAGTAATAATATTTTTGCTTACTAAGTCTAAATTCCCGTGCTACTCTATAAAGGGTTAGTGTAAGCACTTTTAGACGTAGGATGCATTTTGTACTTGTAAAATTCAATATTAAAGAGTCTTCGCTTTGACTCAGACGTGTTCTTTTCTTTTCAAAAACTCCCAAAAGGAAACCCCAATTTTAGCTGGCGCAGCTGGTAGGATAAGTTGTTAAAAAGCTGCGCTTTTTCGCAAGTTTTTCTTCATCAAATTCTGAAGATTTCCGTGAATGTTTGCGCGATTATAGCTGTGCGACTAAAAACTACGAACAAAGAAATAAGTTAAAAAGTGGCCTATTGGGATATAAAAGCCGAGTATGGGAGAAAAAATTGGTTGGTGAGGTAAACTCTTCGCCTTCCTTCCTTACCCTCCTTTATTTTTCATTGTGTGTTATTTTGGAATCAAACCTTTTCCGATAATACGTTATCCGGTAGTATAGTTGTAATTTGTATTCTTGTGTGTTTTAGTTTTAAGCCTTGCCTTGTAAACTGTATTTTACGCTAAAATTGCGTTATTTTAAAATATGAATTTACGATATAGTACTTAACGTTATTACACAAAAGTATTTCTTTTGATCCAAGTTTTAATAGTATTACTTTATTTTATTTTTACATTTTTGAGACTTTATACGATTTTTTTTTTATTGTACTGTATTGACTTTCCAAAAACAAAATGGATAAAATGAAGCTGATACCCGCTGAAATGTTAAAATTGATACTGCTTGTTCACGCTAAAAACAGCGTGACGTCAGCGCATGCGCAGATAAGCAACTCGCGACAGAATCGAGTCGCGCGCTGAGCGCTGCTCACTCAGTCTGTTCGGATCGACGAGCCTCTCTAGGCGCACGCGCGCGCGCCCGCGCAGCCGACAGCTCTAAACAATAGACATTCGCGTCAGCACAAACAATATCGCGTACCTAAAGTGTAGTGTTAATACAAGTGCTGTGTACATCACTCAAACCAGGACATTCAATACATCCCTGCACAGACGCCAGCTCAACTAGCCAACAAGAAGGCTCAGCACGTCACCGCATCTCCTGTCGGCCCATCGAGAACAACATTCCAACAAAGGTCAGTTTACCCACAATCTTTTTCTTATCCTGTCTGCTCTCCCACTCAAATTCCACCAGCCCTGCATCCTGTAGCCAGCGGCTACATTTTTGGTCCTTCGGCCGGATCGAATTCTGGTCCTTACAGTCCATTTTCACAATTTTGGCCCTTCGAACCGTTAGAACCAGCCCCTTTTCAGCCCCTACAGTCCATTTTCAATACAAGAAAAATTTTGGTCCGTCGAGCGGAAAATTTTTGGTTTATATCACCCCCCGCCTCCCCCCCGCCGGCCCGTAACTTTGTTTGAACCAGCCCCCGTCGATTTACTACAGTCCATTTTCACCCGGTTACATATTTTGCCCCCTTTCCCGGCAAAAAATTTTTTGTGGTTTCGAATACCTATCGCGGGTAGATAATTTGAACCGCCGCCTGGAACATTCCATTTATCGGTTAGAACCGACCCCCCCACGCCCCTTTACAGAATAACTCATTTTCATCACGGTTGTAATTATTATTCAGCTCAGATAACATAAGTATATTCATTCAGCCCAATTGTTTATTACAGTCCACTATACTTCTTTATTAAACCCAAATTTTACGAGATTTTGCGAGATATTTTTTCGGTGCGAGTATTTGCTTTATTTCGTGCACATACGTAAAACCCACGTATACATAAGTTATTACGTAACGAACGTTTACGTTTACGAATTATTACGTTACCAAAGCTTGATCTGCATCATTTGATTGTCCGCTCATTTAGATCCGATTTCTGCCAGGTAAACACATTCTTTGTTTGTTTTCGCTCTCAAAGCAGTAGGTAGATATTTTATTCTATAAATAGAATTTTCGACGACTGATGTTGTTGTTGTAAAGGTACATTCGTGTAAACAAGAGCCAACGCGTATTGTCGGCACGTGATTTCAAGGCAAATAACATAAAAGTGAACAGGTTCATCAGCCCTTTTCGATATTTTTGTGTTGCGGTAATCTCACGTCGCAGTAATATATTGCCGGACCGTTTATTTGTGTTATTGTCTGCTTTTTTTACCCGGGTATAGCACAAATATAGTAAACAATTTTTTTTTTCTCTTCTCATCTCTGATCTTGTTGTTTGTGGTACACATATAGGGTGTTCCAAGTTGGTGTATCGGCTCATATACAGGTTGTTTTTTAAAAAAAAAATTTTTTTTTTTCTCTGTCGTGTTTATTTTCCGTGTTCCGTTTGAACATAGTCTTTGTTTTTTTTTTTTCGGCCCGCGCAAGTTACAAGCTA
This sequence comes from Ypsolopha sequella, assembly GCA_934047225.1. Taxonomy (NCBI): domain Eukaryota; kingdom Metazoa; phylum Arthropoda; class Insecta; order Lepidoptera; family Ypsolophidae; genus Ypsolopha; species Ypsolopha sequella. The sequence continues at coordinate 30,305,004 of OW203991.1, read as the reverse complement.
TCCGCACGTTGGAGTTGGTAGCGCTCAAGTTTTAATAACTCATTTTCACATATAGTCACACTCATCACACATTCAATCAGCACATACACACTCAGCTCATTTTCACTCACACATTCACTCATCACATACACATTCAGCTCATTTTCACTCAATGAAACCAGCACTCAACGCACTCAGCACACTTATCACACACACACTCATCACATACACACTCATTTCATTTTCACTCAATGACTTCAACTCCAACAGAGAATTCTTGTAACCCCGCACAACGTGTAGTGAACGCCACTAACACACCAATTTTGTTGCCAACCGTATCACTTGAAATAGCAGACGTACATTCACTCAATCACACTCAATTTCACTCAGCACGAGCCCTGTTAGGTTTTATCTCACGTCGCGGTACTCCAGTTCTCATTCGCTCAGACTGCGGCACAAACAATGATGCAATCACTCACAAGCTCGCGAATCAGCACATAACTTGGTTCGGCGCTCTGCACGAAATAATACTCAACTCAAGACCCCTCTGCCCGATTTCATCCGACCCTACGGACTTTGAACCTCTCACGGCCGGACATTTCATTATTGGTCGTCCGCTCACCGCTCTACCTGAGCAGTCTTTTGACGACAGACCCATATCTGCTCTTAAACGGTTTCAACTCATTCAAGCGCTCTCTCAGCGCTTTTGGACTATCTGGTCCAGATCCTACCTCCATACCCTGCAAACCCGCTCCAAATGGCTCTCCCCTTCTTCCCCTCCTCAAGTGGGTGAACTGGTCCTCATCAAAGAGGATGACCTGCCTCCGCTCCAATGGAAGTTGGGGAGAATTCTCCGCACAATGCCTGGCAAGGATGGAGTGATCCAAGTTGTGGATCTGGACACAGCCCATGGAGCCGCAGCCCCGGCCCCCCCAGGATGTTCACGCTAAAAACAGCGTGACGTCAGCGCATGCGCAGATAAGCAACTCGCGACAGAATCGAGTCGCGCGCTGAGCGCTGCTCACTCAGTCTGTTCGGATCGACGAGCCTCTCTAGGCGCACGCGCGCGCGCCCGCGCAGCCGACAGCTCTAAACAATAGACATTCGCGTCAGCACAAACAATATCGCGTACCTAAAGTGTAGTGTTAATACAAGTGCTGTGTACATCACTCAAACCAGGACATTCAATACATCCCTGCACAGACGCCAGCTCAACTAGCCAACAAGAAGGCTCAGCACGTCACCGCATCTCCTGTCGGCCCATCGAGAACAACATTCCAACAAAGGTCAGTTTACCCACAATCTTTTTCTTATCCTGTCTGCTCTCCCACTCAAATTCCACCAGCCCTGCATCCTGTAGCCAGCGGCTACACTGCTTTTCGGTGGTGATAAAAGACACTTGAACTTATTTGTGAGGAAATGTGAATTTATAATATCGAAATATAGGGGTGGAGACGAACAAAATTTATATATCTATAATGCGATAACAAGTAGGCTCGTTGACGATGCAGCGGCCTTGTTATCGGAACGAGAGGACGTTAGTACCTGGATTGAGCTTAAGGCACTGTTAACTCAGCATTTTGGAGACCCGCGTCGTGAAGAATGTATCAACATAGAGTTAGAAACTTTAAAGATCAAACAGGGTGAAAGCTTTTTGGACTTTTGTAACAGAATCCAATCAATAAGATCAATTTTGATTTCGAAGGTTAATCAGTTGCAAGACAAAAATATAAGGAAAAGTAAAATATGCATTTACAATAATACTGCCTTAAATGTTTTTCTGTACAATTTGCCAGAAAATATGGTGCGAATTGTGCGATTAAAGATACCGTCAACACTAGAACAGGCTCTTAGCATTGTTCTAGAAGAAGTAAATTTTCACGAACAGTATAATATGCGTAACAGAATGCTTGGTAATTCCAATAATTCTCTATCAAAAACCCAATTGAACAGAACTCCACAAACTATCAAGTTTGACACCTCTAACAATATTCCTATGCCCCAGCAATACCAAAGCTTTGGTATTAAACAAACCCGTTGTACCCTCGATGTACGCTCCACCAACATTTAATTTTGGTATCCCTCAAAACAAACCTATAAGTGTGCCTCAGTTAGGTCAAGGACAGAATTTTGGATTCCGTCCTAACCTTCAGCCCCAAAATTTGGGTTATAAACCACCACAGTTTGGCTACCGCCCACCACAATTTGGTAATCAGCCGCCACAATTTGGTTTTAAACTTCAACAATTTGAAATACGCCCTCAACAACCAAATCAACAGTTCGGATACAAGCCACCCCAGTTTAATAATAACAGTCAACCCTCTGGCTTTGAGCCCCAGGGCAATACCGACGTCTCAATGAGAACGGCTCCTCTAACTAAACCGCAACAAGGTTTTCAATTAAACGAACTGCACATGACTGACAACGAGACTGATTATTATTATGACTACAGTCCATATGTACAAGCGAGTTCGTATGAGTACGACTGTTACGATAATAAAATTGAATATCCAATTGAATGCATATCTGATAATCTTCCTACTGAGAATTTAGAAGCGGATCGAAATGAAATGAATAATAACAATTGGGAAAGTAGTGATCACGAAATTAAAAATTTTCGCATACTGTTCTCAAAACCAATCCCGAAATGATAAATTTGAATTGTGACCCAACATTAATACTTCCCCATATTTACATACCTGAAATTGACTCGAAATTCATGGTGGACACTGGAATCACGCGTAGTTTCATAAGTCCCAAAAAGGCCAACGATTATTTTTCGTCATTTAAATCAATAGAACCATTTGAAGTAATTAGTACGCATGCTTCAAGCAAACATCACGAGGTCATCGACATACCCTGACTACCAACTTTTAATTGCAAAAATCGACATAAATTCTATATTTACGATGTGGATAAAAAGTATGATGGACTTATTGGTAGTGATTTGTTAAAACAGCTCGAAGCGACTATCGACATGAAAAATCAAGTTTTACAAACGAAAACAACATCCATACCTATTATTTATAATCCGACTACCACTCCGCATGAAATAAAAATAGGACCTCGATCAGAACACCGAGTTCCACTTCCCACTGACTTGTATTCCGGCGAAGCTATTCTAAACAACACCGAATTTTATTCTGGAGTACGTATGCCCTTAGCAATAGTTAGATGTGACAATGGCTATGCAACAACTGTAATCCAAAATTCGACGGACAATGGCGTTCAGTTAACTATAACTATCCCGTTTAAGGTAGAGAAATTTGACAATGACACGCAATATGAGACTTATTCGACTGACAATAAAAACCATACAGACATAGACCAAATTTTAACACAAAATTTAAACAAACTGCGATTAGACCATATGAATGACCAAGAGAAACAATGTGTTCAAAAATTGTGTTCAGAGTACAAAGACATCTTTTACTGCGAAGAAGTTCCACTGAACTTTACCAATCAGGTTAAGCATCACATTCACACTAAAAACGAGGATCCTATCTATATCCATACCGACAAGCCCCTGCTCAAGCAGCCGAAATAAATAGACAAGTAGAAAAATTACTTAAAGACAATGTTATCCAGGAATCATACTCTCCTTGGAGTGCACCTGTGCACCTAGTGCCCAAAAAAATGGACGCCTCTGGAGAAGTCAAATTCCGAATGGTAATCGACTACAGACGCTTAAATGACATTACAATTGACGATCGATACCCACTTCCCAATATTACGGACTTGTTTGACAAACTTGGCAAGAGTGTTTACTTTAGTACGCTTGACTTGGCAAGTGGCTACCACCAAATTGAGGTAATTGACGAGGACAGACAGAAAACGGCCTTTAGCACACAAAATGGTCATTTCGAATATTCACGAATGCCGTTTGGACTTAAAACCACACCTGCTACGTTCCAAAGGACGATAGATAATGTGCTGCGGGATCTACATGGGATCTATTGCATGGTGTACCTTGATGACATTATAATATTCTCTGCCAGTCTAGAAAAACACCTCCAGAAGCTCCGAGCCGTTTTTGACAGACTTAGAATCAAAAATCTGAAAGTTCGACTTGATAAGTCGGAGTTTTTCCACAAGGAAGTCCTTTACCTTGGACATAAAATTACTAAAGATGGCTTTAAGCCAAACGATGACAAAATAAAAGCAGTCTTGGACATTCCGATCCCCAAAACAACCACTCAAATTAAAAGCTTTTTAGGGTTAGTAGGCTATTACAGAAAGTTTATTAAAGACTTTGCCAAAATTACCAAACCGTTGATGAATTGTTTAAAGAAAAGGAATAAAATTGTGATTGATCAACCATATATTGACGCCTTCAACAAATGCAAGGAATTTTTAATAAGCGCCCCGTTACTTCAATACCCGGACCCAGATAAGCCTTTCATCCTCACAACTGACAGTTAAAATTTCGTCATTGGAGCTGTCTTATCCCAAGGTCCTGTAGGCAGTGATAAGCCTATCGCTTATGCCAGTCGGACCCTCAGTGAAACGGAAAGCAGATACAGCACTATAGAGCGAGAACTTTTTGCAGTAGTTTGGGCCACAAAACATTTTCGACCTTACCTTTATGGACGCAAATTCAACATTTACACAGACCATATGCCTTTAGAGTGGCTTAATACCTTAGGAGATACAAAGAGTAAACTTACCCGTTGGATATTAGGCCTTTCTGACTATAACTATGACATAAAACATAAAAAAGGTAGCCAGGATACAAATGCTGATGCCCTGTCTAGAATAAAAATTAATGCTGTAGACTCAGATAACGACGGATTATCAATGAAAGTAAATATTGACGACAAGGACGAGAACCAAAAAACAAAAAAACTTAACAAATATATAATAAAGGTAACTAAACAAATAATTGGACTGTCTAAACCGGATGAAAACGAATCAATAGCAATAAACGATACCTCTGAAACAGAAAGCACCAATTCTGAATGCACTGTCTCTGTACATGAAAATTCTGACACACTTTCGGCCAGTTCAGAAATCAATAAAACGATGTCTCTAGATTCGACTCATTCTGATACAATACATTCCGCTGAAAATATTGAATTGGTAGGAGTTCCTATTTTGAATGAGGCTATAGATACGAAGCCTAATCAACTTTTGATATATGTTTGGTTCAGGAACGATACTCAAGTTAAAGATTTATCTCGGGACAAACAAAAAATTTTGGAAGTTCATTTGCCAGTAAATAATGAGGAATTGATAAAAGATTTCCTCAAAAGGTATATCAAGCCCAAGACCAAATCTATATATATATAAAATGCTAATGTTCGTTTGTAAAGACAGGATTTTCGCTATCACCACCAACTTGAATTAACTTCCTGTTGGGGTGGTAAACACCCCTTGGTCTCACAGTGAAAGTAAGGGAGTTTGGTCACGGTGGGTGGAAGTGGGTGATCGTGCGTGGCAAAAATGTGAATAAATATATATCTGTCCTTTTCTAACTCATAAGGACTTATGAAAAGATCTCCAAATTTCTGGATTAATCTAAGAAATTTTAAAATGAGTGCAAACTATTATAATCTTGAATTAAAATTGAATTATAATTATAATCAATCTAGAATCTTCGAGAAAGTTCTAGGAATTTCTGAAATGATCTAGAAAGTTATAGAAACTTCTGGAATGATCTAGAAAGTTTTAAGATGAGTAGAACCGTTATAATCGATTTGGAATGTTCGAGAAAGATCTAAAAATTTCTGGAATAATCTACAAAGTTCTAGAAACTTCTGGAATGATCTAGAAAGTTTTAAGATGAGTAGAACCGTTATAATCGATTTGGAATGTTCGAGAATGATCTACAAATTTCTGGAATAATCTACAAAGTTCGAAAATGAGTGCAAACTATTATAATCGATTCAGAATGTTCAAGAAAGATCTAGAAATATCTGGAATTATCTAGGAAGTTTCAAATGTTTTAGAAAGTTCTAGAAGCTTTTGGAATGATCTAGAAGGTTCCGAAATGAGTGCAAACTGTTATAATCAATCTGGAATCTTCAAAAACGTTCTAGAAACTTCTGGAATGATCTAGAAAGTTTCAAAATGAGTGCATATCTACGTTAAAAGACGGATCTATACATATTATTTATTAAATATGCGATGAATTCTAACCCGTGCAACGCCGGGTTTTAATGCTACATATCTGTTCTTAATATATATCTGTCCTTTTCTAACTCATGATAACTTTTGGAAAGTTATGACAATTTCTAGAATTACCTAGACAACTCCAGAATGTGTTCAACTGTTACAATCGATCTTGAATGTTCTAGGTGAAAAAAAAAAGAACAAACTATTTCAATATTCTAGAGTGTTCTGGTACTAGAAATTTCGATGTATTAGAGTATATAAACCGAAATTCAGTGACTTTTCGTCAGTTCAATCGTGTTTGCAGTTGAGTAAAGATCAATTGAAATTGACAGTGAACAGTTATTAAACAACTTCATGTTATTTTGTGAAATAAAAAAGAACTAACTATCTGCACATTTTAGAGCAGTTGTTAGTGATATCATAACAGTGTTACGACCGACGGGTTAACGAAAATATGCGCATGCTAGCGTAGTGCCAGTAATTCTCTATCCTGACGTACCCCCGGTTGTGACAATAGTAATCAAGTGATTAATTTTGTGTAACTTTATTACATTACATATACACAATGCCAAAGCGTAAAAAAATATTTACAAAACCTCAAGTAGATTCTAAAAGAAGAAAAGTAGCGCGCCAACTTGAAACAGAAGAACAAAGAGAGAAACGGCTTTCAAATATTCGTAGAGGAGTAAAAAAAAAATAGAGAAAATTTAACCGAAGAAGAAAGAACACATATTAATGAAGAAGTGCGATCCCGAATGAAGGCACTTAGAAATCGTCAATCTACTGACCAACGTGAAGTGGAAAATAGAAAAAGTAAAGAAAGAATGGCTACTTTACGCAAAAAACGAGCTGCTACAAGTAAAATTGAGAATTTAGAAGTTCAGGCGTTCCATTATGATTGCAAAAAACAATACAGTGAACATCCAAATATTGTCATCGGAAAAATGGATACGATATGCGAGTATTGTCATGCACGGAAATTTAAAGGCGAAACTGCTGGTATGTGCTGTTCAAGTGGCAAAGTCAATTTACCAGCATTAAATGTACCACCACCACAATTACTTGCATATATGACTGGAAAAGCACCAGATTCCAATCATTTTCTACAAAATATACGTCGATACAACTGCTGTTTCCAAATGACTGGTAAAGAAAAAGGACAAATAGTATTTATACCACGAATACCTTTAATATCAAACGGATTGCCCTTTACGTTTAAACGCTTACAATTCCCGGTGAAGTTGGCTTACAGCATGACCATCAACAAAGCACAGGGCCAAACATTCCAATACTGTGGCGTTGACTTAAAGGAACCATGCTTTGCACATGGTCAATTATACGTTGCATGTTCACGAGTTGGATCACCTCAAAATTTTTTCATTTATAGTCCAGACAATAAAACTATAAATGTAGTCTATAAGCAAGTATTGTAAGAAGAAATTAAATTTTTTTTTATATAAAAATGAAGTGTGAATGTATAATATACATAATACATAATATATAAATAATTGTGTAAATAAAACATACATTTTCGATTTATTAAGGTGTTTCTTATTCTAACTTATAATTATTTCAATTAGTTAATTAATTTGATATACTCTCTATACACCGCATGTTTAATGCCTGACTAAGTAGATGTTCGCGCCTACGACTCACATAACCGGTCGTCGGAGCCCGCGGGTGCGGGGGTCGGGGGGAATCAGCGAGCCAGCTCGACACACTCAAAAGGAAAACTGAATTGACACCACGCATTACTGTTTATTTATATTAAATCCCTTCTTTGCTAGTTACGTTCTTTACTTTATGATCCTGCGGGAACATAAATTGGCGACCGTGAAAGGACCGAGTCGCTCACCTCTCGCTCCAGAAGATTTTTGAAGAAATTACGCATCAATTTGTCGGCGTAGGCGCACCTTTGTTCACCGCCATCTTTAACGCAACACCACAGCAGAAGCGTTCAAGTGCCAACGAAGATTAATCACGAAAAACGTTACTCGTCGGATTGTCCAGCGAAGTCGACCTTCGGAATATCTTCGTGCAAAGATAGATGACGAAAATCAACAACGTCATAAAGGATATGCAGTGGATGGATACCTAGTGGCGGTTTGTGAGTGGTGTGTGACGGTGATGCAAAGCTTCATTTTGCCTGCGCTTCATCCTCATCGTACTAAGGAACGTGCCGTGAGCCCAGTCCTTTATTTTATTACCTATTAATTTGTGCCGATAGCGGGGGTGTCTTTTCTTGTGTCAATTGCGTGTCCTAATCCTATTTCTTTTAGCCAGCCACTGCATGCCTGAGCACAGTGCTTCCTCTGGCCCTTCTATATATAAATAGGTACGACATAAATTTATCTACCTACTTATTACCAACCAATCAACTCATCTATCGCACAATTGCATTTTTTCATGCTTTCTTTCTTTGACAGTTGAATCATATAGTTGTGTACATATACTTACCTACCTAAATACCAACTTGCATTCTTTCGCCGACATAATTATCTATATGCCTAGCCGCTACGTTTAGCCAGCTTATTCAAACATTCCGACCAAACTACATATATATTTTTTGCCTACGCATCATTACTATGTAATAAACGCAATACCATATAAGCTAAAAAATACAACAGGAATTCAATCCATCTAATTTATAACATAACATAATATTTAGCAAAATATTTTTTGTGCATTCCAGCGTTCACTAGCTGCATCGTCCGGTTTTGGACCGAACTCTGCCGCCGCGGCTGGGTGTCTCTTTGTTTACAACCTGTTCAACTTTGTGACAAACAAAACAAGCGTAAGCCGTATTTCTTATCACTTATTTGCGACAGTTATTTTTTGCGTGATTCATCTTTAGTCGTGTTGTTTATTGACCTAAATACATTGTTGGAATTCAGTATTGTATTGTTGTTTTAAAGGAAAGTTTATTACAAAATGACTAACGGAACAAGCGCGACAGATAAACAAACCTCTTCTTCTCCAGTTCTTACAAATACTACACTAGCCGATCTTAAGGCAAGGCGTAGTTCTATAAAAGGTCAAATAACTAAATTCGCTAATTACTTAAGCACACTTGAAGAAGATGAATCACTTTCTTCAATAACATTTAACGAGTTATCTTTGAAATTAAATAAAATGAAAGATTTATACAAAAGGTTTGATGAGTTGCAATCTGAGATAGAGGTTCTTAATTCTCATTGTCTAGACACTGAGCTCGCAGAACGGGATAATATTGAGCATTCTTTGTACTCGAATATAGCGGCTGCCCAAGATAAGCTTGACGAAGCTTCTAGGTCCAAGCTTGGCTTAAATGAATCTATCATTCAGCATACCTGTCAGCATGATCGACATGACAATTCAATGGGCTTTCAGCTACCGTTAATAAAAATATCCAAGTATGATGGTGCTTACTACAAATGGATGGAGTTCCGCGATACATTCGAATCCTTAATTCATAAAAATGATAGAATAAAATCAATTCATAAGTTTCATTACTTAAATTCATATCTGGAGGGCGAGGCAGCGCGCGTTATATCAAATTTAGAGGTCTCAGAAGCCAACTATTCTGAAGCCTGGAGTCTATTATGTAACAGATATAATAATAAGCGTCAGCTTATCAACAATCACCTAAATTCTCTTTTCAGTACCGAGCCCCTCCAACGTGAATCTGATAAGGCTCTGAGGTTTCTAAGTGATCATGTAACAAAAAACCTAAGAGCACTTAAGAACCTTGGACAGCCCACTGAATACTGGGACACAGTTATCATACATATAATGACAACAAAACTTGATCAAGTCACAGGTATAAAATGGGAAGAGTATCGTAATGATCTCGACGAGTTACCAAACTTAGACAACTTCAAAAAGTTTCTCAACAATCGAGCTGACGTCTTAGAGTCTGTTTATAGGTCCAAAAGGAACAAACAATCATCTGTGCCCGTTTTGCAAACAAATAAACAAGCAAGTGGATCAAAACCAATTAAATTTACCAAATCGTTCATGATTTCAGCTCAACAATCCAACCCTCGCCCGTGCGTCTTTTGCCAAGGCAAGCATCGCGCGCATGAATGCAACGTACTCAAGTCTCTTGACGAGGATCACAGATGGGCGCAGGTCAACAAGCTGAACCTGTGCCACAACTGCTTGAGATCCGACCATGATACGCGTCGATGCAGGCTTGGAGGTTGTCGTGTATGTAAGGGGCGACACAACACACTACTACACAAACAAGTTGACTCATCTTCCTCACCTTTAACTTCTAACACAAAAACCAACAACATTAATAATGATGGCTCCAACTCTTCTGTTTCTATGTCAGTAATTTCTACTAATGAGGTGCTATTATCTACTGCATTAATAGAGATCATCAATCCCAATAATAATAAAACAGAAACCGTTAAGGCCCTTCTGGACTGTGCTAGCCAGTCTTCTTTTATGAGCAGCAGTTCAAAGCGTCGCTTGGAGCTACCTTCTGAGCAACTCAATGCAACTAGCATCTTAGGAATAGGCAATACTTCTCTAAAAGTAGCCCCCGAGCGTTGCAATGCTCAAATAAGGTCAATGAATACATCATTTACTACTAATCTTCAATTTTTAGTACTGCCACAAATTACAGATCAACTGCCCAAGCGATATGTTGATATAAAGCATCTTAAGCTACCTTCATCTTTCACCTTAGCTGATCCAACTTTTAACCAGCCATCTCAGATTGACGTGTTGCTGGGAGAAGACATATTTTGGGAGCTTATAAGCCCAGAGCAGTTTTCGCTTGGCAAAAAACAGCCTATTCTTTAAGATTCTAAGCTAGGGTGGATCATTGCTGGTTCTATCTCAAACAATCTCAAATCAAATGCAGATATGAAATCTATACATTGCAATTTCACTATGACTGAAAAAATTGATCACCAACTTACTAAATTCTGGGAGCTTGAAAGCTTCCCATCTTGTGAAAGCTCAGAAAGCTCCAGTCAAAATGAATGTGAACAACATTTCATACAAAATACTACTCGTCTTGAAGATGGTAGGTTCTGTGTAAGGCTCCCCCTAAAGGGCACAGCTGATTGTCTGGGAGACTCCTTCTACATAGCAAAAAAACGCTTTCTTAGCTTAGAAAAACGTTTTGAACGGCAGCCCCCTCTTAAAGAACAATATACCCAGTTCATAAACGAATACGAAGAGCTGGGACATCTGTCCGAGGCTAAATCACTAACAAGGCCCAACTATCTTCCTCATCATGCTGTGTTAAAAGAAAACAGTGAGTCTTCAAAATGTCGCGTCGTGTTTGACGCCTCTGCCCCCACTTCTTCGGGGTACTCTGTCAATAATTTGCAGATGATTGGCCCGAACATCCAAGATTCCCTATTCAACATCTTGCTGCGTTTTCGAAATCACAAATACGTGCTATCGGGTGACATAGAAAAACAATACAGGCAAATTATTCTAAACGAGCTCGATCGCGAGCTACAAGTTATTTTATGGCGCGAAAGTGAAAACCTGCCTATCCGTTCACTAATTTTACACACTGTTACCTATGGTTTTGCCAGCGCTAGTTTTCTAGCTGCTAGATGCTTGTGGCAGCTTGGTGAAGAATGCAATGATCCGAGTATTAAAACAATCATACAGAATGACTTTTATTGCGATGACTGTCTTACTGGAGCTGACTCAGAGTCAGAACTTCTATCCATACAGCAATCTGTATCAAAATCTCTCAAGTCTGGATGTTTCAACTTGCGTAAATTCAGGTCTAACTCACGAGCACTCCTCAATTCACAAACTACGAATATCAACACTCAAGATAATTTGGTTTTGAGTCAATCCTTTCAAACGCTTGGCCTAGGATGGAATCCAAATGTGGATTTATTGCATTTCACCATTGACGTGAACAACAATTCCACTGAAAAGGCAACTAAACGTTCAATTCTCTCAACCACATTCAAAATTTTCGATCCTCTTGGCTTGCTCAGTCTATGTACAATCAAACCAAAAATCCTCATGCAAAAATTGTGGCAGGCTGAGGTAGGCTGGGATGAACAAGTACCTGTAGAGATTCAACGTTCTTGGTCTCGTTTCGTTAACAACGTACACGCTATAAGCTCTCTAAATATCCCGAGGAGAATTTCATGCGACTCTCCATGCAACATAGAGCTGCATTGCTTCTGCGATGCATCTCAGCTTGCTTACGGGGCCTGTGTGTATGTAAAGTCCTTTTATGAAGCAAGTGAGCCCTCTATACACCTACTCTGTGCTAAAACCAGAGTCGCTCCAACAAAGCCTACAACAATACCGCGCTTAGAACTTTGCGGTGCTCTTCTAGCAGCTCGGTTAGAATATGCAGTCCGAGCTGCCTTGAGGAAGCACATTACTCGCTCTATATTTTGGACCGACTCTAGCGTCGTTCTCGCATGGCTAAATTCCGATAATTCTAAATTAAAGGTTTTTGTGGCCAATAGAATAGCTGCTATCAAAGATATTACAGATTTTCGGTCCTGGCGTTATGTTCCAACTTCGCATAACCCAGCAGACCTTGCATCTCGAGGCGTAGATCCTCAGCACGTTCAGAAAGCACAGCTATGGTGGCATGGACCTCAATTTTTTGTAGAGTCTGAATCAAATTGGCCTACTCTACACAGAGACATCCCTAGAGACTTACCTGAATTTAAAGTACACTCCACCACAATCGAAAACGTAGAATCATCTTGTGTTTTAATACAATTTGAAAAATATTCTAGACTTACAACTTTACAACGAGCAGTTGCCTTCATTTATCGCTTCATATACAACTGCCAAAACAAAAACAACAAGCTGACAGGTCCTCTGTCAAATAACGAGCTTGAGAAAGCTTTTCTCACTTTGGTAAAGATTTCCCAAGAAGAAACGTTCTCTAAAGAACTTAAGTTACTCAGAGGACAAAACAAATTGAGTCCAAAATGTCACATTCTTTCATTATCTCCGTTTGTTGACTCTAAAGGTCTCTTGAGAGTGGGGGGGAGGCTTAGTCAATCCGACTACGACTACAATAAAAAGCATCCTTTATTACTAAGCTCTAAACACCCATTCACGAAACTCATCTTCACACAGGAACACAGTCGCCTCTTACATGCAGGGCCTCAGCTCCTGCTCGCATCAGTCAGAGAAACTATATGGCCTATAGGTGGCAGAGACTTGGCACGACGTACGGCGCGTGGTTGCATTACATGTAGACGCGCTAGTGGTCAAACTCTTCGTAATATCATGGGTAACCTACCACCTGAACGTTTAAATCCAGATTTCCCATTTTCTGCCTGTTCTGTTGACTTCGCGGGGCCGTTCATGATCACAGATCGTCGTGGCAGAGGCTGTAAGATTAGCAAATGCTACCTGTGTCTTTTTATATGTTTAAGGTTTAAATGTGTTCACTTAGAAGCTGTAAGTGAGCTGTCAAAGGATTCCTTCATTTTGTCGCTGCGCAGATTCATATCTCGGAGAGGAAAGCCTTATGAGTTGTTTTGCGATAACGGACGCAACTTTGTAGCTGCTGCTAAAGATATCAACGAATTCCTTAAGCTCAATAAGAACTCTATCACAGAATTTGCAGCTGATCAACACATTACAATTTTCCCCGGCTTACGCTTGTAACTTCAACGGTTATGTAGAGGCAGGTATCAAGTCGGCAAAATTCCATATCAAACGTATTCTCGGAAACACGCATTTGACATATGAGGAGCTGTCTTCGCTGTTTGCTCAGGTTGAAGCCATCCTTAACAGTCGACCTCTATGTCCTCTATCCTCATCACCGGATGATTTTTCTCCACTCACGCCAGGGCACTTCCTTATCGGCCGTCCACTAATGTCATTACCAGCACCACTTTTAGAAGACGCAAACCCAAATCGACTGGACCGATTCCAAAGAATAGAGCAAGCCAAACAGCATTTCTGGAGACGCTGGCAACAAGAATATATATCGGAGCTGCAACAACGTTCAAAATGGCGTACACGATATACAGACTTACAGTTAGGCGAGCTTGTCCTGGTGAAAGAAGAAAATCTACCACCTCTTTTCTGGCGCATGGGGCGCGTGACCAAATTATACCCAGGCGACGATCCTAGAGTCGCAGATATTCTTACCAGCAAGGGAACCAAAAGACGGGCTCTCTGCAAGATCTGTCCTCTCACATCATCATAGTTACTTTGAAAGCTGAGCCTTCAAGGGCCCGGAGGATGTTCGCGCCTACGACTCACATAACCGGTCGTCGGAGCCCGCGGGTGCGAGGGTCGGGGGGAATCAGCGAGCCAGCTCGACACACTCAAAAGGAAAACTGAATTGACACCACGCATTACTGTTTATTTATAGTAAATCCCTTCTTTGCTAGTTACGTTCTTTACTTTATGATCCTGCGGGAACAGTAGATATTGAGATAGATTTTTGTAACATAGATAATATAGATTTCTATCTTAGATATTGAGAGACTTATTCCATATGGATCTTCATATATTTTTTATACCATTAAACATGCGATGTATTTTAACCCGAGCAACGCCGGGTTTCGCTGCTACTAAATAAATAACTCCCTTTGCCTTTTCACTTAGTAAGAAAATTAAAAAATATAATTTATGGCATTTAGGGGGGCCATCGTTTAAAGTTAAATGTCAGTCGCTTAGCGCAAAGCGCATAACGTAACTTTGTATTTCTTGTAACCGCGAGGTTACAGGAATGCAGAGCTGATGGGATTTGAGTATTGACACGGGAGAATTGTGGGTGCACTGACCTGTTTTGGAGGGGCCGACAATGTGCCGCGTGGTGTACTCCTTGTCGGGCTGATGGAGCTGGCGCCTTGGGCAGGAATGTGCAGGATTGTCTTGGAGTAACTTGAACACAACACTGGTATATAACACAGGATACGCGAGATTTCGGCGTGTTGGCGGCGCGAGTGTGTGCACACGTGTGGTTTGGACGATGTCTGGGGCGGAACAGAGAGAGGACCAGCGCCCGCGCGCGCCTCGAGCCGGCGCGCGGTGCGAGACTAGTCATCCGCGCATGCGCGCGCGGATTCGTCACGCTGTAGCGTGAACATTTCTTGTTAAAAAATTGAAAAACATTTTGGTATGTGACAGTTGTCACCAATAGTTCAGTATTTGTGTCGATTCGGTGTAAAACGATTTAACTTATTTGACAGGACTAACCTTATTTTAAAGCATCCTGCTGTCTTTGTCTTTTCGATAAAGAAAAAGACATAACGTTTAAATTAAGTTTAGTCCTGTGAAATAATTCAAAACGTGTTTTACCGAATCGACACAATTAGTCATGATCTTGTCCAAACAAAGTTTAAACCTTGATGTTAAAAATTTTAACAAAGTTAAAACATGAGAAGATCATGACTAATTGTGTATACAATTTCAAACTCTTGCTTTATAAACCTCACTAATACTCAACTATTGGTGTGAAATGTCAATACCAAAATGTTTATAAACTACTGACATTTAACCTTAATGTTAAATTAGGCTTTTCTAGCAAAGTTGTGTTATTTTATAAAATAATAATAAGGACACGACTTATTTCTTTTTACTGTTGTTGATTGGCTCTGTAGCGGTGTTTGGTCTGTCGTACAAACAATGTAAGTACTTAAAAACCGCTTTTGATGTTGAAATTACCATAATGTAGAGTAAGGGGGTTGATAAAAGTACTTAATGTAGGTAATTCAGTTGTAATTAAGGATTAATTACATATAATTATAATTTTGATGAAGACGTGGGACGAGAAGATCAAACTGCGAGACCGTGGTTGTATTATCACTATTTATTAGTTTATAACAACAAGTGAACAGTGGCAAAGCTCAGAATAAGAATGAATTCTCCGCACAATCGGAGGGCGCTTATATACTAAAGATATGCGTGTCTTATCAAGGGATGACTTCACTATAAGTGCGAAGCAATGGTGTCCAAAGCGTAAATAATCCGCTCGTAAAAATAACAACATGATTTAGTTATGCTAATTAATATTTTACGACTTGTTTTTCTTATCTGAAACCATAATTTATTTATGGCGTTTCAATATTTGTTTTGCAACAATGTTAAAATATTGCGTCACATGACTCGTCCCCCTTTAAAATAGAAATATTTAAATATAATTTATATGATATTTAAATATTTTTACAGAGTTTACTGAACATTAATAATTGTGATAAAAAAATATATATTTTTTCATTTGTTTCATTCTATCCCTTAGTACTTATATGGATAATATAATCTTATTCTAGGGTAACATTTTTTTTTAGTAACATTAATTCTATGATTACATTTTTATATTAAATGTTATAATTCCATTAATATTTCTTAAACTATGATAACAATGAAAAATGTATCCGTAATACCTCATTTAACAATAAATTGATATGCAATAAGAATAATAACTAAACTTATACCCATTTTATTAACTTGTTTTACTTACACTTTTCTTGAAGTTTAAAATCCATAACATCCAGGTTTTTATACACTTTCACTGTTATCGGTTCATTGTTGCTGGTTCATAAATAACCGAACAAAAGATTTTACTACCGTTTGAACACACTCAGGTATAAGCGACTCCATAAAGTCTGAACTTAAACTTATTTAACTCTTAACTTTACAATATTCAAATATATGTATTTATATATATAATATATTTTCTTTACTTGCGTGAAATTAAGCCATTCTGAAATAAAAGTTTAATTATTAGTTTTTGTGGGTCTTTTAATATTTTTTAGTGGAACTTTAGTTTCTCTTTCTCTTATTTTAATTGGTATAACATTTCTTTGTACTTCTCCTGATACTAAAGCTCTTTCATATCTGGGTTTATCTTGTCCTTTGCGCTGATTGACAAGTTTAGTAAATATTTGATCACCTTCTTGTAGTTCAATAGTTTCTCGAGATTTATTACGATTTTCTTTAGTCTTTACCATTTTGTCAGTTAAATATTTGTATAAATTAGTCGTTCATCTAGCATGGTCTTTAATTAGTTGTTGCATATATTGGTTTTCAAATACAACGACCAAAGTACTATTGGTAAATTCAAATTCAAATTCAAATAGTTTATTTTGCAAAGCATGTATAGATATATACACTTTTTACACGTCAAATTTAATCTAATAAAGAAAATATATGTAATAAAATAATAAATGTACATGAACTAAATTAAAGGTTTATTTAATTTATGTAGAAATATATTTACGATTATAATGATAGGTAAAATATATATTATACAAGGTAAAACCCAATCAGCCGCCCGAACCCACACCGGAGACCCGGCCAGGGACCAGGAACAAGGTTCAATGATCACCAACCGTGCCCCCAGCACGAATCCAGGCGGCCGACCAAATCCCATCCTATATACTACATACTAATAGGTTACATATATAAATACATGCCTACCTCCGCCCATTCGATTAGTCTTGCTAAGAAGAAGGGCAAGAAACTTAGCAAGATCACGTCTTTTTTTTTTTTTTTGCATTGGTATGTCCAAATACAATTTCAAATGGGGTCAGATTTGTTACAGAGTGAATTGTATTATTATAAGCCATTACTGCATACGTCATAAGTGATGAACTATCAGTTGATTTATACTCATTTTTAGCCAACCTATAAATTTCAATAAGGGTGGAATGAAAATGTTCTACCATCCCCATAGAATTTGGATTGTTCGGGGTTCCTATGTGAAGATTTATTTAATAAAAGTTTAAGGTCTCTTTGAACAGCGCATTGATAAATTCTGATCCAGAATCACTACCAATTTTATCCGGAGTTCCATGAAATGAGAAATATTTTATTAAAGTTTTCACCGTTTCAGGCGTCGATCTGTTTGCGATTTCGATAGCCTGTCCTAATTTTGAAAAAGCATCTACAATTGTCAAATACATTTTTCCTTCAATCGAAATAAGATCGATGAATAATAACTTGGAAAGGTCTCGATCGAGTTCGCGTACTTTGTAGCGTTGGTTTAATTAGATTTTGGTCACATTTCATTTTCTTACATGATTCACATGCATTGATTACTAACGAAACTGTTTGTTCCATATTAGGCCAATAATAATTACGTTTTAATCTTCTCTCTTATACCACGGTGGCATGTTTTACCATATGATAAGCCTGAATTATTTTGTTCATCTTCGTCTTCTACATAAATGACACGTTGAGTGAATTCCGTTAAATTCACTGGATACAACTTTATTAAAAAGTTTTCTATGATTCTCATGATTAAAATAGATAAAATATTTCGATCCTTGTTTTATATTTTCCTTTGAAAAATCTTTTATATTATTAGCATTACTCAACGGTATCATTACTTCAGTAATTTTTTGTTTATCTCTTGATTTATCAATTATTTTAATTTCATCTTCGTACCATGAAAAAACAATAATTTGATTTGACTTATTATCAATTGCTTCATTTAAAACTGGAATGGGATATTCTCACTTGTGACGTAAACCGTTGAAAATTAAGTATTTTTTGACCATTGTATAAGTCAGTAGGTAATTTTACTTTCTGTTCGCTTCTTGGCGCTAGCTCTATGCTAATAGGAGTAAAGTTGTTAACTTTACGTTGAAATATTATCGGTATGGGAGTGTTTTCCGTTTTCAGCAAGGATTTCTCCATGTTGATAATAGATTTTAGCTGGGCTAATAAATCACTTCCTATCAGTCCGTCATATGCGTCACCTATATCATATACATAAAATTTATAACTTTGACTTGTTTCGAAAATGTCAAATAATTTTATTATAATTATTTCGTTATGCCTGCTAGTGGCATGAGTATTGATAACGTCAAATGGTTCTTCAAACTTATAGTTTTGAAAGTACGAATTTGCGTTACGTGGTCTAACTTATAATTATGTATTAACTGTATGTAGAAACTTACTATATGTAGTAACTATATGTTAATTAAAATTGGTTTTAATTTTATCTTTATAATTACTTTTGGCATTATAACAATTAATTTAGAAAACAAGTACTTGAATAATACAATAAAATTTATATAATTCGTGTTTATATAATTCTCGCTCCCTGCTGCGATCGTATCGTGCGCACGCTCTTTTAATAACGCTCCACTAAATTATTTAAAATCAAATCCAAAAGAGATTAATTTGTGATAAAAATTCACACGAAAGTAACTAGTATTCTCTTTCCTAGTATTCTAGTATTCTTTACTTTATTATAATTATAATTATTATACTTATTACTAGTATTCCTTATCCCTCTGATGTGGAAAAGTGAAACATTAACAAAGAAATTCATGTGAAAAGTGTTCTAAACCAGGGACTAAATTATTTTGTGTCGTAACTTTGTTTGCCTACCGGCTACCGCCCGACCGTTCAGTTAGTGCAAACAAACTTATCTGTGCATCTACGACGTCACGAATATTTGCGTGACCACACGAGCTATCTTCTAGGGTAGCATAGTTTCGCCGCTTAAAATATATCCAAAGGTGGCCGAGCGGTTCTACTGTCTCCCAGACTCAGAGCAGTGAACTGATACCCTCAAATCCACGGCAAACCAAGTCGACACTAATATAGATGCATTAGAGAGGATCTCTAGTTCGGAACCAGACCTTTCTGCACAAAATAATGAAATAAGTTACTACGGAGGTAATAATATTACAATCAGAAACAGGATGGAATGTAAGCATGAAGAGCAAGAAACTCAGCAAATGAATGTTTTTGTGGATGAAATAAGAATGCTATTCAACAACCAGAATGCAAAAATCAAACAACTACAGGATTCTATTAATGAATTATCGGCAGAACAAGATAAAAAAATTGTGAACTTGCAGGAATCGGAAAATGAAATAAAAGAACAAAATACAAAACTGTAAAAGACAGGTGAAGAAATTGAGAAGTCTGTTGATTTCCTGGCCAAAAAGGTGGATACTATAAACATTAAAGTAAATTCACTTGAGGAAACTTGCAAGAATCATGGTAATAATATTGATTTTCTAGAAAATAAAATAGATAATCTGGAGAGACAAACTACGCTGAACGTACTTGAAATTAGAAATGTACCAACAAAGCCCAAAGAAGTACAAGAGGACTTGATACAAATTGCTATTGCTACTGCCAAAGTCGCACAAGTCAACATAAGTGTAAATGATATTCAGGATATTCGTCGTCTACCTGGAAAAAAGGAGGCAAACAAACCGATTGTCGTCAGCTTGAACTCAACTATAGTCCATCATAAGATCATCAAAGGTGTAAAGAGAAAATCAGCTTTTAACTCTAGCAACACAATGACTATTTACATATGTAAGATTTGCATGCTTATTGTTACCATTTTTGTTTTTTAATTATGGTACTGTAATGAAGCGTCTCAAAATCACACACAAACACAAAATATAAGAAACCCACACTCAACATTCAACATTAATACACTATCACCTTGCAAACATAATATACAAATCCCCCACAGTCCTTCTCAAAAATCATTTCTCGGCTTCTTCCTTTAAGATTTGCCTTGTGCAATTGGGTAAAATTGTACCAATAAATAGGTAATTGGAGATGCAAAATCATGTAAGGGATTTAGGATCGCATATTGACGAAGTCAATGTGTCTCAATTCTTCTATGAAACTGAACCTGAGAAATGAAAAACTCATATGAAGCATACTAATAAGACAATTTCAGCTTAAGCACTCAACATCCAAAGCATTTACTGCAATAATAATTTTAATAATTTTGAAGTACTATTAAAACGCTTAAATATTAAACATGACATGATTATTCTAACCGAATGTTGGCTTTATGAAGCAAGCAATAATCCTCCAACTATACCAGGTTATGATATTTACATGTTGGTTAGGTTTTATATCTTAAGGACTCACTCAAAAATGCTACCATAATCGAAGAAAACATTCCGAACGCAAATTGTCTCGTGGCCACCTTTAGAAAAGACTACGCTTTTATTTTCATTTACAGACCACCTTTTATTCGTGATACAAAAGATTTTTGTGCCTTCCTTGACAGTATACCTACAAAATATAAAAGATTCCCAAATATATTCATTTTAGGAGACCTTAATATAGACATACTCGATATTAATAATGACGATAAAAATTACGCATACTATTTAACTCTACTTTCATCACACGGTTTGCTTCCTGGTCACATGTTTCACACGAGAGAACCAAGCATGACTTGCTTAGACCACTGCATTATTAAATCAAATAACGAAAACACTGTTGTTATAATACCACCAACCATCACAGACCACTCACCTGTTCTCCTGCAAACGAAATCACGCTCTGTAGCTATCACCAATAAACAAAAGACTTCAAGAAAAGTTAACTACGACGCAGTTTACACAGACCTTAATGATGTTATTTAGGAAAATAAACTGGATTTAACAGACGTTAGCGCTGCCACTAATCAATTTCTAGACATAGTTACAACCACCATAGATAAACACACATCGGTGCATACAATTCCTCGCTCAAAGCAAAATCTTATGCCGTGGATCACAAGTGGACTTTTGAAATGCATAAAAAATCGAGACAAATCTGTATATATAAAATTCAAAGTCCTGACTGACTGACTGACTGACTGACTGACTGACTGACTGATATATCAACGCACAGCCTAAACCGCTGGTCCTAGAGACTTGAAATTTTGCATATAGATACCTTATATAGTGTAGGCATCCACTAAGAAAGAATTTTTCAAAATTCACCCCCTAAGAGGGTGAAACGGGGATCCAAAGTTTGTATGGGGAAACAAGATTAGTTAGACTATTTTATTCGAGACTTCACAAGAGTACTCCTATCTATAAATGAGGAAACATGTGTTTCAGGATTTTTCAGAATTCCACCCCTAAAAGGGGGAAATGGGGTGACAAAGTCTGAAAATCAACATGGGTATCGTTTGTATGGTTTATCGGGTCGCTGATTACGAAAACAACAACGATTTTAAAATCCAACGTAGTGGACGTAAAAAAAGCATTTCCAGAATTCAACCCCTAAAAAGGGGAAATGGGGTGACAAAGTCTGAAAACCAACATGGGTATCGTTTGTATGGTTTATCGGGTCGCTGATTACGAAAACAACAACGATTTCTAAATCCAACGTAATGGACGTGAAATACCATCATCCCCTGTTGGGGTGCGATGGGGTTGATATGTTGAAATGTGTAAATATCAATATGGGTGTCATTTTTATGGTTTTTTCGGACGTTAATTATGAAAATGGCATCGATTTTGAAATTTAATATAGTGGACATGAAAATTCTTGAAAGTATGTGTGCCAGAGCAAATCGGCTGTAACAGACGAACAGACAGACAGCCAAACAAGTGATCCTATTAGGGTTCCATTTTTTCCTTTTGAGGTATCTATCTATCTATATATCCACAATCTATCTATCTATCTATCTGTCCATCTATATATCTATCTATCTATATATCTATCTATCTATCTATCTATCTATTTATCTATCTATCTATCTATCTTTATCTTTCAATATCCCAGCAAAATATCTTTGGAATGGAAGGTTGAAGGGGTTGGACCACGGGGTACCAAAAAAAGATTTTTTTATGTGAAAACTTTGACGGCCTGTTTCTCCCATATGGCTAGACTTAGACCCATGTTGATGGGTGTCTAGGAAAAGGTTTCGACGAGATCTACCTGCCGAAAGTGTCAAAACTTTACAGGCCCGTATCTCCCAAACAGCTAATGCTAGACCCATGTTCATGGTACTCTAAGAAAAGGGCTCGGCAAGATCTAGATGAAGTTAAAAAAAAGTCGAAAAAAAAAATTGCCAAACATTTGATCGGCCATATCTCCCGAACGGCTAATCGTAGGGAGTTCGGGTTTCAGTTATTGTAATCGGTCAAACTGGGGCTACATTATCATGAAAAAAAATTAAATTTGACAGGTTTTGACAGTTTTTTGACAGGTCCATAAATTATTCCGATTTGCATAAAACTCAAGGGGCATTTGTGGTCGTCAATTACGCTGCTGTATTCAAATTTGACATTTTTTGACAACTGATAGGGATTTTGACACTCTTTCGGAAAAACTTTGATCGGTGGCTCCACGTGTTTGGCATTCTGGTGAGGCCGAAAAACGAGCATGTGAGGACGGAGAACGTTAGTAGTCTGAGGCGTTAGTAGTCTGAGCATACAAGTTTTTCGGCCGAGCACTACACCTTGACTCCCAGAGGGAGTGAGAGCACTTATAATGTTTGTTTCTGAAAAAAATGTAATTTGTTTCCTGTAGGCCACGCGGGCGAAGCCGCGGGCAGAAGCTAGTTACCCTATAAATTAAAAAAAACACCAAATGACGACATGACGACAAGTAATAATAACCTTTGCAGACGATACTGTATTACTTTTTCACGGCAAGACCTGGGCTGATGTGGTAAGATATGGAAACCGGGGTCTGCTTGATGTTAGCACATGGCTACAAAATAACCTACTTACAGTCAATGTAACTAAAACCAAGTACATAACCTTTTCAATCAACTCTAAGACCCAGCCTTCTGATAATCTTGATATTAAATTGCATACTTGTCACATGTTGCATAATTGTACATGTATAGCTCTGGAACGTCAGATTTCAATAAAGTATCTTGGTGTCATCCTTGACCAAAATCTTTCATGATCCAACCACATTAAGAAACTCTCCTCACGAACACGTAAGCTCATACACATTTTTAAGCGCCTCCGGCATATTACCAATGAAATAACCTTGATGATGGTGTACCACACTCTGGCACAGTCAATACTGTGCTATTGTATAACTGTCTGGGGTGCAGCAGCTCAAACACACCTTCTTCCCCTTGAGCGTGCACAACGCGCGCTACTGAAGGTGATGAAGTTTAAACCAAGGCGATATCCCACGGAAGAACTCTATCGCGAGAATATAGTTGTTGCTTAAAAAGGTGGTAATGTTTCTGACTAGTGACGGGCATCGGCGTCACTGGTGCGAGGATTCCATAACCACGCTCAGACACCACTAATTGTATGCTAAAGGGCGATATTAGCAGCTGGAACAGGGGCCCATAAGCTGTCCCAGATCTATAGTCTACAAATATCTTATATTCTACAAAATATAGTACAAAATGTCCTACCAGACAATTGTATGATGACCTCATCAGGTAGTCCTCGCGAATTCCTTTCACGATGACTCCAAGGCGCTCCGGTGCTGTGACACGCTGCTCACCTCCACGATGAATCTAAACACGACCCGCCTACCCCTGGATGCATCCAAACCCAGAAGAAGTGATAATTGACAAGTCCACTTGTCGGAAACCGCGTGGATGTAGGTTATGTCACACACACACAGGAATACACCAAAAAGTGGCCTTCACGCCAAAATATCGTCAGACCCTGACTGAATAATGTTTCTTACGATGTCCACATCGATTTCCCTTATCATTTATCCATTAATATACCACATATTATAAAATCGTCCGCGATCTGTTATAATGTCCACGTCCCTCGTCTTTTTGACAGCTCCAAGTCCATAGACAAAATATATAGACCATTGTCGGATACGTTCCGAAATATACATTTTATTCTAAACATAGTATTAACTGTAAGACAATTATATATAAAAGCAATCTTATGTCACCTACACAACACGGCTGACTATGACAAAATTAAAATTAAGTTAGAATCAAAACGCAGACAAGATCGTATCTTTGACACCCCTTTGACTCGAACCAATTTTGCTCGAAACCGTGCCACTTTTTTGGCTCCGTTTATGTATAATAATTTGAGCAAGGACCTCACGATTATACACTTAACCCGAAAAAATGCCCACAAATGGTTTATAAACATCTACTTCATTTGAATTTTGATCAAACAGAGAACCTGTTGTAAGTTGAAACTTAATTGGTTTGAACTCTTTTTGCTATTGCTCTCTATGGAATGAATAGGCCTTACATAACTTCTACACACACCTTAACATACTGATCCCTCTCACTCATTTACTCACGATACACACACCCTAAAGCACACGCTTTCACTTATTTTTACTTATAGTATAGGCTTTTTGTTTTGTTTTTATTTAGTTTAATTTATTTGATTTCCTATATATATATAGAT
The DNA here is from genome assembly GCA_934047225.1 of Ypsolopha sequella. Classification (NCBI taxonomy): domain Eukaryota; kingdom Metazoa; phylum Arthropoda; class Insecta; order Lepidoptera; family Ypsolophidae; genus Ypsolopha; species Ypsolopha sequella. The sequence continues at coordinate 30,279,877 of OW203991.1, read as the reverse complement.
ATATATATTTTTTTGTCGCCTTTTTGTTTGCATGGGATTTTTGACACTGTTACCCTAAGTTTCAAGTTTACTTAGATTAGGGAACAGGGCTACTCCCTTGGTACAGCTTAGATTACCTATATATGTAGAAATAAGTAAAGTTAATAAGTTGTTAAATATAAGTAAGTTTAAATATCAAAGAAATTAAAGATTAAAGATATTTTGTCATACAACTCACATCTTGTATTTGTATCGATTGTTTCAGTGCCTCAATAAATGTTACCTCGTAACTACTGTTAAAGATTTAGCAGAAAAGTAAGAACTTTTTATAATGCTATTTTCATTTAAACCATTTTCACAATATTAGTCCTAAAAAGAAATACTTGGACATTTCAGAATCAGTATTGTAAATGCTGCCTCTTATTAATTAACTAGCTGTGCCCGCGACTTCGTCCGCGTGGACTTAGATTTATCCGGGCCTATTATAAAACAATGTGATCCTTTAACGCCTGGTCGCTACTATGATTAAACGATTGTTTTGGTTTTGTTTATTGAGAAAATTATACCTATATACTTGATTCAAAGATAAACTATGTAATTGTAGCTGCAACAAATGCATTGTATTATTTACGATAATGCTTCTCTGTAAACTATATTAGAGGTTGAATTATCAGGAATGTGTACATATAAATTATGTGAATTGCTTATGCGGGAAAGAGCCACGTATAGCTGACCGTTCGAAAAGCAATTCATACTTAAGTCTACGCCTGCTACCGAAAGAGTTTGCCTTGTGCTTTGTTTGTAGTCATTCCGTTACATAAGCTCACCGGAAACTGAACGCGTTTAAAACTAAATGGAAAGTTATTAGGAATTAGAGGAATTCGGGGTATGAAAACGCTATCTCCTGTGCCGCAACCTGGCAAAATCTCTGCTTCAATAACGTTTTGTTGTAAGCTCTTGACTTTTAATCTGGTGCCGTTACATAATTTAGGAGGACTTAAATATTTTTAAAATAATTATGGGCACTCCGACTTTTAATATAATATTGTGTGATGGGAGACCAGGTGTACTCAAAGAGTTCAAAAATTCAACAGGATAGTTGGTAGCATCTTTTTGTTCAACTACTCTGTTAATAGAGCGGTATTCAGTTCCACCCCCTGGGACACTGCTTAATATTTATTATTAATTGCTGTGGCCTGATCGTTGCGAAGTGTTAAAATTGCTCTTTCACAAAGTCATGAATTCGGTTGATTTGTCAATGTTGTTAGGTCACCATAAACACATGAACTATAGTCCTGCAGTGATGGAATCGTACTGCAGAGATTTTCTGGTAAGATAACTTTTCCTTCTTGTTGTGGATAGGTTCCGTCACCAATTTTCAATAAAAAGTCCGAAAATTCTTTTGCATTTGCGTTCCCGTCTATGTGTGCCCGCATATTTAGTGTTAAATGCATTGGTATAACGTAAGGCTACAGACATGCGTTAATTTCATCAGCCCTTGTTCCCCGAGGTATTACCGGTAATGTCTGTCTTAAATCACCACAGAAGAGCATTGTGACGTCACCCATAGGGTGATCGTTTTGTCGTTTTATCTCGCAAAGTTCTGTCCACCGCTTCTGTCTGTTCTGCCAACTGCTTTGCGGTTCACCATTGTGCACTCATCCCATATTATTAAGCAGCAATCACGTAGAACCTTTGCTTTGTCGCTGTTCCTAGAAATGTTGCAAACTGGGCTTTCCGTACTGTCCAAGTTGATTGGGATTTTAAACATTGTATGGGCGGTTTTACCTCCAGGTAACAATGTAGCTGCTATGCCCGATGAGGCAACAGCGAGAGCAATTTTATTTCGGTTGCATCTTTGGGCTAAAATTATTTTGGTGAGAAATGTTTTCCTAGTACCACCAGGTGCATCCAAAAACAGGACTTCTCCCAAATCGCCATCTACCTACGCTCTGACATACTCGCTCAAATATTGAACGCTGTTCCGCTGTCAATTTTGCGAGATCATTCCGCAATATTTCAGCTAGTCCCGATGTGTTATAGTTTATTTCTGTGGCATATTCTCTGTTAATGCGCTCGCAATTCAAAGTTGGAGTGGGCAAACCATACTGTGACAGAGGATGTCGTGCTATAGACGTAACAATGTCTTGGATATCTAGCAAGCATCGATTCACGGTAATCTCACAAAATTCATCGTTTAGTTCGCTAGCATTGTTGAGCTGAATATTTCTGAAAAAGTTATCCCAGTGTAGATCTCCATCAATTAAATGACACGCTTGACAGGCAGCTTGGTAAGTAGGATAGAGGATACCATACCATCTACTTTCCGCAGTTCAGCAAAGGATGTAGGTCCTCGAACTGTATGAAGAAGTAACCGTAAATAATAGCATTCGAAGTTGTTTGGATGCATTGCATACACTCTTCCGATAACGTGTTCTTTGAAAATACCAGGCTCATCTTCGACAGCTGTTCCACGTTTTCTACGGTTGAACGTACTGTAACATATAGCTAGGCAATATGTTAGGTTTAGGTAAGGCTAGGTTTTATAGGTAGGTTAAAGGACTATTTGTTCGTGTTTAGTTGGCAATCGATAACCTTTATGGATCGACATACGTCGCATTGACGGAATTATTTCGTGTTTTCCAAAAATAAATACAGATCGAGTATAAAAGATCTTTCAGACAAAACACGAGCAAGATTCCATGACGATTCCTTAGAGAGTCCAATCGATGTGAAGGTGGTTCTCCATAAAGAAGATTCCTTAGAGAGTCCCATCGAGGTGAAGAGTTTTTGACGAAATACAACAAGCGAGTGCTCTACGAGACTTAGAGCTTTCCTGCCTTAATGTATACATGATAATTAGGAAGAAAATAGAAAAAAGAAAATATAAAAGAAGATAAAGTAAAAAACAAAGTGGTGTAATTCAACAAAATCCCTACGAGATCCCGAGTAGGCTGTGTGCATATCACAGTACCTTGTTGCTTATTAAAAGTGTAATATGACGGTACTTCATCGTGCAACAGCGTCTTTGCAAAATTATCTGTTCAACAAAGTCGGAAAAATGCCAGCAAAGATTGCAAAGATGTTTGTCTCGGGTTTTCTAGCCACGTTTTCAGGATTGAAGTAAACTCTTTGGCCGCCTTCAAGGTGGAAATCTAGATGTACCACAGGTGGATGTCTTTCGTGAATAGGAAAACTTAGAAGGCGCCAAATAGCTTCAGACGAACTAATGTATCGGCCAGATTGAAACCTTGTAATCTCGTCGTGTTTATTTCTCAACGCAAACGTGGCCTGATCACTTTCTTTGTTGACATACTTACATATATATTTTACTAGCTTTTGCCCGTGGCTTTGCTAGCGTAGATTTAGATTTTGTGTAGTACTTTTTATAGAACGTATTTAAATCTGGTTTGGAGTGTTTTTGGTGCAATTATTTGATCTCCAGGTAAAGTCTCTTTGGCGGGGCCTATTACCTATTAGTTTTTTTAATTCATACTTAAAGTACCTCTTTATATACTACATTAGCATTTCTGGCCTCAGCTGTTAACACGACCAGCTCACTCTCGAGTAGGCTCCGTTAAACTGGCCGTGCGAAAAGCAGTCCCCCCTAAGATCAATTCCTGCTATTTTCAGTGACTGACCCTGAGACTTATTAATCGTCATTGCGAAAAGGAAAAAATGGAACCCTAATAGAATCAATTGTGTGGCTCGGCTGTCTGTCTGTCCGTCTGTTACAGCCGATTTGCTCTGGCACACATACTTCCAAGAATTTTCATGTCCACTATATTAAATGTCAAAATCGATGCCATTTTCGTAATTAACGTCAAAAAAAAAAAAACATTAAAACGATACCCATATTGATATTTACACATTTCAACATTTCAACCCCATCGCACCCCAACAGGAGATGATGGTATTTCACGTCCACTACGTTGGATTTAGAAATTGTTGTTGTTTTCGTAATCAGCGACCCGATAAACCATACAGACGATACCCATGTTGGTTTCAGACTTGGTCGCCCCATTTCTCCCTTTTAGGGGTTGAATTCTGGAAAAACCTTTTTCACGTCCATCACGTTGGATGTTAAGAATCGTTGTTGTTTTCGTAATCAGCAACCCGATAAACCATACAAACGATACCCATGTTGATTTTCAAACTTTTTCACCCTATTTCCCTCTTTTAGGGGTTGAATTCTGAAAAAATCTGAAACACATGTTTACTCATTTATGGATAAGAGTACTCCTGTGAAGTCTCGAACAAAATAGTCTAACAAATCTTGTTTTCCCATACAAACTCTGGACCCCCGTTTGACCCCCTTAGAGGTAAAATTTCGAAAAATCCTTTCTCAGTATTTGTCTACATTACAAATTAAAGCTCTGTGCAAAATTTCAGCTCTCTAGTTCCAAGGGTTTGGGCTGTAAGTTGATGAGTCAGTGAATGAGTGAGTCAGTCAGGACTTCTCTTTTTAGGGTTCCGTTGTCAACAATAAGGAACCCTTATAGTTTCGCCATGTCCGTCTGTCTGTCTGTGTGTCGGTCCGCGGCTTAGCTTAGAGACTATTAGTATTAGAAAGCTGTAATTTGGCATGTGTATACATATTTATTACGCCGATTAAGTGGTATAGTAAAATTTTGAAAAATATTTTTTTTAGGGTACCTCCCCTACACTTAAAGTGGAGATGATTTTTTTTTCTCGTCTATCCCCTAGTGTGCGGTGTCGTTGGATTGGTAATTTAAAAATATTGGGGGTGCGAAAAGACCATTAAAAGTATTAATTTTTGTTAGAGTCAAGTGTCCCCCCCCCCATGCCGGCGAAACGGATGTATTTGGAGACGTGAAAAAAATCACGGCAGTAGCTTATACATAACGAAATTACAAGGAAAACTATTACAGCTAAGTAGGCTTTACAACTTAACGAGTACAGATCGCGCCAAATTTTTAGTCCCCTCTAAACACAGGACGATTCGCATCAGCAGGAACAAAATGACTAGAAGTTTGGCCGCGATCTGTATTATTATAGATGTAACCGCGGGGTTACAGGAATGCAGAGCTGATGGGATTTGAGGATTGACACTGGAGAATTGTGGGTGCAATGACCTGTTTTCGATGTCTGTGGATGGGCCGACAATGTGCCGCGTGGTGTACTCCTTGTTGGGCTGATGGAGCTGGCGCCTTGGGCAGGGATGTGCAGAATGTCTTGGTTCGTGGAGTAATAAACACAGCACTGGTATGAACACAACACTGGTAGGTACGCGAGGTTTAGGCGTGTTGGCGGCGCGAGTGTGTGCACACGTGTCGTTCGAACGATGTCTAGCGCGGAACAGAGCGAGTGAACCGCCGGCGCACAATTCGATTGTGAAATTAGTCATCCGGCGCATGCGCGCGCGGATCACGCGTCACGCTGTGGCGTGAACAATAGATAAAGGTATGGAACCCTTCGTGCGCGAGTCCGACTCGCACTTGGCCGGTTTTTTTAGATATGATTGATTCAACGCTGTTGCACACTTCAACGTTAATATGCGCTTGGAATGTTCTTGACAACACCGGTGAATAAGGTACAACCCATCTGTTGTCCAAAATGATTTCTTGACAATGTAACCTACTTGTACTTGTAAAACCACGTTCTTGAGGTGACCTTCGGCGATACAAAGGATATCCATTTTCGCCAGATATCGTAGAATTTAAGAAAAGTCTAGGTACCTTTTAGTACAACGATTTTCCTGCATGCAAGGTGAATTCTATTAAGAGCACCGCACGGCCCATGAACCTTGTTTATTTATATTACAAATGCAATATGGGGTCCTGGTTTCGGTCAGGAAACTCAGCACTTATGACTGTGTCAATAGCATCGGGCCGAATTTTTCTTGCAACCACAGTAAAATGTGCGCGTGTGGTAATCCACGTTTTTGCCATTCGATGCTATACATGTAACACAGCACTGGACCAAAAAGTTTCTCTTTTGTGAGCAGGTTCATCGTGAGCTTTAATTTTAATTCAAAACAAATTATCACATCGTGTCTATCGTGGGGTGCCTGTCCTGCAAGTAGTTCTATGGAAATTTCATTCCACTTTGGATTAGTCGTGATGGTTATGAAAAGGTCAGGGGGCCCATATTTTCGCACATAGCAAAAAGTATCTTGCGTTCGCTCGTGCATATAACGCGGCCCATCTATAAAACTGGATGGCAGGAAAACCAACCGACCCAAGTCTTCAGCGTTACTGTCTTGTTGCATGGCGTCACGGATATGCACGTAATCTTCAGCGCGTAGACGTCTCTGGTTATTACGTACGTACACTAATCGCTCAGTCTCCACTTTTGCATACATGTTGACAATAAATTTACTAAATAGTCCTCGAAATCTTTGCAGATAGATAAATTGATCCCGCCGTATTTAGAGAAATTATTTTTTTCTCATAATTTGGCGCCCTTGTATTGGGATTAATTTGATAGAGATGGAAATTGTAGCCATCTTCTTCGCGAGTATACATTAATGAGTATTATAGAGCGTCATAAGCTCTGTGTGTTTCCATTATGCGTTGCAAATGATTATCGTGAGTGCGGAGTACCATATCCCTCCTGTCATTTTGCTGGTCTGCCAAAACAACTGCAACCTCATCTGAGACAGGGGCGTTGTACCTACCGCGCTGTTCTGTGACAGGACGTTTATCAGAGCTGATAACCATTTTGTAATTATTTCCTTTTCCTTGTGGTATTGAGTCCAATGCGGCTTTAAAACTATGTACGTACGGATTGACCTGATGAAGCAAATTTTGGAGTTCAGATAAAAGTTAATTGTTTACTTGAGGAAAATTCCTATTTCGGATTGTAGTCTGTTGATTGTAGTCCGAAACAAAATAAATTTGGAGGAATTTGGGCTCATCTTGGGGCAGTAATGATCCTATAAGATGGTATACTTGGCCTTGTATTTTAAAAGTTAGCATAAACGATCTCTCTGTTATTTCTTTCGCCCGGAAAGACGTCATTTGAAACGCACCATTATATGAACGTATATTGTCCAAAAAATGTTTCGACTGAGGATGTTCACCGCTTAAAAGTGATTGAATTAGCTGTGGGGGATTTTGAAAATTTTCTATGTGGACTTTTCCGTTTGAACAACATACTCCTCTGGTCTCGTTCCTCCATTTAAGAGCGCCACAGAAATTACAGCTCATGACCGTATTACCTATGCCACCAGCTTCAGCATAGTTAATGTTAGGTGAATATGTAAAACCCGCTCTCTCTTTATTAATCCAAGGAACAGCATTACCCACAGCATCATATTCTTGTGGCTCATCAAAATCGTCAGATAAAATTGACATTTTATTAACGCTTTGACGAATCTGGTCAGCGTCTAAGCGCAATAGAAGTTGTTCTGGCGTTTCTGTTTGTCGTATTTCCGCTAATCTTTCCCTTTCAGCCATTAAAGCAATTTAATTATCTTGGCGCCTGCGTTCATAGTTGACTCGAGCAGATTCCAATCGCTGTTCACGTTAATGTTCGCTTTCGAGAGCTCTGGCATCGTTGTAACGTTGACAATCTTTGGATAACCGTGCATCACGTTCTTCACTACTTTCAAGCTCTCGGGAAGGTGCTGCTTTAGCTCTTTTTGAGATCAAGCGAGTCTCTCTGTCGGTAAGACTCTCCAACTCTCGAGAAAATGTATAGCGTGCTCTGTCAGCCGATAAACGCGCTTCGCGCTCTTCTTTAGTTTCCAAAGACCGAGAAGCCACTGTCCGAGACCTCTGAGAGATCAAGCGTGCTTCTCGGTCTGTGAAGGTTTCCGACTCTCGCGACAATGTGTGGTGTATTCTGTCAGCCGATAAACGCGCTTGGTGCTCTTCATCAGTTTCCTGAGATCGAGAAGCTGCTGTCCGAGTTCTTGGAGTGCTCAAGCGTGGCTCTTGGTCGGTGAAAGTCTCCGACTCTTGGGACAATGCATGGCGCGTTCTATCTATCGACAAACGCGCTTCGTGTTCCTGGCTACTCTCGCAAGATCGAGAAATTGCAATGCGAGAACGTTGTTTACTTAGCCGAGACTCACGCTGAGTACAATTTTCTAATGCCCGCCTTTCTCTATCTGCATCGAGTCTTGCTTCTCGATCTTCTGAAGTTTCTTGAGATCTACTTAGCCTCATACGTTTAGCATTTTTGCTATAGTGAGACAGATTTGACCTTTTTCTAGAAGGCATTTTTGTATTTGACTATCTGTCATCAATCATTAATTAAATCTTTTAGTTTGTCATGGAAGTAGAAACATATTAACGGCCCCCGGAGAAAGCCGAGTGGATGCAGCAGCGGCTGGCTGTGAAAGCACTGGAGGAAAGTGACGAGTCTATGGGCGGGTATGTTACGGATTTGGCTCAGATAATGGAGATTTATGATGCCGTAACGGAGGCGGCCTGAGTGATCAGGAAGCGGCAATCGGGCGGCCCGGTAGTTAGCACACCTCGACCGGCAGATGGAGTGACGGGTAGGTTGCCGACGCTTCAACTCACTCATTTTAATGGAAAAATAAAAGAGTACGTTTCGTTTAAAATATGTTTTCTTCTCTGGTAGAGTCTAGGCAGGATTTGACCAGCGGGCAGAAGATGGCATATCTAATGTCCACTTTGGAGGGTGAGGCTAAGTCACTCATACATCATCTTCGGGTTGAGGACATAGCATGGGAATTGCTAAATGCCAGGTACCAGAATGTCCGCTTGCTGGCGGATGCGCATGCGTCTCAATTGTTGTCATTGCCAAGACTCATCAAGCGGGCACAGCTGAGGCAGCAGTTATTGACTCCAGTCACAGTCGCATGCAATGTCTCTACAATTTATATTCTGCCAAACTGCATGACAGTTTGTTGGCATATGAGCTTTTAGTGAACTTAAATATAACTTACAATTTACATACTTACGGTAGCTATAATAATAATAGACGGTTTTTTTATAATAATAGACGTTTATTTTCACATGAAAATATTTGGAACATACAAATATTTCTGTCAAACTGTAATGCAGTTTGTAGGCAGAAAAAACTCCCTGTTTAAATAAAAATTAAAATTAAAAATTTGCTAATTACAGTACAGACTAACATCACATTTATTTATAACATATACTTAAAATATATATTATATATAATTTTATTTTTTGTTTAATTAAAACATTATATAAAAATTATTTTCGAGATATATTTCGGCCCACTTTGGGGCCGGCGTCAGTAGAATTCGACTGACGCCGGCCCCAAAGTGGGCCGAAATATATCTCGAAAATAATTTTTATATAATGTTTTAATTAAACAAAAAATAAAATAAAATAAGTGCTCAATGTAGCAATATATATATATTTATTTCTATTATATATAATTAAATTATATATAAACATAATATATATATACATATTATATATATATATATATATTTATCCCGTAAGCAATCTGGCACCCTCTGAAGGAAAAAATGCATTCAAAGTGGCGTCTACCGGCATTGGACGTCCGCATAACGGACGCCACTTTTTTCAACACTTGTACTTGTGTCCTATTGGTCCTAGCCAGCTGTAGAATAAAAATCGATGGAAGCCAAAATGTTGATCAATTGGCTGGAATTGTATAATTAAAAGTTTCGGAAGAATCCGCACTGGTGGTGTGGCGCTGTTGTAGCACGTATATCTACAGTCGTATACTTTGATTATTGTTTGACGACGGAATCGCGTATTTGGCTTCCGCAAATTGCAACGTTGCCAGCTAGCTCAATTTGTTTGCAGGGTCGATTTCCAATGGGCGGTAAAGTTTTTGAATTTAAAATATCAGTGCGGCCTAAAGGATGAGTAAGAAGTAGTCTGAAAAAAGTATCGAAAAACTTCAGCTGTACAAATTGATATGCGCAAAAAATATTTTTTTTTATGTAAAACATTGAGCAAATGTTATTGATTGACATGGTACTTGAGCAATAATGATGCGATCTAGATTTTCAAATGTTTGCCTAGAAAATTCCAATATAATAACAAAAACTTTCCACTACCCTTACAAGTTACAAATAATATAATTGTTTGATAATAAACGCTCGTTGCTACCACAAATTGTAGCTTACAAAAAGTGGTAATACTGACTAGTGACGGGCATCAGCGTCACTAGTGCGAGGATTCCATAACCACGCTCAGACACCACTAATTGTATGCTAAAGGGCGATACTTGCAGCTGGAACAGGGGCCCATAGGCTGTCCCAGATTTATAGTCTACAAGTATCCTATATTCTACAAAAAATAGTATAAAATGTCCTACCAGACAATTGTATGATGACCTCATCAGCTAGTCTTCGCACGGAATCCTTCCGCTGCGGAGTCCAAAGTGTGTCGGTGTTGTGGCACGTGGTTCACCTTCCACTGCGAATCTAAACACGACCCACCTATCCCGGGATGCATCCGAACCCAGAAGAAATGATAATGGACAAGTCCACTTGTCGCACACCGCGTGGATATAGGTTATTTCACACACACAGGAAATACACTCAAAATGGTCTTCACACCAAATTATCGTCAGCCATTGACCTAATTGTTGTTCTTTACGATGTCCAAATCGATTTCCCTTGTATTAAGCCCTTATTATAACACATATTAAAATCGTCCGCGATCTGTACCAATTTCCACGTCCCTCGTTTTTTTTGACAGCTCCAAGTCCATAGACAAAATATATAGACCATTGATGGATGCGTTCCGAAATATACATTTAATTCTGAACAGTCCCCCGCTCTGGGCTGAGCAATCAGTCCACTAGCTCATACAACCGGGAGACGGGAGAAAGTTGTCATGGCTCGTCACAAAATCGAACCTTCGACCAACACCTCTGCGACGCGTGGAGTTCCGTCTCCGCCAAAACAACTTTAATATACGGCTCCGGCGCCAAAACAAGGATAGCAAGTTCATATCCTTCAAAAGAATTAAATTTCCTTCCCTAGGATGCTCAGTCCTGTCTGACCACAGAGAGGACGAGAGTTGAGGACCGCTTCCACTTAACAATATACAGTGGCAAGCTCCTCAAAAGTTAGGACAGTTTCCCCAATAACGCAGCGGAGGTGGGTCTTCGCCGACTTGACGGCAGCTTCAAAAAAATTCCCTCCCCAGTGAGGGCAATTTGGGGGACTGTACCGCCAAGTTACCCCTTTCCGGGCGAAGATTTAACTTAAACTAGCATAGTTATTTACAAAACAAAAAATTATCAATATCTTTTAGATAGTTAGCAGTACCTTTGTAGTTTGTGCCATTGTCGGAGCGAATAAGTGAAGGTAAACCCTTACGCGACACGAAACGATCCAACGCGGCGACGAAGGCCTCCGTAGTCAAAGCTGATACCACTGCCAAGTGAACGGCCTTGGTGGCCAAGCACACAAATACACAAGGTACGCTTTCACAACCCGAGCGTTGCGATTGCTGAAAACCCCCGTGCGCGTTACGTATGTGTCAAATCCGACACCAACAAATTTACCAAAGATCCTTGGGTAGAAGCAAAGAATGAAGACTTCCGTATGGCAGGTCAGCTCTCCAAAATCAGCCTCCGAAACGCAGAAGTCCTTCATAATCCGTGAAAGGATTCAAACGAGCAACCGCTCACTTCAGCCTGGCGTGATCCTCGCGCAGAACTCGAAGTCTAAACTTGATGAGGTCCGCCTGAAGTACACGAACCCAGTGTACCAATGCGCTCCAACGCTCCTCTGCACTCACGGCTGGGGACAAAATATATGAATATCATTGACTGGTTGGTATTTCAACATAATACCACCATCATATTGGGATCCTCCAAATCTGCAAACAGTATATGTTCATTTGAAAGCCATTTCCTAAGTTCGAACATAATAATCCAAGTATCGAATCAAATATCGAATATCCAAAATTGTGGATACCTCCACCAATGAAGAAGAACCCAGAGTCTTTTAAAAACCAAATAGGATCCATCCTAACAAATCCGCGCCCAGGAAAACATCGACTGGGGCCGGATGACAAAACGTGGGTCTGCCAGATGCAGACCTGACGTGCATGAGATTATGGACGGAGGAAGGTCCAAAGAAGGCTGCCAGCCGACAATATTGTCTATAACCATGGCTGCAGCCGCTGATTCAACTTCAGTCCACCAATACCTAGGAGCGGCACCGACGAAACCTCCAGGTTCAAAACCAATCGGTGTGCCACTTGACTTTCCAAGTCGAGGAGGGCCCTTACCCTAACTTAATCCCCCCTGGGGCCCTAGACGCGAGCCATCGCGGTAGGCAACAGAACCGTCCGCGGTTCCGTACTCATAGCTTGAACAAGCTAGTTACAGGCTACCCCACCTGAGGAGTGCAGGACCAGTCCACTGGCAATAATACGGCTGGCGTGTGCACATCCCAACCATGGGGGGAGCGTAGCCTCCAACTCTCCCTGAGTACGGCGGGTGGTACTCTAACCGCGGGTACTCACGGTACGGCGGTGAGTAACCCCGTGACTCCGTCTTAACACGGTGCTCCATGCCAGCTGGCACCAAAACCGGCGCGGGGAGGGGGGGCCTAGCCCATGCCAAGTCCAATTGGCCCCCGCCCGTAGGGGCCCAATTCACAACATGGCCATATGTGTGATAGCCCGTAGGCAAGCCCCCTACGGGTCCACGCGCAAATACATAACTCACCTCCCGGTGAGGGGGCGCGCCTCGCGCCGCAGTCCTCCGTTCCGACGGAGGGGAGCTCTGCCCGACAGCATGCCTTCCCTGGACCGAGGGGGGAAAAGTTCTCCCTGACGCACCCCCGTTGTCCAAGGGGGGGGGGGGAGTTCTCCCTGAAGCACCCCCGCCCGTAGGGCTCCGTCGCTGCGGGACCGGTGAAGCCGCTTCAGATCTGTTGGCACACAACAATAAATGGTGAGGCCCCTCACAAACACTGCAACGTCGTGGCTCGGGACAATTACGTTCAAAATGATTGCCCAAGCAACCGAAACATAGGCTCTTACGCTTCACTATGCGTCGCCGCTCGGTGACGTGCAGGTTTCGCCACTGCTGACATCTCAGCAGGTCATGCCCCGTATGGCCACACTGATAACAGGTCAATGACCTCTCGATCACGGATACCGCCGCTAAACGCGTCATATCGCGTCCCCGCGACTGCTGCAGTTGTCTGGGCTCCCCACATTCCAATGAGCCAGCAGACGAAAGTGATTGCGCCCCAGATGGCGCCAAGTCCGCTTGTGATGTTTCTGCTACCCTAGCTTCATATTCAATAAACTTAATTAAGTCCGTAAATTTAGGCACAGTGCTGCCATCTTTTTCTGCGGACACCCGCTCAAAACGTGACCTCACGTCATTAGGCAACCTACCTAAAATAATGTGAACGAGTAAAAACGACCACTCGTCCACCGGTAAACCTAATGTTCTAAGGGCATTACACGCCACAGTGACCGGAGTTAGTAATTGCTGCCTCAGCTGTGCCCAGTCGGTTACCCTAGGTAACGTCAACAATTGAGACGCATGCGCATCCGCCAATAAGCGCATGTTCTGATACCTATCATTTAATAAGCCCCACGCTATATCATAATGATCATCCTCTACCCTGAGGTGCTGGATGAGCAACCTTGCTTCGCCCTCCAATGTTGACATCAAATATGCCATCTTTTGCCCCTTTGATAAATCTACCCTAGAATTTATTAATGACGTAAACATATTCCTATATGAAACCCATTCTTCCATTTTCCCATTGAATTTATTTAGTTTTAAATTAGCCAAACTACTAGACACGCCATCTACCGGTTGAGGCGTGACAACTACAGGACCTCCTGAATTTTGCCTCTTTAGATCAGCAACAATATTTGACTTTATAACCAGCATCTTACCAGTGGCGCCATCTGTTGGTCTAGGTGCGCTAACAACCGGGCTGCCCGATTGTCGCTTTTTGATCATGGAGGCCGCCTCAGTTACATCATCATAAATTTCCATTATCTGAGCTAAATCCGTAACATACCTCTTCAAAGGCTCGTCACTTTCCTGCAGTGCTGCCACAGCCGCCTCTGCATCAGCCAGCCGCTGATGCATCCGCTCGGCTCTCTCCAGGATTGCATTGTCGCGATCCGAACGAGAAAGCAATCCCTGGACGGTTGTAAACCAGCGGAGCTCTTTCGCCAACGCAGCCTTGTGAGACTTGGACATCATGCCGCAATGAACCGGGAAATGTATAAATAAAAACTATTTAGCAAACACCCTGACACGGCACAAAATACAGAAGCACTGCTCAATAGGTACCCTACCTATAAATAGAATTTAATTAGCAAAATTAATTCCCAATTACCAATGTATGTACTGTCCGTCAATACTAAACAAACAAATAGGTTCCTACCTAATTCTATATTACCAAATTTAAATTATATTTGGTGTATACAATACACACAAACCCGAATGCACATTCCACTATGCACTTGTATACATGCTTGTAAGTACATAAATTCAAGCCAAGATAACCGTATATTAGCTAACAAGTTGATTTCCAATCTATAATATAAACCGTTATATGATATAATGTTATTGCAATACAAGAACACTTGATATGTACTAAATTAACAATTTATACTGATATTACTGAACCACATCAATGTGGTACCCTCCGGTAATCAATTATCTACTCAAAGCACTAAACAAATCCAATTTGTAATTGCTACATGTACATGTAAATAGCCTAGCTATGTTAACAGTTCAATGACACTGGGGCCGCCCAGTTCCGCTGTTTATATGTATATAAACCAAAGTTGGGATTAACCACGGACTGGCTACCAACACTTGTTTGATAATAAACGCTCGTTGCTACCACAAATTGTAGCTTACAAAAAGTGGTAATACTGACTAGTGACGGGCATCAGCGTCACTAGTGCGAGGATTCCATAACCACGCTCAGACACCACTAATTGTATGCTAAAGGGCGATACTTGCAGCTGGAACAGGGGCCCATAGGCTGTCCCAGATTTATAGTCTACAAGTATCCTATATTCTACAAAAAATAGTATAAAATGTCCTACCAGACAATTGTATGATGACCTCATCAGCTAGTCTTCGCACGGAATCCTTCCGCTGCGGAGTCCAAAGTGTGTCGGTGTTGTGGCACGTGGTTCACCTTCCACTGCGAATCTAAACACGACCCACCTATCCCGGGATGCATCCGAACCCAGAAGAAATGATAATGGACAAGTCCACTTGTCGCACACCGCGTGGATATAGGTTATTTCACACACACAGGAAATACACTCAAAATGGTCTTCACACCAAATTATCGTCAGCCATTGACCTAATTGTTGTTCTTTACGATGTCCAAATCGATTTCCCTTGTATTAAGCCCTTATTATAACACATATTAAAATCGTCCGCGATCTGTACCAATTTCCACGTCCCTCGTTTTTTTTGACAGCTCCAAGTCCATAGACAAAATATATAGACCATTGATGGATGCGTTCCGAAATATACATTTAATTCTGAACAATAATTATTTAAGTGTTTTTTAATTCTGTTTTTAAAAATAACAATAAATGAACGTACCATAGCCCAGTGGCGGCTTTGGCCCTCAAAACTGACTGAGGCGCCAAAAGGAAAAAAAGGCCAAGTGCGAGTCGGACTCGCGGTCTTATGGTCCCGTACTTTGGAAATTTATATATATGCAAGTACCTTCCTTTTTTTGTTCTTTTCTTGTCTACTTGCAAGTTACTTGTAAATAAACTTGGTAATTTAGTATAGACTATGAACTTAACTGATGTATACAACGTGTAACAGAAAGGTGTAACCATATTTGAAGAGCTTTTTCAGTCAATGGTAGAACAACTTTTATTATGGAACGAACTCAGAATGTCGAAAAAAAAATTTTTTTTCACAGAAATATGCAATGCCGCTCGGCTGAAATGTATGGAAGGGCAGATTTTTTTTTGAGATTTCAGGATTGGCTCCATAGTAAAAGTTGTTCTATACCATTAACTGAATAAGCTCTTCAAATATGGTCACTTACACCTTTCTGTCAAACCTTGTACTTATAATAGATAAAAATCTCTCAGACTTTTTGTTTTCATCATTCATATCACATTATAATATGATAAGTTATATGATGGAACCAACAAAACAAATGTGTCATTAAGTCAATAGTCATCATCGAGCCCGCGACATAGTTTTCAAATCCGAATAGCCATTAAATGAAAAAGTGGATTTATTACGGCTCAAAAGAACGCACGGCCACGGCCAACAATACAGTTTTTGCAAGTACAAACAAACTTCCGCACAGCCATTTGTAGCGATCGTACCACGAGCTTTGAAATGAGCGGACAAACGTTTTTCTACGATTTTGCTTTCTTTATTTTTATATAAATCATTTAACTTAGGCCAAGGACGAAAACACATTTTAATTATATTTGATTTTTCAGCTTCATTACGCAATACAAAAAGAGTTATTAGTAACAAAGCCACAATATCAAATTTTGGATACATAACGCAAATTACGCACGATCTGCCGCGAGCGAGACTAACTGACCTAAGAACGCTAACGCATCGAGTGTAACCCGTATCACAGACTCGACTAATTTGTTGTTTTTGTTTGGTCGACCGACCGACCGACTGTTTGCTATAATTGAAATTTGAAGCCAGCCGCCCCGCGCAGAGGCAACCGGCGGCAGCGCTTCGTTGCCATTCGGTCGGATCGAGTCGTTCGCTCCGGTAACGCATGTCGTCTCACTCTACCCAATGCAACGAATATCTTCTTCGCTTTCGAAGCTCCGAAATAAAGAACCTCTCGTACAAAGACTATTTTCAACGGACTTATCAAGAAGCGACTCTATCACAAGGTAATAAGATTCTCGTAATTCGTCTCGTTAACTTTGTAAAACCTCTCGTTACTTATTGTTTCCGAGCAGGGTTGGATTTCATAGTATAATTATACTATTTGTACCATATTTTCGTGACATGTAGTATAAAGTATCGAAATGGAAATATACTACGTAAAAATACCATAATTTTATCTTCAGGCCGACCGACTTGTTTTATTGGTTGAGACGTTTTGCTTTTTTACATTTACCCTACAATTTGGGGAATTTCTGTGCGTTATGAACATCTTTAGTAAATTTTTTAAAAATTTCACTAACAAATAGGCTATTTTATTTCAATTCAAAACAAAAATTGACGAAAAATTAAACGTTGTATAATTTTAGCCAAGTAGTATATTTTTAATTCCCATAGACAATAGTTTTCCGAGGGTCTGAATCCAACCCTGTTTCCGAGGCGCAAGACAGAATTTCAAACTTTGCGCTTCAGACCTTTGACGAACGGTCGTGCCGCTCGCGTTGAAGTAAAAAGGGTTCCTGGTGCATCGATGTTCACGTAATATCCTATTTTGGATTAGTTTTTATACTATAGTTTTTTTTTTTTATTGAAAATTATTTTATTTTTTATTACGATATAAGTAAGTAAGTAGTAGGTATGCATAGTAAGTAGTCGGGTTTTATTTAGGTGAGGCACTGCCTATATTGCCTCCCCTGGAAAACCGCCACTGCCATAGCCGTATTATACGGACTTCAACCGTTGTATGAATAGATTTTGCCTAATATAAGGTTTTTATTTGTGGATTTAAGTATGTCCACTAACCGTGGTAAGTGGTGCCATGTATTGTGATTTTTGGCCAGTAAGTGTACTTTTTAGTCCAGCCATCCACCCATCCGCCTGTGTTCGTCCACTGCTGGACATAGACTTCTCCAATATTTCGCTACTCTTGGCAATTTGCGCAATCCTCACCCAGCCGCTACCCGCAACATCTTTCAGGTCGTCGGTTCAGCGGGCACGAGGTTGACCTACGCTACGCTATGCTGTACCTACGCTTACGCTACGCTTTTTAGTACCACTGATTAAAATGTTTATTAAAACCCACAAAAAGTATGATGTTACTTTATTTTATTTTTCAAGCTTTCAAAATCAATAATTAAATAGTTGAAATTCTTTCGATTTTAGAGACTATCATATGAAAATTGCGCTAAGGTTTTGTAGCTCCCAACGACCTTGATTCGACCTGTGTCAGTACGTATATCGACAGAAACTATATTGAATTAACGTTCATATCAGCGCGTACTGCATTACGTCACGTCACTAGGTCCCCGGATAACGAAAAAAGGGCTTAAAAAAACATTGTAGCAAAATTCTTCAGAAATAATCCCTAGAACTCTTAAAATATCGTCGTTTTGATTAAGTTTCAATTTGTTTCTTTGCATGCTTAATTAATTAAATCGGACTTAGGTATTAAATTAGACCAGCGGGCCTATTGTGTATCTCTAGTTGCCTTCTGGACTGGGTGTCTATCATCAAAAACATAGATATGCTATCGAATTCCGATTGTCTAAGGATATGTTCGCACTTGAAGTGACGACACAGTTAATAAATAGTTCAATACACACTAATAGCTATTTTGAAATTCCAGTTTTTAGCTATGTTTTTGATGATAGGCACCTAGTCCAGTTGGCAACTAAAGATACAGAATAGAGGGGCTGGTCTTGGTATGTCTTTTGTCAAAAGTTTTGATAAAAATTAAAAATTTTAATTGCTGCACATCATTTCACATATTCTAAAGTATATCATACAATTTTTTATATCTACATCTGAGTAAAACTTGACCTTAAGGCCCTTACTATTGCCAAATGGGTACTTTCTAAAGCCTACTCCTCGTTTATGGCCAAACCAAAAATAATGAAAAAATGTATTATGAATAATCAACTCTTAGACAACATATGCAACAGTTTTCTTTTTCATACAACCAAAACTTCTACATGAATTTTTTTTTTACTGAATGGTGTTATTTGACCTCAAATTCCTTACTGCTCCTGAAAGGCTTGGCCGATTGAATTCATCTATGCTTTGATAACTAGATAAACTTTATAGCTATAAACATAACATAAGATTATTCAATCGAGTAATCACGTCCAAGTGAAAAGTATAATTTTCTCCTATTTCGCCCTATCAAGGACGCAGCGAGCGTCGTAACAGCCACTATGCATTGCGCGCTGATATGAACGTTATTTCAATGTCGTTTCCGTTGATATTTGTAGTGACAAATATCGAGCTGCTAATTTGGCGATGGTAATCGCCTTAATTGTGGCTTTCTCAGTCACCAGCTGTAACAACCACCATAAGGCGATTACTGTCGTCAAATTAGTAACTCTATGTCGGTTGGTACAGATATCGATGGAAATGACATTGAAATAACATTTATATCAGCGCACCTTGCACAGTGGCTGTTACGACGCTCGCTGCGTCTTTGAAAAGGCAAAACAGGAGAAAATTATACTTTTCACATGTACGTGATTGTTTGATTGAAAACTATCAAGTTTATCCGCTTAGAGCCGCTTAGGAGCAGTAGGGATTTCAAGCCAAAAACACCATTCGGTTGAAATTTTTTTTATATAGAAGTTTTGGCGGTATGAAAAAGAACAATGTTGCTTATGTTCTCTTAGAGTTGATAATTCATATACAATTTTTTTCAATTTTTTTGGTGCAACCGTAAATGAGGCTTTAGAAAGTACCCATTTGGTGATACTAATCCCCTGTACGTTTAACCCTAAGTATACGACCTTACAAAACAGGAGTTATATTTTTAAAATCATCAATGTATTAAGCGCTAATCGTCGGTGAAATGCGGGAGTACCGATTTACATTTCACAGTTCACACTCGGAACACCTATAAAACCCCTTCGGAGATTCATGTCGTAACGATAATAAATATCAAGCACTGAGTTGATCTTTTACAAGTCAAACAAAGTTCACGTAGAAAGTGAATTTCATAGAAATAAAAACTCGTTCCTTGCTTTGCTTCACTCAACATAAACAAAAATCTTGACGCTTGCTGTACTTATCAAACAAATTAGAATGCTAAGTACAAAGCAATATGACACATGATTTCTTAAACTAAATATGCGTGGCGGCTTCGCTCAAACGATTTGATCGGATTGACCTATTTTGAATCTTATTTTCTACGGAGAAAGGTGAAAGTGTTAAACAGTACGTGCGAATTCTTTTCTTTTCGTTACTGCCTCGATTTGAATCTTTGTTTTTAGTTCACTTATATTCTTTTGGATAGTTCGCCACTCTTGGCGGTCCTTCTGGAAGAAATGCCCATACTCACACACGCTGAGCAGGCGGGTTGGTGAGCGCGGTGTCGAAACCTTCGCACCAGTGACGCCGCTGCCCGTCACCAGTCTGTTTTACGTAAGGGCCGGCAATTCGAGATGGATATTATACTGCCATCGATCGGTTCCAGGTATGGTGGGCCATCTGGTTTTGTGGCTGTTTGAGAGCTGTCCTCTTACTCTCCCCCGAATAACTTTGGAGGGTTTGCGAGTAAGATGGTGCATATCTCCACCGTCGAGCCCAGCATCAGCTCTACCATGGTTTTGTGTATACCTATATGTAAAAATATTATTTCATGAGCCTAAGTAATTTTTTTTTGAAGTTGATTAAAATTGTTTAATTACTTTTTATGTAAAGTGGAGACCACATCAAGCTTAGCATTTGCTGTACGATATTAGTCCCTACAGGGAAGAATCTAAGAAAGTTACAACGTCCAATGTGTATAGCTCGATGCGTTCACTGTACCTATCAATATGTATCACCTCGTGTTCAGAGTGGACTAGAAGTTTGGCGCGATGTGTACAAGCACATGCACACCCTTACACACTTAAGTACTGATAAATTTCATACATAATTCCATCATGTACAGTTCCCAGCCGTTTATATATAATGCACATCGTATCGTGGCGTCACGTCATCATTGTCGCACGAAGCACTAACAGTCCGATGAAAGCAAACGACGATATAGCCGATGTGCATTATTATTATAACGTTCGCAACCTATGTGTGAATCTCAGCAAAAGAGATCTAGATTGACGAAACAAGACTTAAGGGCCTTACTATTGCCAAATGGGTACTTTCTAACGCCTACTCCTCGTTTACGGCCAAACCAAATATAATGAAAAAATGTATTATGAATAATCAGCTCTTAGACATCATATGCAACATTTTTCTATTTCATACCACCAAAACTTCTACATGAAAAAATGTATTAACTAAATGGTGTTTTGGCTTGAATTTCCTACTACTCTTGGCTTGGCTGATTGAATTCAGTTATGCTTTGATAAATAAATAAACTTGATAGCTATAAACATAACATACGATTATTCAATCGAACAATCACGTCCATGTGAAAAGTATAATTTTCTCCTATTTCGCTCCTTCAAGGACGCAGCGAGCGTCGTAACAGCCACTTTGCATTGCGCGCTGATATGAACGTTGTTTCAATGTCATTTCCGTTGATATTCGTACTGACATATATTGAGCTGCTAATTTGGCGATGGTAATCGCCTTAAGCGAGCAAGACAGGATATTGCTTGGTTAGCTCCAAGGAGGTATAAAAGCGTGGACAGAGTCATTAATGTAGAATCCCGTACAGGGGTTGTTTATGGTTTTGGTCCTCTCCTTGGTGACCACCAGTACTTTTAGTCACCAATTGGTCACCAAGAAGAAGACCACAACCATAGACAACCCCTGTACGGTGTCCTACAGAACGAAGCAGATTGTGTATCTTTATTTCTTTCTTAATACATGAATGAAAAAATACGCGCGGGGTGAAGCGCGGGGCCGGAGACGTTATGCCGCGTGACGGTGTCGTGGGCTGGTCGGCTCGCATTGTACTACTTTGTAGCCGCGGTGAGCGGAGAGCGCAAACACAAACTCATCCTGACGCAAACATCAAATAAATTGACACCCTATTACCTGCGCGTAAGCACCATTTTAATTCAAAATTCTACAGTAGTGCGAGCGTCACCTGCGGCTCGGTTTGTGTCGGTCGTTCAACTCGCAGGTGTGGACCTTGACCCATCGACCCACATCTGTATATATAAAATTCAAAGTCCTGACTGACTGACTGACTGACTGACTGACTGACTGACTGATATATCAACGCACAGCCTAAACCGCTGGTCCTAGGGACTTGAAATTTTGCATATAGATACCTTATATAGTGTAGGCATCCACTAAGAAAGGATTTTTCAAAATTCACCCCCTAAGGGGGTGAAACGGGGGTCCAAAGTTTGTATGGGGAAACAAGATTAGAGACTATTTTATTCAAGACTTCACAAGAGTACTCCTTCCTATCTTTAAATGAGTAAACATGTGTTTCAGGTTTTTTCAGAATTCCACCCCTAAAAGGGGGAAATGGAGTGACAAAGTCTGAAAATCAACATGGGTATCGTTTGTATGGTTTATCAGGTCGCTGATTACGAAAACAACAACGATTTTAAAATCCAACGTAGTGGACGTAAAAAAGGCATTTCCAGAATTCAACCCCTAAAAAGGGGAAATGGGGTGACAAAGTCTGAAAACCAACATGGGTATCGTTTGTATGGTTTATCGGGTCGCTGATTACGAAAACAACAACGATTTCTAAATCCAACGTAGTGAACGTAAAATACCATCATCCCCTGTTGGGGTGCGATGGGGTTGATATGTTGAAATGTGTAAATATCAATATGGGTGTCGTTTTTATGATTTTTTGGGACGTTAATTATGAAAATGGCATCGATTTTGAAATTTAATATAGTGGACATGAAAATTCTTGAAAGTATGTGTGCCAGAGCAAATCGGCTGTAACAGACGAACAGACAGACAGCCTATTAGGGTTTCATTTTTTCCTTTTGAGGTATCTATCCGTATCTATATATCCACAATCTATCTATCTATCTATCTATATGTCCATCTATCTATCTATCTATCTATCTATCTATCTATATCTTTCAATATCCCAGCAAAATATCTTTGGAATGGAAGGTTGAAGGGGTTGGACCACGGGGTACCAAAAAAAGTTTTTTTTAATGTGAAAACTTTGACGGCCTGTTTCTCCCAAACGCTTAGACTTAGACCCATGTTGATGGGTGTCTAGGAAAAGGTTTCGACGAGATCTACCCGCCGAAAGTGTCAAAACTTTACAGGCCCGTATCTCCCAAACAGCTAATGCTAGACCCATGTTCATGGTACTCTAAGAAAAGGGCTCGGCAAGATCTAGATGACGTTAAAAAAAAAGTCGAAAAAAAAATTGCCAAACATTTGATCGGCCATATCTCCCGAACGGCTAATCGTAGGGAGTTCGGGTTTCAACTTTTGTGATTGGTCAAGCTGGGGCTACATGACCAAAAAAAATTAAATTTGACAGGTTTTGACAGTTTTTTGACAGGTCCAAAAAAGTATTCCGATTTGCATAAAACTCAAGGGGCATTCGGGGTCGCCAATTACGCTGCTGTATTCAAATTTGACATTTTTTGACAACTGATAGGGATTTTGACACTCTTTCGGAAAAACTTTGATCGGTGAGTCCCCGTGTTTGGCATTCTGGTGAGGCCGAAAAACGAGCATGTGAGGACGGAGAACGCGCCCGCGAGGCCGAAGGCCGAGCAGGGCGCGTTCGTAGTCTGAGCATGCAAGTTTTTCGGCCGAGCACTACACCTTGACTCCCAGTGGGAGTGAGAGCACTTATAATATTTGTTTCTGAAAAAAATGTAATTTGTTTCCTGTAGGCCACGCGGGCGAAGCCGCGGGCAGAAGCTAGTATTACATATTAGGTCAATGCCTTGATTATTCGTTGCAAATGGTTTGTGATTATTGTGATAGGCAATAATTTTTTGTTTCT
The DNA here is from genome assembly GCA_934047225.1 of Ypsolopha sequella. Lineage (NCBI taxonomy): Eukaryota > Metazoa > Arthropoda > Insecta > Lepidoptera > Ypsolophidae > Ypsolopha > Ypsolopha sequella. The sequence goes on along the minus strand of OW203991.1, from coordinate 30,256,227 downwards.
TGTGTAAGAAGGGACTTGTTTGTGTTATTATTATTAATTTGCCGTTTTATTAATTTACACACGTAGTGTCGTCAAATTAGAGCATCGGGTGCTCGCGAACTGATAGGTAATTAGGTGGTGCTTATTGCAAAACTGATTGCATAGTTTTTCGTGTATTTAAGAATTGGGCACCAAATTAAGTAAGGGTATCTTGAACAAATAACTAGGTGTCTCTATCATGTTTATTCTGACTCATTATTATGACTCTTATTGCGCTGTAATAAGTTTCCATTTTCTTTGAGCGTAAGTTGCATGGGATCAGTAAGTATAACCCGACCGCGAACATATTGCCGATGAAATGTATGGCGCGCTACGCCATCGTCATCGGCAGTATTTTCGCGGTCAGGTTGTACTAGTGGCGCTTGTATCTGGAATCTGCTTGACCTGTCTACGTGGGCACTTTTTTAACTGTGGCTTGGGTAACCTTTTACGTGTTACCCTTTGGGTACGGAACCCTAAAAACGAGCCGTAGGCGAGTTTTTTTATTGTTTACACGAGTGTTTTAATAGGTACCTAGTTATGTGTAGTTTCATACACTACTTTACCTACACTCATGCAACTCATGCAATAGGTTACCTAGGTACCTACCTATTTTTCAATCCATAAGATCTTGGTAACAAATTGTCGTAAGTTTTTCTTGATTTCGCTGATAAAATTTTAATGTTTATTTTTAATTCTTTTCAATAAATAAGGAAGGCTTAGGTTGGGGTTCTTATTTTTAACCGACTTCAAAAAAGGAGGAGGTTCTCAATTGGAATGTATGCTTTTTTTTTGTGTTTGTTATTCCATAACTCCGTCATTATTGAACCGATTTGAATGATTCTTTTTTGTTTGGAAGAGTGTGCTTCCAGGTTGGTCTCATTTTAGATTTGGTCATGATCTGATGAAGGTCTTCAGATATAGGCAGTGGAACTCCTCAGAAAATAAGAGCATACCTCTCAAGATTGAGGAAATCGCTTTGTACCAAGATGCTGATTGCAAGGTATTACTTGTTAAATCGACTTTCTTCCACCTGACCTTTGATTCTGGCTTCATCATCATATTCACCATAGAACTCCTCAACGGATGACAGCACATAACTTCGGATTGCATCAATCAGCTTGTGTTAGGGTGCTGATTGCAGGGCATTGCTAGAAAATTTCCAATGTACCCACCTGGCCTTTGATCTTGGCTTCATCACCGTAGAACTCTTCAACGGATGACAGCAAATAACTCGAGATTGCGGTAATCATGTTGTGTTAGGGTGCTGATAGCAGGAAGCTACTCAAACATAGCTACTTATACTCACTTGAACTTCGTTTCATATTAACACCACGTTTACAAGAACTACCCATACTTTACAATTTAACCCAGCAACACTAACAAATGTGAAATAAAATAAACTTTTAACAAAAAAATAGTAACCGACTTCAAAAGTAACAGCAGTTATTTACTAAAAAGTTAATAATAATTCTACAAAGACCGATGGTACCGAAGCAACACTTTTGCCGACTTCTTTCTTCCTGAAACAATAAGTTATCTAGAAGTCGGCGTATTTCCTACGATATAGCAACATAAAAACCAATATAAGAGCGCCGACTTCTAGATAACATAATGTTTCAGGAAGAAAGAAGTCGGCAAAAGTGTTGCTCCGGTACCATCGGTCATTAATTAATAGAATTTTTATTAACTTTTTAGTGAATGACTGCTGTTACTATTGAAGTCGGTTACTATTTTTTTGTTTAAAGTTTATTTTATAGTTATTGCTGTCAAACGGAAAATTTTCTTCATTCCAAAAGTTTTGTAACAATACAATGTCGGCCCTTAGCCGAAATAAGGCAAAATATAATAAATTTTTGCTATCGGATTTCTTAGTGGGTACCTTATTTCTTTCTTTTAAGGTGAAATTTTCAAAGGCATTTTAGAGCCGCTATTTTAATTACCAAAGTTCGGCCGCCTTAAAACAGAAGGTTGTAAATCTGATCATGTACTTTCATTCCTTACTTATTGAATATCCTACTAAATATTTCTTTTGCAGCAAAAAACATTTTTTGGCGGCAAAAGAAATATTTATATGATGAATGATTCCCAGAAATAACGCACTTTTCATTAATATTGCTTGACAGATCGCCATCTACTAACACGCCGCCTCGACGCTGTGTAAATTGCGCGCGAGCAAACTCCATCCTTAGGTCACGTCACTTCGCCCCCTGCGGCTCTTTGTACGACGACGCCGACACGCTAAAATCAAAGCGAGGCAGCGTCTCGACGATTGGCACGTGGCCTGGCGTCCACCCCGGCCCCGCGCTTCACCCTGCGCTTTTGTTTGTATGCCATGATCATAGAAATTATGTTTTCTTAAAATTACGGGTACGAATTTTTCTAATCTTTTGAATGTTGATCGGGTATGTTATTATGATAAGGTAGCAGCTGCCAACTTTTGAATTCTAATTTTGTATTTCTCATCATATGAAAAGAAACTTAATTAAACCGAAAAGCATACTAAATAAATTTCTTTACTTTTAATTTTAGGTCAAGATAAATAATACCATATATGATGTAAACATTCTTAAGTCCCTCTCATATTATATTGAAAGAGTATTTCACAATTTTCAGTTTTCCTAATTTCCATGTATGCAATCTTTCTAATAAATGAATAACAACAAAATACGTTTATTTTATGTCACATAAAATCTCAACTTTTAATTCTAAGTTTGTAATGAATAATATATTTAAATTAAATAATTGCAAATACCTAAATAATACCTACAGCAACATCCAAAATTTTCTAAGTTTTTAATATAATCTTTAAATATTTATACTTAAGATAAACAATTTTAATAATATCATAAGTACGAATCGTACTGTTACGCGCCTATTTGCTGGATGTCAGTCACAAAATTCACAGTTTAAACTCCGAATAATACCGCACTATCGTCATTTGTTTTAGGACATCCGTAAACCGACATAATAAAAGCATTTTAGATTTTTCTAGATAAACATGTTATAATGTAGATTGCATCGTAACGCTCAAGTATAGCGGTCAAATGATAATTTATTAAAAATAACTATCTTTTGCTTAAATTATTTATTTGCATTGACAATAGTACGATTGATACATAAACAACGATAGAAAGAGATGGATATAAATCAAGTAATGCTGGCAACGTCGCATTTACGCACACCAAACCACAGGACGTCAAGAAGTCGATTCCTCAGGTAAATCATGAACGATATACGCAGGAAACGAAAACCGCATCACCATGGTTTGGAGTTCATAAATACTTGGGCACAACTGCAAGATGAATATTGTGAAAAATAAAGTTACAGGAAAGTGAAATACCCCACTGAGTCAGAAAACAAGAAATTAAGCAATATTCACAGAGAGATCATAAAAAATATAAGCAGGATAGGGAGACGTCGTAACGATGCACAACATGCAGGATGCCAAAAGTGTTCCTGGATGTATATATATGTATATATATATATATAATATATATTGCTACATAAATTAAATAAACCTTTAATTTAGTTCATGTACATTTATTATATTACATATATATTTTTTATTAGATTGAATTTGACGTGTAAAAAGTGTATTATACAACGTGTAACAGAAAGGTGTAACCATATTTGAAGAGCTTATTCAGTCAATGGTATAGAACAACTTTTACTATGGAACAAATCTTGTATCTCGAAAAAAAAAAAACTTTTTATAGAAAAATGCAATGCCGCTCGGCTGAAATGTATGGAAGGGCAGATTTTTTTTTTAAGATTTCAGGTTTGGATTCATAGTAAAAGTTCTTCTATACCATTGACTGAATAAGCTCTTAAAATATGGTTACACCTTTCTGTTACACCTTGTATATACCTGCTTTGCAAAATATACTATTTGAATTTGAATTTACACGTACAATCCCGGATCAATCGTCAAAATTAGCTTTGCCTTGGTTTTTGCGTCTTCTACAGGTTTTCTTTCGGTACTGGCAACCGTTTTGATGTAATGGCTCGTACCCTCTAACACCAACAAATTCTCTGCCGCAAAACTCCACTCGTCGTTATTTACTTTGTCTTTCAGCTTCGGAACACTTTGAATATAGTTTGTAGCCATGATGGCTCGAAAGTTCAACGATTTTTTCAACTGTAATTACACGGTCACCAGATAAATTACTGAAAAACTGGGATATTCACCCATAACCTAATAAAACACGATGATTTTCGGATAACGACTGACAGTTTTTTTATTCAAAGCTTAATACTAGATTCTTAGCATAGGTGGCGCTACTTTACACATGATTTTGTTATACAGTATTGTCATACAAAATTAACAAACTGGATACTTTCTACTGCGGTAATTCCACTGTGGCCACATTATCTTCTTCCACGCGGACGAATTCGCGAGCATCAGCTAGTTAATTTATAAATTAATATAAAAATATACATAGTGTACCAATAAAACTTTATTAAAAGATATATAATAATTAAAATTATAATAATTAAAATTAAAAGATATATTTTGCTTATATGCGAATTAAACGAACGGATTGCTATGGCTTACACACTTTAATTAGTTATTTTACCTTTTTCATGCGGCTTTAATGATTTTAAAAGTGCTTTAAATCGATTTAAATAATTATAATAATTTGTAAACCTTGGAAACCTCTGGCAACCACAGCACACTCCTGAAAACTACGCAGATTGCTTCTCCTTATAAACCTTTCTTTTCAGATATGGAATGAAGGTAGATATGCGACTACATTACCTAAATGGTATTAGAATACTACAAGACCCTGACGTTAAGAATATTCGTAATGGAGTGTCATGATGATCGAGTTTTAAAATCGTTTCTACGATTATTTTAGTATATTTTTATACTAGCAACACCGTGCTGTCACTGGTGGACGTCTCGGATTGGCTCTTCAATCTGATTGGCCGACTAGCTCTTCCCGGCATTTTTGGAGAACGGAGGAGTGATATAAAAATCGGTGGAAGAGGTAGCTGGCCCTCTTTTTCCTGCTTGACTTCGTGGTGAACTGTTGTTCCTAACTAGTGCAGAATATATTTGAGTGACCAGATAAAGTAGTTTCTTTTCATATCAGAAGTGACAAAAGGACCCAAAAATAATAAGGTACGATATATTTTTCATTTCATTTTGAGGTTACTTCAAAGATATAAAACAGTCTATCTTGCTTGCCACGTTTTTCTTTTTGTATTTATTTGTTTAATCTAAATATCAGATACAAATGTTATGCGAATACGTCGTAAGTGGCTGGATTCCTCTGAGACAATTGATCGAGGCGACTCTTCGATATTGAACTCTTGGGAGTACAGACACATTTTCTCGTTTACAACTGTTTATCTCTGGTTCATTTGGTCGAGGCCACTCTTCGACAATGTAACCGTTGATAGGCGGTGTTTGAGCATTTCTAAGCTAGTACTTGGCCAAGGCAACACTTTGGTAGTGCTTGTTTGGTGTGATCACGAAATTTACCTTTGAATCAATTGGTCAGGGCTACTCTTTGATATTGAGTTCTTGGGTAAATTATCACTTTTGATGCTCAGAGAAGTGATTAGCTAGTGATTCATTTGGTCGGGGCAACTCTCCGACAGTGTAATCATTGGCCGTATTCACTGAAATAATAATTGTATCTGACGGTACTTAAAAAGTAAAAGATAACTAATAGTTCTATGAAATGAATTTAAATTCTGAAAAACTTTTCAAGCTGGTTGAATAATGTGAGTTAGGTACTATTACTTCAATAATGTGAGTTATGTACGATTACTCACAATTTATGTATGCTTACTACAAGCTATGTATGCTTGTTCTTTGAATAGTGTGAGCTATGTACGCTTACTTGCAGGCTATGTATGCTTGTTTTCTGAATAGTGTGAGCTATGTATGCTTACTTGCAGGCTATGTATGCTTGTTCTTTGAATAGTGTGAGCTATGTATGCTTACTTGCAGGCTATGTATGCTTGTTCTTTGAATAGTGTGAGCTATGTACGCTTACTTGCAGGCTATGTATGCTTGTTCTTTGAATAGTGTGAGCTATGTATGCTTACTTGCAGGCTATGTATGCTTGTTCTTTGAATAGTGTGAGCTATGTACGCTTACTTGCAGGCTATGTATGCCTGTTTTCTGAATAGTGTGAGCTATGTATGCTTACTTGCAGGCTATGTATGCTTGTTCTTTGAATAGTGTGAGCTATGTACGCTTACTTGCAGGCTATGTATGCTTGTTATTTGAATAGTGTGAGCTATGTACGCTTACTTGCAGGCTATGTATGCTTGTTATTTGAATAGTGTGAGCTATGTACGCTTACTTGCAGGCTATGTATGCTTGTTATTTGAATAGTACGAGCTATTATGCTTACTTACAGGCTATGTATGCTTGTACCTAATATTTGAAGATTGTAAGCTACGTATGCTTACTACAAGGTATGTATGCTTGTTCTTTGAATAGTGTGAACTATGTACAATTACTTGCAGGCTCTGTAAGCTTGTTCTTTGAACAATGTGAGCTATGTATGCTTACTGACAAGCTATGTATGCTTGTCTTGATCTTACTGACAAGCTATGTATGCTTGTCTTGATATTTGAAGAATGTAAGCTATGTATGCTTACCACAGGCTATGTATGCCTGTTCTCTGAATTGTGTGATGTGAGCTATGTGTGCTTACTTTCGGCTATGTATGCCTTTCGTGGATTTTTGTGAGTACTTAACAGATGAAAGCAGATAAAACCTCCTTCTTGTTAAATTATTAAGTTGCCAATACTCTAATTTTAAATGAGGATTACGGCTAAGTAGGCCCCTTTGTATATTTTTATTTCATTACTCCACTGATAAACGCCATATAAAATAGCCTTAAAAGCGGCTTTATTCTAGTAATTGGAACACTTCTTTAGTATTAGAAAATTATTTTCATCCAGTATTATATAATACATGAGTACGTTTCAAAAATGAATTAATTGAAAATCGGATTTTAATATTTAATTGAATATTGTAGTGACTCAAAGCAATGAGTCCTGATAAGACAAAGCGCAAGCAAGGGCGGGAGCCTAAAAAGCGACGTCGACGAAGGGAGACGCCAAGCTCGTCGAGCACTTCTAGCAGCAGCAGCAGCAGCAGCAGCAGCAGCTGCTGTAGAAGACGATCTAGATACCGCAAGTCACGAAGCACCTCACGGCCTGTGATGGCTGATGAACTGCTAGAGGCTCTGAAGGCTTTGAAAGGGGATTCAAGTAAGTCATCTTCCGCTGTAAATAATAATCAACTGAACAATGTTATACCTGAGTTTGATCCATCACTTAGGACTCAGAATATAGAATGTTGGTTACGAAAGGTGAACGAATGTGCCACCATATACAAATGGAACGATACACAGACTATTCATTTTGCCCTACAAAAATTAGTAGGTTACGCTAAGACGTGGTTTGAAGCTCTACCGACAGTGGTTTTTACCTGGAGTGAGTGGCAAATGAAATTTACAAAAGCATTCCCTAGTGAGGAAAACTACGGAAAGCTTTTGGAAGAAATGTTGGCCCGTGTTTCACGAAATGATGAAAATCTGCGCGAATATTACTATGACAAGTTGACTTTATTAAACAGATGTCAGATTATAGGAAGAAAGGCTGTGGATTGTATTATTCACGGAATCAGTGACAAGTCCTTGCGTAATAGTGCACAGGCACTAAAGTGTGAGGAACCAGAGGATATGCTTAATTTCCTTAATTCACAAAGTTCTTCTGAGACAATGACAAATAATATGCAGAAGAGGCGTGACCGAATTTTTAGGAATCGATCAGCTAATGTTTCGTTCAGCTCATCACCAAATCATGGTGAATCTGGAGTAATTTGCTTCAATTGTCGAGCCAAAGGACATCCCTTTTCTAAATGTCCTAAACCATTAGTTAAATGTACGAAATGTTCTAGGGTAGGACATGATAGTGACCGTTGTAGAGCAACTGACCGCTTGAATTTTCGAGTAGAAGACAAAGAACATGATAAGACTAAGAAAACCCTTAAGGTTTCAACAAATAATCCTAATGACAAATATTATAAGCCTATAACAATAAATAGCCAAGAGTCTGTTGCCTACGTTGATTTTGGAAGCGAATGCACCTTGATGCGTGAGACTGATGCTCGAAAGTTAAATCTAACTAAGTTTTCTGGCGACCTCCCCATAGTTAAAGGCTTTGGGAACTCTAGCATATGTCCTTTATACAAAACATTTGCCAGCATAAAAATTGATGAGGTTGAAATGTCTCTTGAAATCCTCGTTGTGCATGATGATTTGCTTCAAACTTCAGTTTTGGTAGGACAAAATTTTACGGAGCTTCCTGCTGTCACGGTCCTAAAAGACAGTGACACCTTGCTGTTCTATAGCAACCCATCTTTTAGGACAGTGGAAGGTTCAAATGATAGAATTGATTTAATGACATTAGAACCGGTGACTATGGTGCGAACCGAACTAGTTCCTGTTTATGCCCCCGAAAAGAACTTTACGGGTGATATATATATTGAAGGTATATATATTGACTGTAATGAACCGGGAAGAGAGTATCACTTACATCGCGGTGCATATCGGATCCAAAACGGGCAAGGTCACTTGGTGGTTACAAACATGACCCACAAGCCCATAGAATTGGATAGTCAGTTCGTGATTGCGAGAGCACTCAAATTTGTTGAGAAGCAAGTTTTCCATACAAATAGAATTTGTACAGATATTTCGACAATGGAACCTTTAAAAAGGTCTGATATTTGTGTTGGCAGCAATGTTGATAATGAAAATTTAGATAAATTACATCAATTACTACAGTCTTACCGCGACTGCTTCGCAACAAACTTGAGTGAGATAGGTTGTACAAAACACGTAGAAATGCAAATTGACTTGACAGATGATAAACCTGTCGTATACAGACCTTATAGGCTTTCATACTCAGAACGCGAACAAGTCAAACAGGTCATTGATGAACTTTTGGAAAACGATATAATACAAGAATCTTGTTCAAATTATGCAAGCCCCATTCTGATGGTAAAAAAGAAGACTGGAGAGCCGCGCCTGTGTGTAGATTTCAGGGCCCTTAATAACAAAACTGTGAAAGATAAGTTTCCTTTGCCATTGATTGATGACCAACTTACAAACTTAAGTGGAAATAAGTTCTTCACTACTCTAGACCTTGCTTCTGGATATTATCAAGTCCAAATGGCAGAGAAAAGTAGACACCTGACTGGCTTTGTCACACCCGACGGTCATTACGAATTTAAGAGGATGCCATTTGGATTGGCTAACGCCCCATCTGTGTTCCAACGCATGATGAACAAAATGTTAGGCCAAAGAAGATTCCATTCAGCGTTGGCATATTTAGATGATCTCCTAATCCCCTCAAAAACTATAGATGACGGTTTCAATCGTCTTGAAGAAATTTTGAAATTGCTCAGAGAATTTGGCTTAACTCTCAAATTGTCTAAATGCCGCTTCTTCGACGAGTCCTTAAATTATCTTGGTTATGAAATCTCAGTTAATGGCATCAAACCAAGTGAGGCAAAAATATTGGCCGTAAAAGAATTCCCAGTGCCCAAGAACATTCATGAAGTGCGTCAATTTTTAGGCTTGTCTAGATATTTTCGTAAATTTGTCAAGGGATTTGGTGAAATTGCAAGGCCATTGACAAATTTATTAAAAAAGGATGTCGTCTGGCAATGGCGAGATACAGAAGCACAATCGTTTATGTGTCTTAAAGAGAAACTTATTGAAAGACCTATTCTTGCACTGTATAACCATAATTTGGAAACTGAACTACACACAGACGCCAGTTCTTTGGGAATAGGTGGCATCCTAATGCAATGGCAGGAAAACCCAAGAGTGCTTAAACCTGTTGCTTATTTTAGCAGACAAACAACACCCGAGGAAAAATATTTACACTCTTATGAGTTGGAAACACTTGCGGTGGTGTGCTCCCTAAAAAAGTTTAGAATTTATCTGCTAGGCGTACAGTTCAAGGTTTATACTGACTGCAGTGCTTTGAGAACTACTCTTACAAAACGTGACTTGATACCTCGTATTGCTAGGTGGTGGCTACAAATAAGCGACTTTACCTTTGATATAGAACATCGCCCAGGGAAAAGTATGATGCATGTAGATGCACTGAGTCGTAATACAAAACAACCATCTGAAGACTTAGATAATTCCACTTTGACTGTTTATAATATAGTAAAAGAAAATTGGTTACTTACCTTGCAATTAGCTGACCCTGAAGTCTCCCGAATCTATAAAATTTTGAGTCCAGATAATGATGAAACAACAAAAGAAATCAAGAAAAATTTTGCGATTAAGAATAACAGCGTTTATAAAAGGGTAGATGACAAATTATGTCTTGTAGTCCCACGTGGTGCTAGGTGGCAGATTTGCCGAGCAAATCATGACGATATAGGTCATCCTGGTATTGCGAAAACATTAGATAAAATCTGTAATCAGTTTTGGTTCCCAAAATTACGACGCTATGTAAAAAAGTATGTTGCCGCATGCATAGAATGTGCTTACAATAAAGATAATGCTTCCAAAACAAAAGCTGGGCATCTTTATCCAATAGAGAAAGTAAGTGTACCGTTCCATACTATACATATTGACCATCTTGGACCATTTGTTAAAAGCAAAAATAGCAATTGTTATATACTTACCATTGTAGATGGATTTACTAAATATGTTTTTGTAAAACCTGTCAAAAATACCAAGACAAAAACCACCATCAAAGTGTTGGAAAGCATTTTCTTTGATTTTGGTTTGCCAGTCAGGATAATATCCGATCGTGGAACATCTTTTACGTCAGGAGCTTTTAAGTCATTTTGTAATAGTTATGGCATTAAGCATATTCTTAACGCAGTCGCTTGTCCCAGGGCAAATGGACAGGCAGAACGCTTCAATCAAACTATCCTCAATGCATTATCTACACATAATTCAGGAAAGAGTGAGCGTGACTGGGATAAGTGTCTGGGTAGAATACAATGGGGAATAAATAACACTATAAATGTAACTACGCAAAAAACGGCGACACAGGCTCTGTTCGGTGTTAGGTCACGTGATAATCTTTCAAACAAGTTAGACTTGGTTACTAATGAAGACGATTCAAACCATGAGATTATAAGAGAATCCGTAAGTAAAAACATAAATGCTGCACAGGAAAAACAAAAATTAAGACATGACGCGACACACAAATCTGCACATATTTACAATGAAGGTGACTTAGTAAAAATTTTGAGAAATAATTACCACAATGATGGTAAAAGTACAAAGCTTTTGTCGAAGTTTATTGGACCGTACAAAGTTATTAAGTGCCTAGGTAATGACAGATATAGAATAAGCAATGTTCCTGGATTTAAGACAAGTAAGAAAGTGTATGATACCGTAATCGCAGCTGATCGCATGAGACCTTGGATAAATGTCAAATCTTTAGAAGTCGATAATAGTAGTTCAAGCAGAAGTAGTCAAGGTGATGTCTCAGCTGATGAACACGTTAGTGATTAAATAAAATTTTAGTAGTATCCTAATAATTAAAATTTTAGAATGACCGAAAGTCATGTCATGATTGATAAATATTATTAATGGAATTATCTCAAAACAATGTAACAGAAAATATCTTTTTGCAAAAATATACAAATATGTTAATTTCATAGTTCAGTAAGTAAATTAAACAGAGATAAATCAGCTAGCTAAATGTATCCTAGCTAAGACTTGATATAAATATAAATAATTCAGTGTAATCATAACTTTACCCATCATAAATGTTGAAAATCAATTGTAATTATCAAACATTGTAATTATCTTAGTTCATATTTTATTAGAAATAGGAGTAATTGAAGTGTTGTTGTATATTAATTGAGTGTAGTGTAATTGTTTCAAGTGTTGTATGTTAATTGCTCCGTGCACCAGGAGGTAGCACGGTGTCCGATGGCCGAATGTCATGATGATCGAGTTTTAAAATCGTTTCTACGATTATTTTAGTATATTTTTATACTAGCAACACCGTGCTGTCACTGGTGGACGTCTCGGATTGGCTCTTCAATCTGATTGGCCGACTAGCTCTTCCCGGCATTTTTGGAGAACGGAGGAGTGATATAAAAATCGGTGGAAGAGGTAGCGGGCCCTCTTTTTCCTGCTTGACTTCGTGGTGAACTGTTGTTCCTAACTAGTGCAGAATATATTTGAGTGACCAGATAAAGTAGTTTCTTTTCAGGAGTATCAAAAGACGCAGTAAGTCACGTGTTTCTGGACGAATACGGAAAAGAAATTTATATATTAAGATATACAAAGGTTTCTAGAAAAGTTGATTAATTTATGTAAATAATAGCAAATAAATTTTAAAATAAAAATGTGGAAAGATAAATCGACATCGATATTTACTGCAGCATGACGACCGAGTTAAAGTTAGCGAACCACTTTTAACGAACCGGTTTTAAAGATATAACCCGACCAAATAAAAATGTCGTATTTTAAAATTTGATAAATGGCATTTTTGGCTTGTAATTAACACAAATTCACTTGAGGGTGATGAACAGCAGCCATAGGCACATACTTCTGCTTGTTCCATGTAAAACAAAACCACCTAAAAGCTGCTATGGCTCAAACAAAATGTTTAGCTACCCACCGATTTTAAAAATAAGCTGTACATTAAAAGTCAACCCGTAAACATCTAAATGAAATAGCAGTCTATGGCATACATCTGTGCAAGTCTAATACTGTAGCAACTCATCTGGGAGTTGTTTTAATTAATTTAGAAATAAAATAAAAATGCAAAATTAAAAAATTAATAAAAATAAACATGAAACTTAAAAGACTTTGAATTTACTCTTAAAAGATAGGCAATCACCTGTGGCATGCACATGTATAGGTTTCATGCTGTAGCAATTCATCTGGAAGTTTTTATTATTCATATATCTTCTCTTAAAATTTAAATGCGCTTTAAAAATTATTTAAAAAAGAGCTGAACCTTAGAAAACTTTCAAAACCCATTAAAACGATTGACACTAGCTTTAGGCATACACTTGTATACGTTTCATGCTGTCGCAATTCATCTGAAAGTTGTTATAATTAATTTAGAAATAAAATTAAAATGCAAAATTAAAAAATTAATAAAAAAAAACTGAACCTTAAAAGACTTTGAATTTACTTTTAAAAGATAAGCATGCACCTGTAGCATGCACCTGTATAGGTCTCATGCTGTAGCAATTCATCTGGAAGTTGTTTTAATTAATTTAGTAATAAAATAAAGAAGCAAAATTAAAAAATTCATTAAAAAAAACCTGAACCTTAAAAGGCTTTAAAATTTACTTTAAAAGATAGGCATGCACCTTTGTGGTATGCATCTGTATAGGTCTCATGCTGTAGCATTTCATCTGAAAGTTGTTTTAATTAGTTTAGAAATAAAATAAAGATGCAAAATTAAAAGATTAATTTAAAAAAACCTGAACCTTAAAAGGCTTTGAATTTACTTTTAAAAGATAGGCATGCACCTGTGGCATGCATCTGTATAAGTCTTATGCTGTAGCAATTCATCTGGAAGTTTTTATTATTAATATACCTTCTCCTAAAATTTAAATGCGCTTTAAAAATTATTTAAAAAAGAGCTGAACCTTAAAAAACTTCCTAAACCCATTAAAACGATTGACACTAGCTTTAGGCATACACCTGTTAAGGCATACACCTGTATACGTTTTATGCTGTAGCAATTCATCTGGAAGTTGTTATATTTAATTTAGAAATGAAAATAAAATGCAAAATAAAAAAAAATAAAAAAAACCTGAACCTTAAAAGACTTTGAATTTACTTTTTAAAGATAGGCATGCACCTGTAGCATGCACCTGTATAAATTTCATGCTGTAGCAATTCATTTGGAAGTTGTGTTAATTAATTTAGTAATAAAATAAAGAAGCAAAATAAAAAAAAAATAAAAAATACCTCAACCTTAAAAGGCTTTGAGTTTACTTTTAAAAGAGAGGCATGCACTTGCGACATGCACCTGTATAAGTTTCATGCTGTAGTAATTCATCTGGAAGTTTGTATTATTCTTATACTTTCCCTTAAAATTAAAATTTGCTTTAAAAATTATTTCAAAAAGAGCTGAACCTTAAAAAACTTTCAAAACTCATTAAAACGATTGAAACTAGATTTAGGCATACACCTGTATAAGTTTCATGCTGTAGCAATTCATGTGGAAGTCAATATATCATATTAAAAGTAGCAAACCGCTTTTAACGCGCCCTTTTAACTGGATTTACTACCAGTACTAGCGCGTTAAAAGCGGTTTGCTAGTTTTAATATGATATATTGACTTCCACATGAATTGCTACAGCATGAAACTTATACAGGTTTACTTAGGTTTAGCTTTTTCTCATAAGAATGAATGGGTTTATGGTTTTTGTTACCTTTCAGAAAATTTAAACACAAAAGTAAAGCTCCTTTAAATTTTTAGCGTTTTGAATTTCCATAAAATTGAATATGGGAAATTACCAAAAAAGTAACAGTTCGAGAACAAAACGAAAGTCTATTGTGATTTATTGTTTGGATTTGGTATGGGTATTTTCTTCAAAAAAATCGTTTTTGCAACCCTTATGCCTATGATAACTTTATTTAAAGCAAGTATCACAAATTCTGTATTTTCTAGTAGCAATACATTTTGTTTATATAGAGTTATTCGCTTTATTTTTGTTATTTGTGATATCTTTGCGTTATGTTAATCATGCGGCGCCATCTATGATCTTAATGAAACAATGGTATAGGAAACAAACTAACTGGTGTAGGAATTCGATTTGCTTTCGAGAGTACAGTACAGTTCATATTAGTTCACGTGCTTCTTGATAGATGGCTCCACATGATTCAGTTTTGTCCTGTTGTATATAGAGGGCGCAGTTACTAGTAATATTTTTTTTTGTTGTTTTGAAAATAGTTGTGTGCAATTAGGTATGTAAATTTTGGGGAAGTTTTAGCTTCATAGTATTGGAAATATGGAAGTTTAGTCTGTCATCATAGTACTGTTTGGGAGGTCGTTGCCTTGTGGGTACTGATGGTTAGGAGTTTGTTATTTGGGATTTATTTTGAAATTTTGGAATTTTGAAATTGGTCCGAAATATTTGTTTTGGGGTCGAAGCCCAATAGAAATGTTAGAAGTGGCAACCTCATAGTTTGGTTGTGGCCGTGATAATTTTTTTACTTTGGTCGGTGTCCAATTGTAAAGTATTGGCGTTGAGTTTGATAACGAAAGACTTGGTGTCTGTTTGCTTCTGTGTATGATATTGGTGTCAATAATTTGTAATGTAGTTAGTTAAGTTCGTAGATAATTTGTAAGATGTTGGTTTGTGTAAGTTTTTAGTATTTATAAATAGTTACTCAGCTTTAGTGTACCAGTAAGTTATTGTTGATAAGTGTCAAATAGGTTCATTTAGTTTGTTTGGACATAATAAATTTTATTTCAACTTTAGTTATCAACTTAGAGACTCAGTAAAGTTTTTGAATTTTAATACAGGATTGTAATAATTTGAAGTTTACAAGTTTAAAGTTTAGTCGCACATTGGATTTGTTTAATAAGAGTTAGTGTATACAGTTAAGGTTAAGTAGATTAGGGTTCGTTAAGGGTCAGCGTCCCATTACCTTGGTTCCGCAGCCTGTAGTGACTTAAAATGTTTTTTTTCTTTTTCAATTTTCTTTTTTTTATTTTTTTTGGCTGACCGGGTAATGTAGCGCTGACATTTCATTTTGGGTTCTCGAATTTACAACGGATCTACGAGCGCGGCAACTAACAGTCGCCGGGTTTTTCCCTGGAAAATTGTCGGTTGGAACGGCGTGCGGCTGGCGTGATGCTGGTTCGGCCAATGAGAGGCCACAGATGGGACGCAACGCTTGCATTTTGAATTTTGGCGCCCGCAAGCTATGAAAAGTTGAGAGAGAAAAACTAGTCCGAGAGAGAGGTCGGAGATGAGCGAAAACGACGACGTTTGGACAGTCTGGGAGCGGCAATCGTCGAAGAGGGTCGCGTGCAAGTTAATCCACTTGAGGCAGAATTGAAAACCAAGTCTTGCTGTGGCTGCTGCAGAAGTAGAATGGTGCGGTGTGCGTCTGCTGGAAATTCGTCAGCCAGCCATGAGAAGCTCGCCGTTGCGGTCGGACAACCAACCCCATTAGCGAAGTCTGCAGTCGAGCCCAGGTAGACCCAAATTAGGTACTTTAAGATAACTTAGGTTCTAGAAGTAGGGCATTAGGTGCTAGGCCTTTGATATAAATAAACCTTTCACGTCCTGTTAATACTTATATTTTATTTCTATACTTATGTCTTAACTTTCCCGCCATGTCACGCTAATTATAGATTCCTTATAGCAGAGGCCGAACCCCCCCTAGGAAGTCCTTGCTGGCTGCCGTGGCATCAATTGGTATCAGTAACCTTTTCACTTAGTAACCTTGACCTTGTAAAGTAGAAACCGTGACAAAGTTCCATTGGCAAATGTTAAGGGTATTATCATCAGTGTTTAGAATAAAATGTATATTTCGGAACGTATCCATCAATGGTCTATATATTTTGTCTATGGACTTGGAGCTGTCAAAAAAGACGAGGGACGTCGACATTTGGTATAGATCGTGGCCGATTTTATAAAATGTGTTATTAAAGGCTTAATAGAGGGGAAATCGGTGCGGACATCGTAAGAAACATTATTCAGTCAAGGGCTGACGATATTTTGGTGTGAAGACCATTTTGAGTGAATTTCCTGTGTGTGTGTGACATAACCTGTGTCCACGCGGCTTCCGACAAGTGGACTTGTCAATTATCATTTCTTCTGGGTTGGATGCATCCCGGGGTAGGAGGGTTGTGTTTAGATTCATCGTGGAAGGTGATCAACGTGTCACGGCACCGACACGCCTTGGAGTCCACGTGGAGGGTCTTCGTGCGAGGATCAGTGGACGACGTCATCATACAACTGTCTGGTAGGACGCTTGTACATATTTTTTGTAGAATATAAGATACTTGTAGACTATAAATCTGGGACAGCTTATGGGCCCCTGTTCCAGCTGCAAGTATCGCCCTTTAGCATACAATTAGTGGTGTCTGAGCGTGATTATGGAATCCTCGCACCAGTGACGCCGATGCCCGTCACTAGTCAGTATTACCACTTTTTATAAGCTACAATTTCTGGTAGCAACGAGCGTCTTTTATCAAACAATCAGTCAAGCAAAAAGTGTATGAAAAGGGAGTGAATAACAAAAGCTCATAAAAGTTGGGATTAACCATGGATTTAGACCAATATACGTACGGCGCGACGCACAGATGTCAGCGGCAGACGTACAGACATACTTACAGATTTTAAAAGATTTTTTAAAGAGTTTAGTTGTGTTTGTTTTTGTCTTACGTGGCTAATATAAGAACATTTTTTCTTCCTCAATTACAAAAGTAAACTTAGATTCAAGTAGATGAAACTGGAACCAAAAGCCGATTTCAGGTTTTACAGTACTAAAAACACTTAAGAAATACGGATTACTAATAACACAAATAACACAGAATGAGTTAAAAAAATCTTTGATCTGCCAGTGATATGGTTGGCACAGTTTAATTTCCATTTTCTGTAACAAAATTCTACACTAGCGACGACGTCGCGCCATCACCTAAGAGCAGCAGATATTATGTTGCCATGTAAAATTATGTTTACTTGACAGACTTTGCATAAGACAACTAAAATTTATTGAACGAGCGAGCGAAGCGAGCAAAGTTCTCCGAGTCTACTTGAACAATCTGGCGTTTGTATGTATGTATGACACAACTGACCGAAGAAGGAAAAACAATGCTATGATTGTGCCAAAAACAGACACTACCTCTGCTATTAGACAATACAGTAGACGTGCGCCTCACCTGTACAATGTACTAAATTAAGAATTAGACATTTATCCCAAAGCATCACACGAATGTAAGAAAATTATTACTGCATAGCTGGAAACATAATCACATGATGACGTAGAAGATTTTCTGGAAAGATAACGGAAGTTTCATTGATTGTACTGACCACACTCGCATACACACCCTTGTTTGCTGAATCCTAGATGTGAGGCGTTTGATTTACACCCGGTGTAGTACCCAAAAGCGAGACCTCAGTGACTTATACATATTTTTTACTACTTATAATTTTTTTAAGCTTGCCTAGTGTTTTCTCACTCTGTCTATTCATGGATGTCTATCACGTTTACGACGAAAGATATAAGTGAAAAGGTAAAAGTGCTAACACAGCCAAACCCGAGGCGTGCACAATTGCGAGACTCCGCTCACATTTATATGTTTAAACATACGGTGTTTGTAAACCGCCTCGGTTTTGATTGTGTGAATACGACTCGGTTTTGGTATTGCCAAAATCACAAAATCGAAACCGCTTTATTTTAAGCTATTTTTACGTGTAAAGAGACTCGGTTTTGATAATGTCAAAAGCATTAATATGAAGCCGTCTCTTACTATAGGGTATACTATTTTCCAACACGCCAAAATAGGTATGAAACTTTTCTATAGAGCAATTTTTTTTCGCGAATTTAGCGGAGTCCTACTCGCTGCGAAAGCCGGTATTTCACTCTAGCGCTGCAGTGATCTGGAAACCGACAAAGGGGAAGATCTCTGGGCTTCCGTTAGTCATAATAATGTTGATATTAGTGTATGTGTAATTTGTATTCCACCAAATTCAAAACACGATGTATATATAAGTTGGTTTACCTTGGTTGAAAGTGTGATGAGTGATAATAATTCTGTGGTCTTGATATTTGTGACTTAAATTTAAATAGTGCCTCCGAAAATATATGTCATTATTTTTGTTATTTTCTAAGTGTTTGAAAGAGACGAATGAAATTCTGAATGCATTTGGAGGTAAGTTAGATGTGGTGCTGGTACCGGAGAACTTGGGTAGTGTGGACGTACATGCTGCAGGTGGAGGTGGTCTGGTCCCTCGTGCCGACGCTTACCATCCTCCTCTTGACGTCACGGTGCCACTGGACAATGTGCTTCAAGTATGTCGCTCTGGTTTTCTAGACCTGACTAATATTGATGCCAGCCACGACTGGAATTTTGCTAAAGCAGATTTTGTCCTGTTACATCGGTTGGTTCATGAAGCTACTTGGGATGCTGTCCTAGAGTCCAGGGATGTAGATACAGCTGTTGATGCCTTTTACAATGACCTCTATAGTATTTTTAATCTTTGTGTTCCTAAAAAGTGTAGCCCTAAATCTCGTCAGTTGCGACATCCGGTCTGGTTCACGGGATATCTTATAAAGGATATCAAGTGTAAGGTTTTTACACCGAAAATGGAAAGCTACAAGTGACCCAAATGTGTACCTAAAGATTAGCGCTCTAAGACTCGAAATCAAAAAAAGGATGTCATCTCAGTATGATAAGAATAAGAATAAGAATAAGAATAGTTTATTTTACCAAAAGATATACAAAAGAGATAACTAAAACTTCAAAATAACAATATTCTAATTATAACTTATTTAACACAATATCTATTGGTCCCCAAACTAGATTAGGTCTGTACCGCGGGAACCTAGGAAGTACGACATCTTAAAAGAACAATTTTGCGTCCATTATTTGAACATAACCAACTGTCGTCGTGGTTACATTACATAAAACAAAAATATTCAAACAACAAATTTACTCCATGAGAAATAACTACAAAAAATGGCAAAATAAAATAAAAGATAGATATTTAAATATATAAATACATAAATAAAAAATAAAATGATGCATGCATATTCAAAATTGAAGACAATTTCAAGTCCAATCCACGCTTGTTGAGTTTGAAAACTAAGAGTGGGTTTGAGCCTTGTGTTACGTACCAGGATGAGAAATGTGTAGGTGAAGTGGCAGCAACAGCCTTTTCTCAATTTTTTTCTAGTGTTTTTCTTACCGACACACGAAATCTTAACTCAAAGGAGACTAATCGCCTCAATTTGGTCAATTCGACAAACTACGTCAATATCTCGCACATTACTGAGGATGATGTTGTAATGGGTTTAAATAATAATCTCGGGGGGCCCAGGGAGGAAGTTCGCCGTCTGTACGCGATGGTAGTGCGGTCTATTGCTCTCTACGGAGCTCCCGTATGGTCCGCAAGACTGGGAATCAGGCGTTGCAGAACTATGTTCTATAGTGTGCAGCGCAAGATGGCAATGCGGATCGCCCGCGGATATCGCACGATATCTTTCCAGGCGGCGACGCTCCTCGCGCGTTTTCCACCGCTTGATATCCTGGCCGATATGGATGAGAGGGTATTTGCCTCAAGTCGTGGCATCGACTGTGGTGGTGAAAATGCGCCCCAAGAGCCGCTGGAGAGGGTGAAGCAGCGGGAACACCGCGCCGCGCTGGAGTCATGGCACGATAGGCTACATGAGCCGCAAAGTGCCAGACAGCGCGTAGTTGGTGCAATACTGCCCAATTTCTGGACGTGGATGATGCGAGGCTTCGGACGAGTCACGTACCGGATGACGCAAGTGCTCACGGGGCATGGCTGCTTCGGTGAGTATCTGTGTCGAATCGGACGTGAAGAGACGGCCCAGTGTCACCATTGTGATGGTGATCTGGACTCGGCGCAGCACACGCTCGAAGAGTGCCCTGCCTGGGACTCCGAGCGGCAGGACCTGGTAAGTCAGGTTGGGCAGGACCTCTCTCCACCGGCGTTAGTCAATTCTATGCTGACAGGGGAGAGTTCATGGGAAGCCGTTACCAGGTTATGTGAGAGCGTAATGGTGCGGAAAGAGGAGGCTGAGCGGGAGAGCGGGAGCTTTTTTTCGCCAGAGGGTACTGGTGTTGTGAACATCTTTGTTTAAATCGGTCCGTGTATTTATTTTGTAATTGCAGTTAAACAACAATATTTTCGAGTCAGTGTACTTTGATTGTGTTTCCTGTGAAGTAAAGTTCTTCCACCAGTGTTATCTAATCCCAACAATATCTATTAAAGATACAGCGAAATAATAATTGATCGTTCTTGTGCGACCTTTATTGACATCTGTCTGGTCATTACTAAAAACCCTTCAGATAGTGTTTAACAATATCAGTGATATGTGGTGTTCAGCCAAGTTAAAAATGATGTTTTAGTTTAAATGTCGAAGCTTACATGAGAATAGCTGCAACCTGAAAGATTATTTTAATAATTTTGTTGTCAGCGCCATCTATTGGTCGTGCTCTAAACTGCGCTTGCTCTAAGTTAGTTCTACACGCTGCGCATACGCAAGTGTCGGTCGACTACGCGCGCTTTCTGACCGCATATGTAAAATTTGTCAGTGTTTTCCGTTGGAGGGCGCTGCCTGTTCAAAAGCGAGGATTTACTTTTGGCTCGGAGCCGCTGCGAGATATCTACGTAGCGATTACGTCGCGCTACGCGCGTCGTTACTAGATCTCTACGGGTAACCGCAACAATTTTACGTTGTCTACAGAGCGTAGCACTTATTACAAGATGAGTTGTCTCTCATGTCACCTCCAGATCAGTGCTAACGAGGAGTTAAAATGTATTCTATGTAAGGGATCTTACCACCATACATGTCTTAATATGACAACTGCTACTTACATGGCAAATATGTACAAATTAAAGTCATCATGGAAGTGTCACTCATGCACTCATGGTGTCACGCACCGTCAGAAGGCCATTAATCATGGTAATGAAAGCCAACTTGACGTCATGTCCGGTGATAATATACCCAACGACGACCCCACTCTTATGCATAAAAATGGAGTGTCCCAACTATCAGCTAACAAACATGGAAATGAAACCTGGTCCCAGCCACCCACCACTGCTGTTACTATTGAACAGATTGGCAACTTGTTGGACTCTAAACTGGAATCTATGCGACTTTCCATAAAAGCAGACGTGAGGAGGGAATTTGAATCGGCGCTTGAAAGAATGAAGCAGGAATTTACGTATACTACGGACTTTCTCACTGCTGAACAAAGCGATATACGAGATGATGTTGCGTCAGCTTCCGAAAAAATCTCCAGCTTGGAAAATGAAAAAGCTAAACTGCAATCGGAAGTTTCTTATTTGGAACGTCGTATGGAAACTATAGAAAAAACGTCGAGAAGTCATAATTTAGAAATACAAAATGTCCCTGAAAAGCGTAACGAAAATCTAGTCACGATCCTAAAAAATCTATGTGAAGAGATAAAAATGCCTATTACCGATCCTGAGGTTTGTTCTATACGCAGAGTTGCTAAATTGAATGCTCAATCGACGCGACCTCGCAACATCTTGGTTACTCTACCTTCCGAGCGTCATCGCGACAATATCATCTCAGCGGTCAAAAGATTCAACAAAGACAATAAATCTTCCCCACTGAATTCTTCTCACCTGGGTGTCCTCGGAGAAAAACAGGACATCTACATCGCTGAGCATGTATCTCCTGAATGTAAAGAACTTCACGCTGCTGCGCGCAAGTTAAAGCACGATAAAGGATACAAATTCGTCTGGTTGAAATATGGTCGAGTCTATGCTAGAAAGGATGAAAATTCACCGGCTATACTAATTAAGGATAGAAATACCTTAAGCAAACTTTTATGAATCCTCTTAGTTTTAAGTTTTAAGTACAATTATATGGATCTCTTTAAATTATAATTATGTATATGTTCTATCAAAATGTGAATAAAATTCGTAGCAAAACCACAGATGTATACCTAAACGTATTAAATACTAACTATGATATAATCTGCTTAACAGAGACAAATTTTGACCGCAGTGTCTTAGATAGAGAGGTTTTTGATGAAAGATATGCTGTTTTCCGTCGTGACCGCCTTGATACTTGTATCACGTATAAGGATAGTGGAGGGGGAGTATTGGTAGCTACAAAAAAACATCTTAATGTGGTAAGGCGAACGTTATGGGAAAGTGAGGTGGAAGACCTTTGGTTAACAATACTACCGAGCAAAGCTCACAAGCCCAAAATTCATATATGTATCTGCTACTTACCGTCACACTTAACCGTAGATAGGCTTAAAGCCTTTTACAGGAACTTCCAAAATGTCTCATCAAAATTGGACGACGCTGACACGCTACTCGTTGTTGGAGATTTTAATGCCTCTGATCTGTCTTGGGTCAAAACTGGTAATACGCCAAATTTGAAATGGGTTGGAAATCCAAACAATAAATCGACTTACCTGATAGAGACTCTCTCTATGTGCCAATTATCTCAATTTAATGGTATTCAGAACTACCTTGGTCATGTTTTGGACTTGGCTCTATCAAATCAAGATAATATAAATGTTTCTGAGACTCAGCCACTCTCTACAGTTGATCGCCACCATCCTCCGTTATCCATAGCTTTTGAATTTTCAAGCCCTGTTAAATTTATTAACAGTGACAAAGGTCATCGTTTCAATTTTGAAAAATGTGATTACACAAAACTGAAAGCCGAACTAAATAAAACTAACTGGTCTGAATTACTATCGTCTAATGATGTCGAAGAATTAGTGGCAACCTTCTATAAGGCCATAATTAAAATTATATCTGCTCACTCACCTCTCAAAAGAGATGACTCTAACAAATATCCCGTCTGGTTTACACCAGCTTTAAAGAAATGCTTGGCTGAAAAAAAGAAATATCATACCCGTTTTATGAAATATCGTAACCCTAGAGATTATGATACCTTCGCTATGCTAAGAACTCGATGTAAAGAATTGATCGACGCCTGTTATAATGATTTTATAAGGTCAACAGAAGACTCTCTCCAGTCAAATTGCAAAGCTTTTTGGTCATATATAAAAAACAGAAAGACCTCAAACGGAATACCGCAGACCATGACGCTTGGTGATCGGTCTGTATCTGATCCTGCGGGAGTCTGCGAATTAATGTCCGAATATTTTGCCTCTGTTTTTGACTCCTCTGGTGGGAATCTTTCTCATCGTAATGACTTTGTATCCAGATCGGTTTCTACTCTGGCCAATGTTACAATTAGCGAGGATGAAATACTAAAAAAATTAAATAGTCTTGACCCTAACAAAGCAGTTGGACCTGATGGGATACCAGCGAAGTTCCTCAAAATGTGCGCTAAGGAGTTATGTCGCCCTCTATTTATTATTTTTAATAAATCGTTGGCAGTGGGTCATTTTCCCTCAATCTGGAAGACTGCTCATATTGTTCCCATCCACAAATCCGGAAACAAATCCAGTTGTGAACATTATAGGCCTATCAGCATCCTGTCGACCTTAGCAAAACTTTTTGAATCATTAGTGTATGATCGTATTTATCATCAAGTTAAACCTCTTCTCTCTGAAAGTCAACATGGATTCCTAAGAAACAAATCAACTGTAACAAACCTTTTGGAATATAAAAACTTCTTGTGTGGCGTTTTCGCCAAGTGTGGACAAGTTGACTCCATATATACTGACTTTAGTAAGGCTTTCGATAAAGTAGATCATTTGTTACTCAGCGAGAAGATAGCCAGCTATGGAATACACGGGAGTTTGCTACGATGGGTCAATTCGTATCTAAGTTTAAGAAGCCAGCTGGTCACGATTAAAGGACACAAGTCATCTCCAGTATCTGTCTCCTCTGGCGTCCCTCAGGGGTCTCATTTAGGTCCCCTGCTCTTCTTGATCTTTATAAATGATCTCGTTGAAGAGCTTTCTTGTCAATGTCTCCTATATGCTGACGATCTCAAGGTGTTCACTGAGATCAAAAATCAGGAAGACTGTGCTCGCCTCCAAAATGACGTGCTAACAATAGTTGACTGGTGCCGTAGAAATAGGATGTCTCTCAATATTAATAAATGTTTTGTCATCTCCTTTACAAACAAAATAAATAAACTCATAGTCACGTACCAAGTTGACGGACATAACCTTGAACGTAAGACCGTGGCTAAAGACCTAGGGATCTTATTTGATGACAAACTTACCTTCAGGAATCACTTCGATTATATAACAAACAAAGCGTATCAGTTGTTGGGATTCATATACAGGTCCACGCGTAACTTTAAAAGACCTCAAAGCTTCATCTACTTATATAATAGCCTAGTGAGATCCTTATTGGAATATAGCTCAGTAATCTGGTCTCCGTATTATGCCGTCCACTCCGACACGATCGAACGTGTCCAGAGGAAATGCCTAAGAATGGTCGCGTTCAGGTTCGGTATAGGGAGAAGTCTGGCGTCATACGAAGACAGATTGCGAAGGTTTAATGTAACTTCTCTGCAGATCCGCCGCAAACAACAAGATTTTATTAAATTGCATAAAATCGTACACTCCATTCTTCATTCTCCTAATTTGGTAGCGTCACTAACCCTTAATATCAGATATAAAACTCGCTTTCCCAGGACTTTTGCCCTACATACCTATAAGAACAATACTTCGTACTATAATCCGGTAGTAAGAATGTGTCGACAGTATAATGAGCTGTCGGCTAGACATAAAGACCTTGATATATTTAATGCGAATGCAGTTGCCTATAAAAGGCAAATCAAGCAGATTGTTTCATAAAATAGTTTTTTAAGTATTTTACTGTTTTTAAGTTACTGTTTTTAAGTATTTAAGTAATAATATTAGTATTTTCCTTTTAATTTAGTTATTTTCTTTTTAGCATGCTGTGCGTGCGCGCTTTTGGGTGACAGTCTAGCTCCTAACCTTTGTAATTATCTATTGTCATATTTCTGATTGTAACCTGTTGTGTACGCCAAATAAAATAAAATTAAAAAAAAAAAAAAAAAAGAGGGAGAGGGCCAACCCCGCTCGAAGGAGGAGGCACCGTGGAGGAAGAGGTGACCACCTCCATACCGCCCAGTAGTTCGGGCATAGAATAAGGCTACGGTATTCCCTGCCTGTCGTAAAAGGCGACTAAAAGGGGCTCCCGAGCTGCGGATGCGTGGAGGAAGGCCACCATGGGGTTTTAGCCGGTAAAAGTCCGGCATAACCTCTCCCGCTCCACCAAGCCGGAAGGTATCCATGAAGGATTTCCCCATGTAAAAAAAAAAAAAAAAAAAAAAAAAAAAAAAAAAAAAAAAAAAAAAAAAAAGTTAGGATAGGTTAGGTTTTTTTTTTTTTTTTATTAATAAAACGTAAGTGCTATGGACATTGATCGCCATACCTTTTTTTGGTAAAGGTTAGGTTAGGTTTTTTTTTTTTTTTTTTTTAAACCCCATCAATCTGATCGATTCTTTCTCCTCGCTTTGCCCTGTACAGACTTGCAGCCTCCTGAACTCGGAGGTCAAGGGGGAGTACATCGGCCAGTACCAAAGCCGATGATAGAGACACCGTGCGGTACGCCTTACACAGCTTTTGTACAAACCCCCGCTGCAGAGATTCAAGTTGATTTATTATCATCAACTTCTCCGCAGCCGGGGCCCAAACACTCGCCGCGTACAGCACGATGGGCTCTATCACCGAGACGTAGATGGTTCTGATGACCTCACGGTTCAAACCCCAACTCACCCTGGCTGCACACGCCAGCTGCTTGTAGATGTCAGTGACTTTTCTACAAACAGCCGAAACGTGTGCGTTAAAAGTGAGTTTGCTATCGATGATAACACCCAACAGGCGGATTTCCTGCACCAGCGGCAGGACCTGTCCATCCATGCTGATAACTGGGGCCTCAAACTTAAGCTTCCGCGTCAACACCATCGCGAACGTTTTGTGAGGTGCGAATTTTAGCTTATTTTTGAGTCCCCAGTCCAACACAGTCTGGAGGGCCGCATTAGCTCTTGCCTGAAGGGGGGGTGTAGTTGAGCCGGAGAGCACCAGCACCACGTCATCCGCAAAGGCCTGGCAATGCACTCCTTCCTGCTCCAGTTTTTCGAGCAGGGTGTTGAGAATTAGGTTCTAACAAGTGGGTCCAGCTATTGAGCCTTGGATACACCCCTTGTTGGTTCCCTTTTCCCAACACTCCCTTGCAAAGTGAATACTTACCTTACGGTTCTCCAAGTAGGAGGCTACAAGTCCATATATATTTGCAGGGCATCTGTGAGCGAGGAGTTGGGTCTTTAAAGCCGGCCACCAAGCATTATCGAAGGCTCCCTCTATGTCCAGCGAGATCATGACGACAATTTTCTTGCTCTTAATCTCAGAGCGAACATGTCCCACGAGGTCATACAGGGAGTCTTCGGTGCTTTTTTGTGGCATAAAGCCATACTGCCTTGTGCTCAAGGAGGGCATCAAATGCCATCCTAGACGGGATACCAGAAGCTTTTCCACAATTTTGCCCATAACAGGAAGAAGTCCTATCGGCCTGTTTGCCTTCGGAATGGTGTAGTCCTCCCTCCCGGATTTACGGATGACACACACGTGAGCGCGCTTCCACCTCACCGGAAAGTGTCCAATTGCCAAGCATTTGTTGGCAATTTCAAGGAACACCTCCGGCGAGACTCGGATTGCCCGCTCACATATGTCCGCAGTCCACCCATCAGGCCCCGGAGCCTTCTTTGGATTGAGATTCCTCAATACCAATTCAAGCTCCGAGGCAGTGAAAGGCGGATCGTCGGGGTCCAATTGATCCAGGAGTTGATGGACTGGCACCTCCGAGCTCTCGCGGATTTGCCGTTGAGTAGGGGTTTCGTTGTCCACAGCGTCATCAGGGAAGAACGTAAGGGCCAGCAGCTTGGCGGACTCTTCAGGACCAAGGGTGTTCCCTGTCGAATCCACCAGCAACTGGTCCTCTTGTCTTTTGACTGTTCTCCTGATGACCCTGTAGACCCCGTCCCATAGGCTTTCTTTATCCTGCTTTGAGCAAAACTGCTTCCAGCGGTTAGGTTAGGTTAGGTTAGGTTAGGTTAGGTTAGGTTAGGTTTTTTTTTTTTTAAATTAATCAACTTTCTGATTTACTAGGCACTCCTCTGACGTGAGTAGTCAGAGGCCTTTGTTATTTAATTTTAATTGTGTGACCCGTTTTAGGGTATTTTTGGGGAGGGTCCTCCGTCTTAAATAATATCAGGGTTACATCATCAAAACTTATATAAAGCTACGACTCACTGACTCATTGACATGGTAGTTTAGTTGGAAGGAGTCGTTTGGGGTGGTAGTGATGTATGTATGGAATGTTGGGTGTCTAATACTGAGTGGGGAAAAACCTCGACATTTGACATTTTTTGACATTTGACATGGGTTTTTGACATTTTACTGAGGCGGGTCGTTGTATGGGATTTTGTATGGGAGTTTTGCGAGTGAGTAGGCGAGCCCGAAGGGCGAGCCTACGAACGTACACGAACGAGCCCGCGAGCGCGAAGCGCGAGCGGGCGAAGTTCGTAGTGATGTACCTGGGTACTAGGGATGGGAAAAATTGTCATTTTTGACATTATTGACAGAACGAGCCCGCGAGCGCGAAGCGCGAGTTCCTAGGGATGTCCCCGGTCACTAGGGATGGGAAAAATTGACATTTTTGACATTATTGACAGAAAGTCCGCCGGAACAAGCCCGCGAGCGCGAAGCGCGAGCGGGCGCAGTTCCTAGGGATGTCCCCGGTCACTAGGGATGGGTTTTTTTTTTTTTCTAAAATTTGTTACAAAAAAAAATTGTTTTGGCCATATCTTCGGAACGGAAGGTGGTACATCCCTAGGGGTCGGACCATAGGGTGACAAAAAAGTTTCTTTTTTTTTTTTCAAATGTCAAAGCTTTAACGGCCCGTATCTCCGAGACGGCTTGAGTTAGACCCATGTTGATGGGTGTCTAAGAAAAGGTCTCGCCGAGATCTAGCCCCCCCCGGTGTCAAAACTTTAACGGCCCGTATCTCCCAAACGGCTGGAGCTAGACCCATGTTCATGGTACTCTAAGAAAAGGGCTCGACGAGATCTTTCTGAAAATAAAATTTTAAAAAAAAGTCGAAAAAAAAATTTTTTTTACGAAAACTTTGGTCGGCCATATCTCCCGAATCGTAAGTCCTAGCGAGTTGCGGTTTCAACTTTAGTGATCGGTTCGTCGAGGGCTACCCGACCGCATAAAAAAATTTGACATTTGACAGGTTTTGACATTTTTTTGACAGGTCCAAAAAAGTGCTCCGATTCGCTTGAAACTCGGTATCCAGGAGTGAATAGGGTCGCTGATTACGAATCCACTGTCAAATTTGACACTTTTTGACAACCGACAGGAATTTTGACACTTTTTCGAAAAAAAATTGCGTGGACATTTCTTCGGATCTAATGGCGAGGCCGAAGGCCGAGCCTTCAAGTCTCTTTCTAGCGAGGCCGAAAAACGAGCATGTGAGGACGGAGAACGCGCCAGCGAGGCCGAAGGCCGAGCTGGCAGCTTTCGGAGTCTGAAAATGCGTGTTTTTCGGCCGAGCACGACACCGCGGCTACCAGAGTCATATCTGATGACATTCTAGGGAGGCCGAAGTTACATTGAACGGTAACTGACTGACTCACTGATTGACATGGTTGTTTAGTTGGAAGGAGTCGTTTGGGGTGGTAGTGATGTATGTATGGAATGTTGGGTGTCTAATACTGAGTGGGGAAAAACCTCGACATTTGACATTTGACATGGGTTTTTGACATTTTAGTGAGGCGGGTCGTTGTATGGGATTTTGTATGGGAGGTTTGAAAAATACCGTGAGTGAGTAGGCGAGCCCGAAGGGCCAGCCTACGAACGAACACGAACGAGCACGCGAGCGCGAAGCGCGAGCGGGCGAAGTTCGTAGTGATGTACCTGGGTACTAGGGATGGGAAAAATTGACGTTTTTGACATTATTGACAGAACGAGCCCGCGAGCGCGAAGCGCGAGCGGGCGCAGTTCCTAGGGATGTCCCCGGTCACTAGGGATGGGATTTTTTATTTTTTTTCTAAAATTTACTACAAAAAAATTTTGATTTGGCCATATCTTCGGAACGGAAGGTGGTACATCCCTAGGGGTCAGACCATAGGGTGACAAAAAAGTTTTTTTTTTTTTTTTCAAATGTCAAAACTTTAACGGCCCGTATCTCCGAGACGGCTTGAGTTAGACCCATGTTGATGGGTGTCTAAGAAAAGGTCTCGCCGAGATCTAGCCCCCCCGGTGTCAAAACTTTAACGGCCCGTATCTCCCAAACGGCTGGAGCTAGACCCATGTTCATGGTTTTCTAAGAAAAGGGCTCGGCGAGATCTTCCTGGAAATAAAATAAAAAAAAAAAGTCGAAAAAAAAAATTTTTTTACGAAAACTTTGGTCGGCCATATCTCCCGAACCGTAAGTCCTAGCGAGTTGCGGTTTCGATTTTAGTGATCGGTTTGCCAAGCGCTACCCGACCGCATAAAAAAATTTGACATTTGACAGGTTTTGACATTTTTTTTACAGGTCCAAAAAAGTGCTCCGATTCGCTTGAAACTCGGTATCCAGGAGTAAATGGGGTCGCTGATTACGAATTCACTGTCAAATTTGACACTTTTTGACAACCGACAGGGACTTTGACACTTTTTCGAAAAAAAATTGATCGGACATTTCTTCGGATCTAACGGCGAGGCCGAAGGCCGAGCCCACAAGTATCTTTCAAGCGAGGCCGAAAAACGAGCATGCGAGGACGGAGAACGCGCCAGTGAGGCCGAAGGCCGAGCTGGCAGCGTTCGGAGTCCGAACATGCTCGTTTTTCGGCCGAGCACGACACCGCGGCTACCAGAGTCATATCTGATGTCATCCTAGGGAGGCCGAAGGCCGACCCCGGAGGACGATTCCGGAGGAATCGTCCGGAGGCCAAACAGCACCAAGCGGCGAGGCCGGAGGCCGAACCGAGTATAAGCGAGGCCGATGAACGAACATACGAGGCCGTAGGCCGAGTATGTGAGTTCATGAGGCCGAGTTCACATAACCCCGGGGGCATTACAATACTGTTTCACTTGGACATGTCTCCCGAACGGCTGAGGCTGGGCTTAGCGGGATTCAACTTCGTAGAAAGTTGGTTCAAGTACATTTCGACCGTTGACAGTTTGGACACTTGACAGCTGTCAGAGGAAACATTTCGCGTAAACGAACCCGGCGAGGCGGAAGGCCGAGCCTACAAGTGTCATTATAGCGAGGCCGAAAAACGAGCATGGGAGGACGGAGAACTTCGTTAGATCCGAAGAAACGTCCGATCATTTTTTTTTCGAAAAAGTGTCAAAGTCCCTGTCGGTTGTCAAAGAGTGTCAAATTTGACAACAAATTCGTAATCAGCGACCCCATTTACTTCTGGATACCGAGTTTCAAGCGAATCGGAGCACATTTTT
The DNA here is from genome assembly GCA_934047225.1 of Ypsolopha sequella. NCBI lineage: Eukaryota > Metazoa > Arthropoda > Insecta > Lepidoptera > Ypsolophidae > Ypsolopha > Ypsolopha sequella. Next base: position 30,225,063 of record OW203991.1, on the reverse strand, counting down.
GGACCTGTCAAAAAAATGTCAAATTCTGTCAAATGTCAAATTTTTTTATGCGGTCGGGTAGCGCTCGGCAGATTGATCACTAAAGTCGAAACCGCAATTCGCTAGGACTTACGGTTCGGGAGATATGGCCGACCAAAGTTTTCTTAAATTTTTTTTTTCGACTTTTTTTTTTTTTATTTTATTTCCAGAAAGATCTCGCCGAGCCCTTTTCTTAGAGTACCATGAACATGGGTCTAGCTCCAGCCGTTTGGGAGATACAGGCCGTTAAAGTTTTGACACCGGGGGGGGCTAGATCTCGGCGAGACCTTTTCTTAGACACCCATCAACATGGGTCTAACTCAAGCAGTCTAGGAGATACGGGCCGTTAAAGTTTTGACATTTAAAAAAAAAAGAAACTTTTTTGGCACCCTATGGTCCGAACCCCTAGGGTTGTACCACCTTCCGTTCTGAAGATATGGCCAAAACAAAATTTTTTTGTAACAAATTTTAGAAAAAAAAAATTCCCATCCCTAGTGACCGGGGCCATCCGTAGGAACTGCGCCCGCTCGCGCTTCGCGCTCGCGGGCTCGTTCTGTCAAAAATGACAATTTTTCCCATCCCTAGTACCCAGGTACATCCCTACGAACTTCGCCCGCTCGCGCTTCGCGCTCGCGTGCTCGTTCGTGCTCGTTCGTAGGCTCGCCCTTCGGGCTCGCCTACTCACTCGCGAAATTTTTCAATACTCCCATACAAAATCCCATACAACGACCCGCCTCACTATAATGTCAAAAACCCATGTCAAATGTCAAAAAATGTCAAATGTCTGATTTTTTCCCCACTCAGTATTAGACACCCAACATTCCATACATACATCACTACCACCCCAGAACACTCTTTCCAACTAAACTACCATGTCAATGAGTGAGTGAGTCAGTTACCGTTTTGTAATTTTATTATTTATTAGCCGGTAACTAGTTACAAAACGGTAACTCACTCACTCACTGATTGACATGGTTGCTTACCCCGCGTTCCGAAATAGAATTATTTCGCTAAAATCGATTACGAATGAATGAGGTGAATGGCTAATAATCCATGAGTGAAGCAAATGCGTTCATTCATTCGTATGACTTTCATGGCTCATGCGACGGAGGTGAGGCGATGTGAGCGTTGAACGGAATGGAATGTCAAAAATTGTTTTCGCTCCATTATTTCAGCAGTTCAGATCAGACAAACCATAGTATATGTTTTATTCGGCCATGAGAGAAACAAATAAAAAGTCGTGTGGAACTTTTCGTCGAAAAGGAAGAATTTATATGTTTATATATTTTTTCGTCGCTATCTGAGTCTACGTTAAAGAACAGTGCTACAAACTCTTCTTGTTCCATCACGAATCACGGCACTTTGACTAAATAAAATCAAATAATCGTATTGTATTCTGTGATAAGAGGTTATGGTTAAGATGTATCTTTTTTAATGCGGTCCGAATCATAAGCTATCTTTCACATCGTTTGCTAGCTCACAAATTACGGACCAGTCATCGCTCACACTTTAATTCATTCATAGCTTTTATCTATGTAATTCTATTACGGACCGCAGGGTTAGTTGGAAGGAGTCGTTTGGGGTGGTAGTGATGTATGTATGGAATGTTGGGTGTCTAATACTGAGTGGGGAAAAACCTCGACATTTGACATTTTTTGACATTTGACATGGTTTTTTGACATTTTAGTGAGGCGGGTCGTTGTATGGGAGTTTTGAAAAATTTCGCGAGTGAGTAGGCGAGCCCGAAGGGCGAGCCTACGAACGAACACGAACGAGCACGCGAGCGCGAAGCGCGAGCGGGCGAAGTTCGTAGTGATGTACCTGGGTACTAGGGATGGGAAAAATTGACATTTTTGACATTATTGACAGAACAAGCCCGCGAGCTTGAAGCGCGAGCGGGCGCAGTTCCTAGGGATGTCTCCGGTCACTAGGGATGGGATTTTTTTTTTCTAAAATTTACTACAAAAAAATTTTGATTTGGCCATATCTTCGGAACGGAAGGTGGTACAACCCTAGGAGTCGGACCATAGGGTGCCAAAAAAGTTTCTTTTTTTTTTTTCAAATGTCAAAACTTTGACGGCCCGTATCTCCGAGACGGCTTGAGTTAGCCCCATGTTGATGGGTGTCTAAGAAAAGGTCTCGCCGAGATCTAGCCCCCCCCGGTGTCAAAACTTTAACGGCCCGTATCTCCCAAACGGCTGGAGCTAGACCCATGTTCATGGTACTCTAAGAAAAGGGCTCGGCGAGATCTTTCTGGAAATAAAATAAAAAAAAAAAAAGTCGAAAAAAAAAAATTTTTTTTACGAAAACTTTGGTCGGCCATATCTCCCGAACCGTAAGTCCTAGCGAGTTGCGGTTTCGACTTTAGTGATTGGTTTGCCAAGCGCTACCCGACCGCATAAAAAATTTGACATTTGACATAATTTGACATTTTTTTGACAGGTCCAAAAAAGTGCTCCGATTCGCCTGAAACTCGGTATCAAGGGGCAGGTGGGGTCGCTGATTACGAATCCACTGTCAAATTTGACACTCTTTGACAACCGACAGGGACTTTGACACTTTTTAGAAAAAAAATTGGTCGGACGTTTCTTCGGATCTAATGGCGAGGCCGAAGGCCGAGCCTACAAGTTTCTTTTCAGCGAGGCCGAAAAACGAGCATGTGAGGCCGAAGGCCGAGCTGGCAGCGTTCGGAGTCCGAACATGCGAGTTTTTCGGCCGAGCACGACACCGCGGCTACCAGAGTCATATCTGATGTCATCCTAGGGAGGCCGAAGGCCGACCCCGGAGGACGATTCCGGAGGAATCTTCCGGAGGCCAAACAGTACCAAGCGGCGAGGCCGGAGGCCGAGCCTGTGAGGCCGAAGGCCGAACCGTGTTCACATAACCCCGGGGGCATTACAATACCGTTTCACTTGGACATGTCTCCCGAACGGCTGAGACTGGGCTTAGCGTGATTCAGCTTCGTAGAAACTTGGTTCAAGCACACTTAGACCGTTGACAGTTTGGACACTTGACAGCTGTCAGAGGAAACATTTCACGTAACGGATCCCGGCGAGGCCGAAGGCCGAGCCTACAAGTGTCTTTATAGCGAGGCCGAAAAACGAGTATGTGAGGACGGAGAACGCGCCAGTGAGGCCGAAGGCCGAGCTGGCAGCGTTCGGAGTCCGAACATGCGAGTTTTTCGGCCGAGCACGACACCGCGGCTACCAGAGTCATATCTGATGTCATCCTAGGGAGGCCGAAGGCCGACCCCGGAGGACGATTCCGGAGGCCAAACAGTACCAAGCGGCGAGGCCGGAGGCCGAGCCTGTGAGGCCGAAGGCCGAACCGTGTATAAGCGAGGCCGATGAACGAACATACGAGGCCGAAGGCCGAGTATGTAAGTTCGTGAGGCCGAGTTCACTTAACCCCGGGAGCATTACAAGACTGTTTCTTTTGGACCTATCTCGCAAACGTTTGAGATTGGGCTTAGCGGGATTCTACTCCGTTGAAAGTTTGTTCAAGCACATTTCGACCGTTTACATTTTGGACTTTTGACAGCTGTCAGAGTACACAATAGCAAACAATTAGTCCATTTCTATTGAATTAAAGTTACCACACGTATTTTAACGCGCTATTACGGTTACGACGATGACAATTTTGAAAACTGATCATGACCGATGACTTTTTTCCCACCCGATCATGACCGATGACATTTTGTGATACAATTGACTTCTGCCCATCACTTGAATGTCGTCTGATCACCTGTTTCAACTCATTTTCAGCTTCCAAACGTGTTTTAAACTCCTTACCTCCTCAATCCTGTCACGTAAACGAAAAAGTTAAAACAACAAGTACATTACAACAACCAACAACAACAACAACAAGTTACAATAGGAACAATAGCGTTTACCACACACGCGGGCTGCCTGCAGCCCGTGCACCACGCAAAACACTAGTTGCGAGCATTGCGAGCGCGTAGCGCGAGCGTGCGAGCTATATTATATAAAATTACAAAACTGTAACTCACTTACTGACTGACTGACATGGTTGTTTAGTTGGAAAGAGTGTTCTGGGGTGGTAGTGATGTATGTATGGAATGTTGGGTGTCTAATACTGAGTGGGGAAAAAATCAGACATTTGACATTTTTTGACATTTGACATGGTTTTTTGACATTTTAGTGAGGCGGGTCGTTGTATGGGATTTTGTATGGGAGTTTTGAAAAATTCCGCGAGTGAGTAGGCGAGCCCGACATATAATATATGTTCAAATGAAAGATCATTAACATCTTCATTTAAACATATTGAGAACAGGCCTGACCAGTCCTCCCACTATGCTACACTTTACGGCGAAGTGGTTTATACGGGGTATTAACCATCTTCAACAAGTGCTGAGACTTTCCGAAAAATACAACACAACCGGAAAACAAGCAAGCTCGACTCATTAAGTACTTGTACATTTTAGATATTTATTCAATTTAATATGAAACCCCTTTTGGGTGTATCTACCTTAGTATACTAAGTATTTCGACAAATTCTAAATCACTAAGTTCTGTTAAATAAGTCTGAAGTATTTCAATGATGAATCGCCATCGTCCCCATTTAAATATATTTGAAAAACAAGCCAGGCCAATCTCTCTAATTATTATTTATGATTAACTGCTTTCGATACCGGAGTACTCAAAGCCTGAGCGATGGAGTGCTTTTGTCAGTTTTAATTGTAATGAAAATAAAAAAGGCTTGTCTCCTTCAACACCTGTACGTTTCTACATAACAATCCAATTTAGAATTAATACCAACCATCCTGGCTTTAAAGAATTATATTTTAAATAAAAGTAATTATATATTTATATATATGTGTGGATCTGTTTGATTAATTTAGTTGCTTGTCTGGTTTCGTCCCTGTTCATTTATGCAATTATAAATAATTTACGCTTAAATAATATAAATTACATGGAAATGTTATTTATTTTAGTTTAGTTTAGATGTATTCACTCCAGTACCCTCAATCTCAACCTTAATGTTACTCAAGTTAATTGCTTTGTCTAATATATAAAAAAAAAAGCCAAGGAATAAATTAAAAATTCCTATAAAACATATATATATGTATAATATTAAAAGTACCTTTAGAATCAGATCCTGATTAACGATAAAAGAAATAAAACTCGATTGGACCAAAATCCAGGTCTATTCTCCGCAGAGACTCACATTTTTGATTTCGTAAAATTTTCACGAAGTCAAATCGCCTAATAATATTTATTCTAGCAATGAATTTACTGCAATATTTATTTACTGGAATTTAGATGAGTACTTGAATCTAGTAACTCATTCAAAATAATTAAATATGTTCCCTATAATATAAAACATACAGGAATAGAATTAACACAATTTAGTTTAGTATAAATTATAAATAAATGTCGCCAAGCAGTACAATTAAAATAACTTAAGACTTGAATGATATTCTTTCAATTATAATTCTGGTTTATTGGTTACATTTATCATTCAAATCTAATTGTATTTTTACTCTAATGGTTCTTATATTATTTAATCTCATTTTTATTAATAATAATACAACGATATTAACATAGAACCATGTGAGTATTAAAATGCTTATAATAACATAAATTCAGGATCTGGGCGTGTCTAGAGTCTCCCGCTGCTGAAATGGGGATTCATGCAGGAAATGAAAATTTTATTAATACCTATTTACATACTTACATACATATTACCGTGTTTTATAACTATATGGTATGGAATAATCGAAATTCCATTTTTGGTAGCAATTTGCATGTAATTTCTGTAAGGATAATCGAAACCCTTATTTTCAGTATAACCAATTTACTAACTCGAACTGTCATTTGGTGGAATAATCGAAATTCCACATTTTACCCAAGAGATAATTGCTATTATCGTCAGCGACGGCGTGGTTATCACATAACCTTGATTTCTACTAATAACAATAAATATGAACATTACCTTTTGTAATTGCGGGAAACTCTAGACATAATCTCGATGACTTATTATAATTTTCCCAATTTCCCAATTTCTACAAATTTACGAAAATTAAAAAAAAAATTCATTTATTTTTTTATTTTTAAAATATTGTTATATTAACGCGTCATTATGTCCACTTTTCTTTGGCTTTGTCCATCATATATCTCCGGCGGAAGCATGAAAGCAGTATTTTTTCTTGTGGATGCAAAGGTATGAGCAAGCAATTAAATTACAAAATGGAGCGTTCCGGCACACGGTTTACCAAAGAAAAACAATTGATTAATTTCAGAAATAATTAATTTCATTGAGATATAAGTCACAGCTGAATTCTCTAATAATTCCCTATCAATAGATATATAATGGTTTGTGTACGACGGTGTATTGTGATTGTTTTATAGTTTTCGAGATTCAGTCTGTCCTGCCTTAATTCTCAATGTCAATTTACGAATAATTACTTTTACTAATTGTTTAACAATTTCAATGTTAATTTACTGTTCGCGAACTGTACTGTAACATTTATTAAAATTTTAATTCAAAATTAAACAAGCCACCATCTAAAGAAAATTGCCAACCCCACATTGTGCAAAATTCTAGGCTCTAGAAAAAATTCTACCGAATTTTCTCTACAGTCGGCTCGTGGAAAATAGACTTGTTCTACAGTCTATAATAATTTACTTAAATTTATTTGAAGTCTAACACAAGTACAGTTATCTAATTTTCCTAGACCCCCTTATAATTCTATTGCAATACTATACTTCTAGATAAAATTACTTGGTATTTTAATGAGCGGTTTTCCAGACTGACCTTGATCAAGCTTTCAGAGGTAAACACAGATGGCGTTACCCTGCTTTCAAGTGTCAAAAAGCAAAGATTATTTTTTAATCTGTGGGCAGCAAGATAAAAATTGTCAATTCAATTGTTAAATCCAACAAAACCCTTCACAAAGACATTCCTATTTTGTTGTGTTTATATTGTTTTGTTTTCTATCTATATTACTTACGTTAATAGCTTGGTATTTCATTCAACTTCAGGTCAGCCCATGCGTTGTAGCTAATTGTAAAAATATAGGAACACACAGTACAACTAATTACGGAAAGAACAATGGATCTTAGCAATAATACATTTGAGGCATGGATTGACCATAAAAAAGAAAGAAGCAAAGAAGAAGTGTCAAAATCAAAAGAATCCAGTGTTGCCAGGAAGACATTTTTTGACACTTTTAGTACAGGCTGCGCCATCTATTGAGTCGTTCGGTACTACTTTTTCTTTTTTAATTTGACTTTGAAAACCCCTCATTGTAAAATTTCAGTAAAAGTTTTCACAAATAAACCTTCATTCTTGCCCTTCCTACCACTTATAAAATACACGAAGAACCCCTACATGGGTTCTCAAACTATAAGAATGAAGTTTTACTGTGAAATTGTGTTATGTTTACTTATTCTAAAATATTTAGTAGACTTCCATCTACTAGCTATAGTAGTCGAAAAATATATAATTTCTTATTATCTACCTATCAATAATTTTTAGTCGACTTATGATTTATTCTCACGTCAAAAGACAAATAAATCATTAGTTCTTTAATGCAGTTTAATTTCCCTATGATTTACTCAAATTTCCTATTTATTGAGTAAATAAACCATCACCAGTGTGTATATCTGTATTTTCAATAAAATTTAAGTATTGCAATAGAATCACATATTTAATTCCTGTAAAAGAACTCACAAAACAATCTCTTCATAAATAACTCTGATGAAATCTTTCCAAATATAATGTTATTTAGTTTAACAGTAATATTTTATCCAGATTTCATCAAAAGAAAAATCATTCAATTTATTGGAATCAAATTCACTCAATACTAAAGTTTAATTAGGTCATTAAAAGTGCTTTCCCTAACCCAACTCAGCAATCCGCTAAATATCAGCTATTATTGTATGTTTTGAATTTATAAACAAAACATATCTTATTTATCCGACCAACTATGAACCTAAAGCTTCTGCCGAGTACCTAGAATAATTTAAATACTAACAGTATTTATAAAAACAAAAAAAAAAAAAAACAATATCAACTTAAAACGTCCGGTGACGTGCCCCTTAAAACCTCATGACCAAATGCATTTTAAAGCAAACATATATCTAAAACTTACTACTTTATTTACCTAATGTATTTTAATGTTTATAATTTCATACTATGATTAACGCGCTCCTTTCAACAATTCATTTTAAATTGTAAAAATTGAAATACGTTCAAAACTGGTGAAACTATGTCCATAAATTAACTAAAATTGAATTCTCAGCCCACCTATGTATAACGTATTTAATTCCGTTATAGGTATCTATAAAATAATCTACGCTCGGTTGATTTACGCTTATTTCTTATGGTAATTTAGCGATACACTATAATTATATGGATATATTAATTATTTACCTAACAAATTAATCTCCCCCCCTAACCGAAAAGCACGGAAAACTAAATAAATAAAGCTAATATTCATGGGATTCCAAATTGAACGATTCCGAAATTAAAACCACTTATCTGTATCCTCTGTGCTTCGATAGATCTCCACAGTAGTTACAGCAAATTGGCTCCACTCTCTGTCCTTTGTTCACAATTTATAGTTTTGTCCTTTAAAGTTCGCACTTTCACTATCGCGTACCGTATTTTGTATCACATAAAATCAACACACGTCACTTTTGATTGACTCAATACGTTTTTCGTGAAAACTGAGGACCGGCCGCGTGTCGTCTCGACTCAATTCTCCGAATTTACGTCGTTCTTTCCGCGCGCGTATTGTCCCGACTCCATTCCTTGAAAGCGCGTCTCTCGCCCGTGCCCAGGGGGGTGAATGTTACCTGTTAGCATTAGAAAATAAAAAATGTACGACAACTTCTGCCATCTAAGACACAGGGAACATAAACTTGGACGCTAGTTACACTTTTAGCTACCTAGATGTCGTTGTGTTAGTTTTGTTGTTTTTATTTTTATGAGGCAGCATTATGATTATGACCAGCGTTGCCAATTTTTGAGGAATTCCCCAAATTGCGGGGAATCTCAAGTTAATTGGGGATTGATATGTGGCAGGTAAATAGTTTTCAATTTGCCGCTCCGCTAATTGAAAAATTTATTTTCTATAAAGCCGAACTCGAAAGTCTTTCAACAAAAAGTGAAAAACAGGTGCGACGACGAGCGGAGCGAGAAGGAGCCTGTTAGGTTAAAATGTCAGTACATATTGGGAGCCGAGTATATGTCGTAGACAAATAGTAAAATTCCGCCGTTGACACCGTAAACTGAGACTTGAATTTTTTTACGATAAAATTTATAAATTTTAAATTTACTTATTTTTATTTTAGCATCGTCTAAGTATTCTCCTTGCCATTATTTAATAATTTAAGGTAATTGCAGGTGACTTTTAATGTAACCCCGATAATTTGATAGATTGAAGAAGAATAAAAACTTGTTTCATAATAAAAAAATTAATAAAAAAAAGTTAGAGCCACTTAAATATTTATGTACAATCCAAAGAATTGATGGTCGCCTGAAGAGAAATGACAAATTGATCGCGCGAAATTATTTTAATTGTAGATCTCAATATTTTGGACTATTTTAAACTTAAATTAACATTATATATCATTGTAGTATAAAAACGCAGAAATAAAAGTAAATCTGGATGTGAGGAGATTCTGAACCAGGATTATTTTGAACTTGTTCCGTATGGGAATGACTAGGATAATCACAAATTATATTCTAAGGTTACTTATTTTCACATTTTTGAGTTAAAAAAAGTATTCTACTTCTATGCTTTTGACCCTCTCATGTTACCTTTATACTTTATACAATTAAAAATGTTACTTTTACGACCAAATGTTTTTATGTTTCCTATAAAACAAAAAAAAAATATTGTGAAATTGCGCACTTGATTTTGTGACGTGCGTGGCACAGAGAGCGGTCATGTAACCACCATAAACCACTATTTTCTACTAAAAACATGTTAATTTTTAAAGGAAATGTTAATTTTGTCGTGAAAATGTTACCTACTTCTTGTTCTTGACTGTCTGCCACTGGCAACACTGCTCTGACCGGGAATTTGATAAATTAGCGTTGGCAACCCCGATATTGACAATTTTTCTTGAACTTGAAACGAAATTGTCAGTTTGAATGGTATCTTATTTCGTAAATTGCTCAATATCTCTAATAATTTGACGACTTTAGCAGTTTTTGGTTTTTGTGATATAGTGCTTACCTGTCACATAGTGCTTGCTGACTCCGGACACCGAATTGCCTACGAAAATGCCTAGAAGATCGTTTACAAAATGTCATTTCGGATGTGAATCTAATGGTATGTATAAAATCACAGATTTTAATAAAAACCATTGGTTATAGGTACACTACTAAACTAATCTTGCATTATTTGGTTTGTTTCAGTTCCTATTCATCACTTTCCGTCATATGAATATCCACATTAAGAAAGATTTCAGTTGTGGAAATCAGTGCTAGATTTAGCTACACAAAATAGGGGCAATGCATACATATACAACAGTATCAGATTGTGTCACAGGCATTTTGATAAAATGTATTGTCTACCAAGTAAACGGCTGACGGCGAACAGTATTCCAACTTTAAATCTCCGTAAGTAACTTGATATGGTTGCAGTGTATTTTATTGTGACTTGATTTGTATATCCATCAATTAAATAATTCAGATCAAATGTTGTAACTAAATTATGATCATTTTCTGTGTATCCAATGACTAATTTTCTGTATATTAACTTTTATTATTATATTTTCAGCGTCTTCCTCGGGCCTCAGTAACCAGTTGTCTCATTCAAAACAGCCTTTTATTGAAAATGCATTGTTTTCACAAGAATTACATGGCCAAGTTTCTACAGGTAAATACCTACATGCTATTATTTTCTCACCTTCTGCGGGGCGAGCACGGGTGTCCCAAAGACGTTTTTGACAAGACGTGATAAGTGTAAAATTTCTTGCTAATTGTCTAAAATGCTATTATGGGTCAACCATGTGACTCGTTCTTGCGGCTCGACATGACTTTCTTGTTTATTAACTTCATAGTGTGAGTTCATCTGAATATGCTACCAAATAAAATAATGTTTATAAGAATGCAGTTCATACAGCTAAATAACATTTTAATCTTTCTGGGGACTAGTTCATTTTTGACACATGTGTAAATAAAGCTTCTTGAGTTTGACAATTATTTCTCATTGTTGTTTGATACAAAAATATGGAAGGAAAAAAACAGTATGTGTCAGAATATATATATTTAGATAGCTTGTACAAGATATAAACTTGTAAACTTAATTATGTACTTCCTACAATGAGGGGAACAAAAAAAAATAATAAAAAAAGAACAAAAAATATCTTTGTTACAAGAAAATAATAATACGAATAAAAAAACATTTAAAAAAGTAACAGTTTTCTTCTAGTTAACATCCAAAGTACAAATTATATGCTAGTTTGATCAATTGAAAAAAAAAATAGGCTTAATATTTAAAAAAAAGAACAAGATTCTTTGAATGCAGTTTTACTTTTTCAGCGCATCCACCGGGCCTGTATGTTCATTATTATTATTACTATTTCTGTATTTAATATTATATTTTCAGCGTCTTCCTCGGGCCTCAGTAACAAGCCAGAAAAATGAGAACAAAAGTTTTTAAAACTGTCAGATATGCAATATGACATGCAAGAGCACAATACCTCCTCAAGAAAAGGATTTAATCTTAACCCTTAACCACTGACGTACGTATGTGGTACGTCATCGTAATAGTTTTTCGTTCAATACTTAATTTTACGTAGGAATTTCGGCGCATCCTTTTTGGTAGCTTCCTAGTTGCCAACAACGTGTGTGCGGCGGGGGAGAGTGTACGCGTAGCATGCTCCTAAGCAGGTAAATTTAACCCCGCGACGTATGAGGTACGTACGTCAGTGTTAATGTGACTTTTTTGAAAATACTTATTTATGTTTGTCAGCAGACGAAATGCATCGTAAGTGGTCAAATTTTTCTTCTGGGCCATCTACATAAAACAAGTGAATAATGCCAATAACGAAGAAGTTATCGAACCTTATCTTCGTGAGCCTGACGAATCATCGGCAGATGAAAATGATTCATTCAGTCGGATCACGATGTGTCTTCCGAGGACGAAAATTTTAAGGATGAAGTGGCTCCTGCTCGTGATTCAGAATATTTTGAAAGTGAACAGGCTCTTGCTTGTATGTATATATATATATATATATATATATATATATATATATATATATATATAGTGGATAAATACCGGATAAAGCTGTAAAGCTTGCCGTAAACCGGTCAGTTTGCAGTGCTCTAAGGCAACCTGCAACAACTGCTGTTAAAAAGTGCCTTTTAGTAAGATTTATGGCGATTGTGATTATTTTCTAATTAAAGCCATCCTTAATAATTAATACAACTCAAAAAAGAAGTTCCTATTGTGACAAAATATTTTTGTTTTGATTTTGAAAAAATGTCTATGTTACTTTCATTGCCTCTAAGGTTGTTAATTAATCTATATTTTCCTATGAATATTATAACTGTGATTTTATCATCTTTATATCATTTAAATATGTGTTTATAAACTCACTGCAATAATCACCATAGGTACCCTCCATTCTTGCATCAGGAGGGTTTCAAAATTAAATACGTATCCCGTACGTACGTCAGTGGTAGTGTAACAAAATGACACGTCAGTGGTTAAGGGTTAACTCTAGGAAAAGGTCACTTACTCATCCTTCGGAGCATATTACTGAATGCCTTAATGAATTGTTCAAGGTTGTTCAGACGTGCCTCAAAGAATTCCCCAACAAAAATGATTTGACAATTAATATGAAAAATTTCATAAAAATATTTTGTCATTTTAATTTTGAATGGCCAATTCATAAAACTGATCTATAGATATTCATTGTGAGTCTCGGAATAGATATTATTAGTCACAGCTGGGTAAAAGGGGTGAATAAAATATTATTTGGTAAAATTAGTAGATTTGATAGATTCGTAGATTAGTAGATTCGTGCATTAAAAAAGTTTTCATAGTTAATTCCTTGTTTAATTTCCTTGAACTGCAAATATATAAAATATGTAAGTGGGGGATCCATTTAAAGATAAATCATTTTTATCCTTAATTGAAATTCTCAGTTCGTCATGTTACGATACGGTGAGATTTTTCATGTAAGGATAAAATGATTTATTTTTAGAATTAAATGGATTGGAAAAATTATACTAATAAAAAGTGACATCTAGCGACATTTTAAAGAACTAAAATAACGCCATCTATTACTTAGGGTTATACAACAATACACAATGGAAGTGAGAGTGGCGCATCTATTCTGGGTGTATTATCTATGCCCGTGCCCGAACTCAAACTGCCCTTTCGTCAGAAATTCTACCTGTCCCTTGCGCCTGCGACCCCCCTGTGTTCCTTCCCCTCTCTTCACCCCGCTGACAAGTTGCAAGCCATCTAACTGTTATTTGAAATTGTAACTCAGCTTATTCAACAAACAATGTATCTGAAGACGGACGAGGAAAAATAAAAAAAAATATAGATAACTATTTGAATGAAGGTCTAAGACGTTACAGTCCGTAATAAGAATGTTGAAAGTTTATGTATTGTTCATATAATAAAGCATACATATCTTTTGCAAAATTTATATTGAGACTTTCATATGGATAATAAGTAGAATTTAAAAATACTTTAACGTTGCGCAAATGACAATGATCAAATTGTGACATATTTTTCGAACCAATATTTTTACGACCTGTTTGCAATCCTATAATTACAAATCGTGGCTTTTCTACTTGTGAAGTAGTTTTAATAGCCCAAGTATGTTTCGTTGCTCTAGGCAATAAAGGGTACTCGTATAAGTCCCAATTTCTAAATGCAAAATTGATTGCGTGATCTTTTTCTAGATATCTTAGCAAGTTGACTCTTTCGCGATCAGATACTTTAATATGAGGTAACTTCGTTAGTATTTAATTTGACTGCATTTAGGTTGGTATTGCTGCGCAAAAGGATTAACTCATGCTTACAATTTATAACAATTTTATTGTAGTCTTCAGCAAACCCTAAAATTTTGTTAAGAGGAATGCATACAGAAAAATTGCCACCTACAGTGTTTTTAATACCGTTAGTATCCCAACCCCAAAACCTGGACATCTTTGATTCATTTTCATTCATAGATATTAATGATTTCATCAGTGTTGTGATACCTACATTTTTTACTCTGTCAATTTCTACACCATTTAGTTCATATCTAATGTCTTGAAAGAGAAAGAGTATGGCGTTGTTTATGAACTCAACGCTATTTACTTTTTCTTTTGCATCTCTACTTTTTAGTACAGTCACAGCACCTTCTATATACAAAGAGCTAGCTGAAGGTAATACGTACAAATCTTGTTGGTTAATAGGAATTCTAATTTCGTCATTTTTATTGAAGCTGTTGACATATGGTTTATAAGAGTGAACCTGATAGCTTTCAATGCTGCTGTCTTGAACAAACGAGTCTGTTACATTTAAAATGCTCATTTTAAAAGTTTGATAATTTTCAGAAATTTTTTATTTTCCTTGCTTAACTTTTTTTTCCAGTAGATGATTTCAGTTGTACTGTAGCACTGATACTGGCAGTTTTTAAATTAGGTGCAGATGTTATATTAAAATCTATCATTTTTGTCTTAAATGTAAATATAACTGCAGTTCTTCGCGTCGCAAATTTACTAAATTATTGTTATTATCCAATATTCGTATATTTATTTCACTTAAACAGTTCTGATTTACAAGAAAATAAATTAAAGTTTTAGGATTTTCTATTATTCTATAGCCTGGTGGTACATTTGGTGCAAACTCGTACAGAATATGACTAGGTTTTCCGTTGATAAAAGACCCGCTTACAATATCACATTCGATTCGGATGATGGTCGCCGGTAAAATGCTTATAGGATAGGAAGATTCATGGGATATATTAGCTTTTAATATTTCATTTCCGAAGCCTAACATACGACCAATAGATTGTCTCTTTCCGAAATTAATTTCTTTTGAACAAAAAATCTTTGTGCTTAATGTGTTGTTATTACAAGTCAGCTTAAAAGTGCAATCTGTGACGTTTGTTTTTAAAAAGTGACTAATGTCTTCTAACTCATATGAACCTTCCGGTATTTCAATAACTTCATTTTCACCATAGTAAAACCTGTTGTTTCTGTAATCAATGTTAGGTATCGAGTTAAAGGTAGAGAAATATATGAGTCCGCATTCATATTCACCGTCGAGTTGAAGCGCAGGTGAATAAATTGTTGACAATGCGGATTCGCACCCCGTAACTGATAGCGTGAATGACATTGTAAAAATGATTACTTTTCATGGATTCAAGTCAATTTAAATGTTCATTCCAAAAACTTTGTAGAAATCTTATACACAAATGTCCACAATTAAATGTATTTAATTTTTGGTAGTTTACGTAATTGTAGTAGATATTAGTGCTTTTATTAAGGTACGTGACTAATTCTGAGGGTGGTTTTAAATCCCCATAGCTGTCAAAATACTCACAATAGTCTTTTATTTTTGCATAGGCTACCCAGTGAGTTCCTGAATTTTTGGAACTATCTAAATTCATAATGGCACATTCGATTTGTTTCGATTTACTCGGCAAACCATCTCTCATGAATACACCTCGAAAATATGGTATCTCCTGAGTGTATTTAAGAATGTCAATATTAGAGAGTGCCCTACGGGGTAGCCTCATTACTAGTTTTTTGATGAGTTTAAGCATAAACCTTTACCTTTTTTGTACGGTTTGATATATAAACCTTTACCTACAGCTACAGATTCCATCACTTTGTGATGTCGTTCAGATTCTACTAGATTTTTTTGTGCTGTTTTATAATCATTTACAGCCTTAGCTATCCCAGCTGCACCACCAGCCAAAGACCCTAGTGCTGACAGTCCAGCAAATATAGGAATTAAGGGAAGTATTCCTCCAGTTTTTGGAATAGGTATAATTCTAGGAAGCCTAACTTTACCATTTTTAGGAAATATTTTTTTTGCAGCAAGAAACGCAAACTTGATGGCATCTTTATTGTTTTTAGGTTTGAATTTCTTGAGTTGTGACTTTAATTTAGATACTGCAGATTTAAATGTTTTGACACCTGCACCAGATTTTAACTTAAACTTCATTACTTTGTTAACCAACCATGACGCTATCTTTTCACCTCTACTAGCATCACTTGATTGTAGTCTTGTCTTTGCCATGGTCATTAATTCTCTGTCAGCTTTATGCCGCTTATGCAAACTTTTGAATTTAGTGTACGCTATATCGTGTCGCATACATGCGTTATCTAATTGATTTATACCACTGTCACCTTTAAGTAATCGTTCTTGTAATCGCGTCCCTGGACCACAATAGCTATATCCAGGCAAATGTAACTCAAACGGTAAATTGTTTATCAAATTATTTATAAGTCCTCTTCCTTTCATTACTGTTTTATCAATGAAATGTATTAAAAGAAATATCTCTTATTATATTTAATAATTTATTATTTGTATGATCTTATATCATTACTTTAGTTTATTCACGACTGCATTCTTGTTAATCCAGCTATTTTCATCGCTACTTAAACCAAGCCACTTAACATAGTACTTATTTCCCTGCTTTTTAATTATCTTTTCAATTAAATAAATATTTAGATGTTTTGTTTTTTGAAGTTCTTGTTCATAGAAACAACCTTTAATCATAGCTTTATGTTGATCCATAATGTGATAAGTGGGTGGTTTTGTATTATTTGATTTAATTATAGTAAATAACTCAGTGGACCAATTTGGAGTATAACCTTTTTGAAAACTTCCCTTATACTTGCTTATTCGAACACAATCACCTACATTAAACTTTTTTTTTTCTATATAACAAGTATTTTGTGATTTTTTTATATTGTTTAAAATAAATGTTTGGTTTGATTTATTTACTTTAGCTGGTTTATATTTTATTGTACTGTGTGTAGTGTTATTATAATTATTCATAATATCTCTTAATGGTTTTCCTAACCATTTATAATTACCTTCAAGACTAAAATATTTAAAAAGTTTATTTTTTAATGTTCTGATCAGTCTTTCTACTATAGAGGCTTTTTTAGTTGAATAAGTAGAATAATGATGAATTTTATTTATTTTCATTAGCTTTTGAAAGGTATCATTATAAAACTCGGTACCAAAATCGGATTGTAAGTTTTTAGGATTTCGTCCTTCTTTTAAAATTCTTTCAAATGCTAAAGCGACTTCGCTTTTTGTTTTTGTTTTTAATGGGACTGCCCAGGCATATTTAGAAAAAGCATCGATTACAACTAAAATGAACTTGTGGCCATTGTTATCCTTTTTATAATTTTTTATATCGATTAGGTCTGCTTGCCACAAATCATCAATTCCTTTAAGCATAACAGAACGACGCAAAAAATTTCTTCTTGCCGATTTATGAATTTCATTAACCACATCTTGTTTACTCATGTTTTATCTATTTTATACCTATTTTATAGATACAAGATGGTCTTTTAGTAAGCTACTGACTTGCACTAACGTACATTTCTCATCCAACTGTTTTTGAAGTAGTTGAATTTGATTTTTTATACTTTTCATTTCGGAAATGAAGTCATGCTTTTTGCAAAATAATTGATTATTTTTATCAACATACTCCTTATTCACAGCTTCGTCAGATGTCTGTGGTATGTTTAAACCTATTAACCTTACGGCTTTTAAATCATAATCACCCAATATATTTTTATGTAATACTTTTTCACATATATTTGCATTAAACGATTCTGTCAAACGCATTTGCCTGTGAACATGGTGTCCAAATTTATCAATATTCATCTTAATGGTCTTAGTACCTCAATGGATATAATAACAATGAAGGTATAACATTTGTAATAACATAATATATCTAATTTATAATACCACTTTCTCGCAATTCTTCGATAATAGATATTATTTCATTATCTAATCCTGTGTTGCCAGCATCGCGAGATGCAATAAGCAATTTAAGTCTTTCCACCAGTTCATTGGGGTCATCCCAAAACAAGTATTTCTCATTTTTCACAACTTTTTTTAAAATTGGTATTCCTTTTCCCTTTGTTACATTTTCCATTCTTGATGATTTAAACAATGGTCTAATAATGTGGGTGTATTTAACACCTCTATTGCTTTTGATCGGTTGACCAGGATCATATCCTCGACGATGAGCGTTCGTGTTTAGTAATTTATAATTTTCTTTATCTTCTTCAGTTACAACATCCAAATCGGGATTTTTTTTAAATAAAAGTTCTGTTATTCCCGGTGTTTTGATATATGTTTGCCCCGCAACTGATATTTTGTGAGCTGTGATGGACAGAAGTGCTGATCCGATCATTGATTTTCCTTTTTCTATTCTTACCCCAAAAGGAACGTCTTCAAATCCTTCAGATGTCAAAGAACATGTTGAGTTAGATTTTTGTCTTGAGCCTTTGATTGAATCAGAAGAAAAAAACAATTCACTATTATTATTGTCGATGCAGTTGTCACTTACATCAGAAATAGCAGATACACTTTCATTCGCAATATTAAACTGAGAATGGAATTGCTTGTTTTTGCGAGATGATGTACTTATTTCAGACAATTTTCTTTTCCTTGCAGTGGTTTTAACATCTTCTTCGTTTTTATCTTCATCTTTAACATTAACACCTAAATGTGCGTTTCTATTAGCCAATTGATTAAGAGGATCCGTAATAGGTTTTAAAACAGATTCCAGAGCACTTTCACTATCTTGTTTTGTATTCTTCATGTGTCTGATCTTCTTTTTAATAGTTTCAGCAGATTTTATTATCTGCTTTTTGAGGGATTTTTCATTATTCATATCGAATCAGTTACCAACTTCACTTCTTCGTAGTACAATTAATAATGATAAATTATTAAAAGAACACTACATATATTTCATTCGTCCAAATTAATAAAAGTGTCGAATTTCATTCTATAGCAACCTTTGTTTTTCAAGCAATCTTTATTTATTACTAAATAACTATAGGGATCCCTCCAAGTATGTGAACACATCTCCCGAAATTGGTGCCAGGTCATGTCTGTGCCAACATGCTCAACTGAAAGGCAGGATCGATTCATCGTGACGACCTGCTTGAGAAATCGTCACCTTACCTCCATTGAGATACAAAACCAACTTCGCGACTTCCACGGAGTATCTGTGAGCGCTCGAACTGTTAGGAGAAGGTTAAAAGAACGCGATATGGTACCACACAAGCCAGCTAATGGCCTCAAACTAACGCGAGCCCACCGAACAGCGCGCCTTCATTTCACGCGCACTCATTTAAATTTGACTCAGCAGCATTGGAGCCGTGTACTCTTTTCTGATGAGTCTAAAATTGCGTTACATGGCAATGATGGAAGGAAGAAGGTCTACCGACGTAAGGGAGAGCGTTTTGCACAATGCTGCTTTGTAGAGAGGGTTGCTTATGGCGGTGGCTCATGGACTGTCTGGGGCGGTATATCCGCGAGTGGCAAAACTCAACTTGAGGTTGTTACGGGACCACGGCTGCCAACATTAAATGCTGAAAGGTACATTCGTGAGTGCTTAGAACCTCACGTGATGCCATACGCGGACCATGTGGGCCCAAATTTCCTTTTTATGCATGATAATGCAAGAGCCCATACGGCCGGCATCGTCAGGGAATATCTTCGGGATGTGAACATCACAGTTATGGACTGGCCAGCCAGAAGCCCAGACATGAACCCGATTGAGCACATGTGAGACGAGCTAAAAAGACGTGTTAGGGCTCGTCAGCCAGTTGCCCAGACGTTGCAGGAGTTGAAAACTGCCATAGAAGAGGAATGGGAGATGATCCCTCAAAATTTCATGAGCGGTTGATAAACTCTATGCCTAATCGTATGAGAGATGTCGTAGATGCCCATGGAGGCAAAATGCGTTATTAAATTAAACCTTTATTTGATTAAACATGTTTTTTATTAAAAAATCAACTGCCTTCATCAAGGCGCATACCCGACTTGTTGGTCGTAGCTCCATGTCGTGCGGTATTCTGAATTCAAATTTAAAACAATACGATCGAAAAAGATGGTAAAATGTATCAGGTTTAAAACTGGATCAATAGTTTTTGTTCAATCTAGCAATCATATTTAGGTAGGGGCCATCGAAACCTAAACTCTAAGGTGGGCCAATAGATGTGTCCAGAAGGTATTAACAGGGTTGTTGTTCTTAAATATTTATACTTGTGTAATGTGTATGTTGTTTTAAAAAGATGTAATTTTACTAGTATTTAAGTAACTGCAATTAAAAATTTGCACTAAACCAAAAATGTTCATGTGATTATAAATAAAAAGGGGTACTTCCATATAAAATCTTTTATTTACAATCTTGATAAAAACACTTGTACTGTTTCACAATATCACTTTATAATACTCCAACCGGTTTCGCCTTACGGCATTATCAAGGAACACTAGCTATTAAATATAATAAACAATAAACAACAAACAAATGTGTAGTTGTTGTTTACATTGCAGATGGTGAATAATAATTTCGAAGAGGGAAAAATAATACTTTTTTCTAAACATGGCAATTATTTTACTATTTAAGAAACTGCACTAAATCACCTATTAATTAAAATTACTTGCCACCTAAGCATAGTAATTTTTTTTCACAGTATGAAGAGTCAAAGTTAGCAAATTAAAAATTTCAAACCCGTAATTTGAACAAAAATGATTTTATTTCTTAAAAATGTGTATGATATTAGTATAATTTTGGACTGGGGTCAATAGCAGGGATATTCAGGATTCAGAAACAAAAGTAAGAATCTTAGAATATAAAATCGTGTAGCTGTGGCACTGGAAAGACTCATCTAAAGTGTCGAATTTCACAAAATTCATAAAAGTATTGATAACTCGAAAACTATCGACTTTTTACTGAGGTCATATTTTGATATTCTGGACAGTCATGAGCTGGCCTATCAGGCCTCCAAGGGATAACGTTGACTTTTGGGACACCTGTATACAACGTGTAACAGAAAGGTTTAACCATATTTGAAGGGCTTATTCAGTCAATGGTATAGAAAAACTTTTACTATGGAGCCAACACTGAAATCTCAAAAAAAAAATAATCTTCCCTTCCATAAATTTTTTTTCGGCCGAGCGACATTGCATTTTTCTATGAAACAGTCAAAATTTTTTTTTGAGGTACAGGTTTTGTTCCATAGTAAAATTTGTTCTATACCATTGACTGAATAAGCTCTTCAAATATGGTTACACCTTTCTGTTACACGTTGTATAGATAAATAATTATTAAAGGAAATGGATTGATCTACAACTTTTTTTCTGCCAATGTTACTGTGAAACGAACGAGTACAATACAATACAGCTTTATTGTCACACCACAAAAGAAAAATAATACAATTAATTGAACTTAAAAATACGAGTACAGAGGGTAAGTACAAATAGGCGGTCTTATCGCTTAAAGCGATCTCTTCCAGACAACCTTTAGGTATAAAAAATACATTAAGATTGCTGAAGAGGCGGTGTACATATAAAATAAGATATATAAAGTAGAAGCCAAATTATATGAATAATAATACATACTAATACATATATGTATACAATACATATACCTACATATATAAATAATAATTTCAAACATAATAAAAACATTTTACAAATATACAATTGAAAAAATTAAATATAAAAGCTCTGAATACAAAATATGGTGCAGAAGAGTTAGAGAGAGTAAGGACTTAGGTAGCGTTCCGAAACACTTTAGGTTGTCCGATGAAGTAGAAGATATTACCATGGCATGGATATTACTATCTGTCAGATAAAAGTAGCTCAATGCTGGTTCCAAAACCACAAATGAGATCGTTTTGGAACGATCAAACCCAAGCAAATTTTTCTACTGACACGACCAATATTTAGCTCTGCGAAAATCATCATGAATATATTGCTCCTGTCATGGACATTACTATACGTCAAACGTGGATAATAAATATTGCAAAATATTAACAGAAAAGCTTGGACCAAGACAGAAAATTGTAAAATTTTTGAACAGATCTCAATCACAGATAAAAACTATTCCTATTTCCCGGCTCAGAATTTGTTTTTTGCTTGTTTTATCACGAGTCTGAAGCTTGATCATTGGGAAGTTTTCTTTATAATCGTAAAACCTGTGGCTTATCCAAATTATTCAGAGCATTTTTCATCAAATTTTCCGCTCCTATAATTGACCATGGAAAACGCATTTAGCGGTTTCAGACTAGCGGTGGATAAAACTGGGTCGCCCAAAATTCAAAAAGTTCATTTTGCAAAGTAGGTATATATAATACACGTTTCACAAGTCAAATTTTAATCTTATAAAAATATATGTAATAAAATAATAAATGTACATGAACTACTTAGATTAAATGTTTATTTAATTTATGTAGCAATATATATACGATTAAAATTATAGATAAAATATTATTATACAAGGTGAAATCCAATCAACCGCCCGAACCCATACCGGAGACCCGGCCAGGGACCAGGAACAAGGTTCAATGATCACCAACCGAGCCCCCAGCACGAATCCAGGCGGCCGACCAAATCCCATCCTATATACTACATAGTAATAGGTTACATATATAAATACATGCCTACCTCCGCCCATTCGATTAGTCTTGCTAAGAAGAACGGGCAAGAAACTTGGCAAGATCATGTCTTTTTTTTTAACATAAACTTAAACTATACATTGAATTACTTATATCTACTTTAACCAAGGGATAAGAAAATACAAGACAGCAGGAATTCAGGTTAATGAAAAAAGAAAAACATATATATCTTTGCCTACCTGTCTCATATAGTCTATTTCCTTTTACAGTCTGTAATTAATTAATGTTAACTCTTAAGTGGAAACAAAAGCCAGGAAATTATATTATTTAATTAAATTATTACCTACTATCATTAAAATCAGTATCACTATAACACCATGCTTCACCATCATCCAAATATTCATTTATTTTATAATATGCCTTTTTCAGTAGGCCCTGCTTAATATACTGTTTAAACTTATTCTCTGACAAAGTAAGGACCTCTTTTGGAAGTTTATTGTAAAATCTTATACCATGTCCTACAAAAGAGGTACTCACCTTGGCGAGTCTGATTTTTGGAAAAGCCAGTTTATACTTATTTCTGGTTTCCTTACAATGTTGCTCACCAAGCCATGGGAGAGACTCAACATTTTTCCTAACATATCTAAGGACTTGGTAAATATATTCACAAGGAACAGTTAATATATTAATTTCTTTGAACTTTTCTCTTAATGAATCCCGGTGCTTCATATTAACTATAAATTGCCCATACGCAATGAAGGAAGATTTATTGTTCAGGATCCCTCTGGTATGCCACTGTGCAGTTTAACCATCAAACACTATATCATTTATTTATTTATTAGCAAACTTACACTAATTACAGGTCGGGCCTAGTTCAATAGCATTGTAACATAATATATAGTATACCTTCAACATACTTATATATTCAATATCAAAAACGAAACATACCAACATATCTTATACAATAAAAAAGTCATAATTGAATTAATAGGTACCTACCTAATAACGATTTAGAATCTGCAAGGTCATTCTAGTTAATTCACCCAAAGAACATGTGAAAGGGTCTATCTTTTCTGATATTTAGTACCTAAGCTAATTACTCATGTGAGCGCCGTTTCCGCCAGCAGGTTTCAACATAGACCTATGGAATATAGGTAGCCATATAACCGTATTTGATAGAGAAAAAAAATTGTGTTTTTGATAAATAACTTAAATACAGGTAATTCCTATGTACCTACAGGACAACAATACGCCGTCGAAGACGTACCTGAAGTTAGGGCGTATTTCGAAATCCCTCACGCAGCCAATGAAGCAATCTCTGTTGAGCCTGCCATTGCACAAGTGTCCTCTGGACAATACACACAAGAATCTCAAGTCCAACCCCAAGCTCAGGAGCCTCACAACAGCAGAAGAGGCAAGAGTTTTTTTCCAATTTATGCAAGCTTAATTTAATACTACCTAAGTATTAGTGATCATTAATCAAAACAACAATGATGAGTGAATAGAGACAATTGTAGGTACCTAGCTTATGCATATAACCAAGCACGTGTGGACTAGGCATAAGGCACGGCATTGTTTTTTGATTACAAACCATTGTAAGTGGCACTCATATTATTCTGAAGAACAGATCGACTTACATGAACTTTTACCACAAAACAGAATATGTTTCAATATCTTCCTGATATTTTTTTCAAGAGTGTGTCGTTGGTAAAAAATTATATTGGGAGATGTCATGTTTTGGGGTAAAACTTGATTTATGTTGTTCCGTTTTGCAGAATAATTAAGTTGTATGGTGTTTAGTATGGACAGGTATTAAATGTGAAAACACCACTCATTATAAAATATATCCTACAACTTTGATGAATGCCAAAATAAAACACAAGTCTTTTCACATGAACATAATAATTATTACAGTATTCATTTACCAAAATGATTTAACTTCATAAGAAAAATAGTACCAAATCTTAACTAATATAAAAAAAAAATAAGAAAAGCAATTAAAACCTTAATTAATATAAAAAAGCAGAGAAAAACAAGTAAAATCTTAACTAATATAAAAAAGTACTAAGAAAATGCAAATAAATCTCACTTAATATGAAAAACAAGTAAAATCTTAACAGCAATAACTTAACTCTATTTGATGGTGGTAATTGTGTAAGTAACGCTGCACAAAGTGAAAAACTTAACTTTATATTTTTTGTCACAATAATTTAGTTTTTCTATTAATATGAATAATAATTGTTATTGCTTTAAATAAGAAATACAAAATTGTTCACATTTCATCGCATTATCTTTGTTGTGGCTTCATCTAGCTAGGTAATTCAAAGCGTCAAGTTATTGAAAGGGCATTTGCCCTCCTCAAAGGCAGATTTCAGCGGTTTAAACACCTGCCCATGTTGAGGACTGATGAAATTGCCTCTACCATAGTGGCAGCCTGTGTGCTCCACAATATTTGCCTGAATGGTATTGCGGAGGAACAAGATTATATAGTAGATGGAACAGTTAACCCCGTGCTGGCGATCAACAACCAGGAGGAACTGGACGAACCAAAACAGGAGCCAGCTTCTGCTGCTGCTGTCAGTAAATCGTAGAAATTGTCTGAAACAAAAAAAAGTTAACTTTAACTATAAATACAATACAAGTTCTTCTTAAGGCTGATTTGTAAATACATTAATAGCTACTCAAATTGGTTGCAGGGCCTTCAAAGTGGACTAATTCAGCTACTCTTTTATTAATACACTACTGGAGAGAGAAAAGGGCGAGGTTTGAAAATAATACTGAGCGAAATGAGCAGATTTGGGAGGAGGTGGCATTGGAAATGCAGGCTCAGGGGTATAATTTCACAAGCTTATCATAATTTGACAAATGAGGTTAAATTGAATATAGCGCCCTCTAGAGGGCATAAAGTCATGAACTACAAATAAAATATGTCTTAATTATGCCGTATTGTATTGGGTATCAAATGAAAGGGCTTAATTCACACATTTCAAAAATATATATATTGTTAGTGTATGTATGTATTTCTATAAAATTTAGCTTCACTCCAGTGAAAGCGGCTCTGCTTAAACGTTATCACGAAGTTATACCCCCAAAATAATTTAAATACAAAATTAGTCCAACAACTAAAACCCGACTACTGTAATATCACGCTCTAAAAAGTATGAAACAAGAAAATGTTCTCATCAGAAATTTATTGTACAAACGAATCAATATTTATCGTCTATTAAATAAACAACTTACACGTAATACATTTCAATGTATTTAATAAATATTCATAGTGATGTTCAGAGGATAGCCGTGGTCTTATGCCACCTACCCTAAAAAACAATACATTCTAACAGTAGGTAAGCGATTATAAGCTTTAGGGCACAGTAGCATATGACAACGACTGTCCTCTGAACATCACTATGAATATTTATTAAAAACATTTAAATGTATTACGTGTAAGTTCTTTATTTAATAGACGATAAATATTGATTCGTTTGTACATAACAATTTCTGATGAGAACATTTTCTCGTTTCATACTTTTTAGAGCGTGATATTACAGTGGTCGGGTTTTAGTTTTTGAACTCATTTTTTATTATCTATTCCTATTAACTAGCCCATAATCTTGAATAATTGCGTTTCTCCGCGCACGACCTAACTCCAAGTCGGAGAGCTGGTGGCGAGCTGTGAGGCGGGGCGGATCATAAACTCACGCCTGTATTCCCTTGCGGGGTAGGCAGAGCGTTTCCGTCACTTTTGACAAATATTGAGGGTCATTTCAGAAAGAATGGATCCTTTGACCATACCACGGTATACGCCCATACAATGACCACATCACAAAAATTTTCGAGTAAAATAACTTACAATATAATATAACCTAGGCATCAATGGCATAAGTGGGCTTCGCTTGGGTCGCAGCAATGTTCCCATTCCTGGCGGTGTGGAATATCCCACTGTTAGTGGTAATTTCATTGTGTCTTCTCACAGCGGATGACCAGGAGCTCGCAGGATTCGCCTGAGAGGTAGTTCTGGAAGATGAAGTCAATATTATAACCACATTTTAAACAAAGGATGTACCATGTCACACCGAAACCAAACTAGCAAAGTTGAGATGGGTCGCAAGTCCATCGCTTACAGCAGGTGCACAACAATCGACCCATTCCCTTAGTGGTGTTTTACGACATCCACGGGAAGATATTGTGACCATGAATATTTGGGTGGAATGTTTGTAATCATTGTTGTATATATTTATTTCGTTATTCTTTGTCTCTGTGTATAAACAATAAAGATTTATAATATCTGAACTGTATATTTTATAAATATTAATAGATATTTTATTCATTGAAGAAGCATGAAATGTACAGGGCGGTTTAAAGGCGCCGCACACCGGACGCTTGTTTGCGTTGTAATTTGTCTCTGTGTCTGTTGTTGTAACGCACCGGTTGTAATGTATGAAACTCTATGAAAGATGGCAGACTGCGCACGCACGCCACGCCACGCATCCAGTCTGGCGTCTTTTATAGAGTTTCATACCTTTATCAGGCGAGGTATCCCTGATATCCCTCGGTTGTTTATCCTACTAATATTATAAATATCAAAGTTCGTATATTTGTGCCTCAATCACGTATAAACGGATTTTGATGAAATTTCGCACAGATTACAGAATAACACATGTTGCGTGCACGAGTTAAAAAGTAGCCTATGTCACTTTCCGGCCCTCCATCTATCCATCTACATCGTCAAATTACATCGATCCGTTCGTTGCTTCCTCTTTTCCCATACGAACTTTGCCACCCTTTAGGGGTTGAATTTTCAAAAATTCTTAGCGTATGCGTACATCATGATATCTATCTGTATGCCAAATTTCATCCCGATCCATCCAGTGGTTCGAGCTGTGCGTTGATAGATCACCTTTCAAAGAAAGGACCTACATTTTTTTTTTCATTTTGGCCCTGATTATTTAATTTTTCATAGAAAGTTTTATCTTAATTTTATTAATATTATTTTGGAACAGCCTAAAGAATAGTTACCAACACAGGGCCAAATTTATCATGACTTGTTACTCCTGTGATTATTTTGTATGGAGATTCATATGTACTATCATCAACGAGCGACCGCAATGGTCTATGCATTGGTCGATTTTGCACCACACACACGGATGTATTTGCAGATGGATGGCCGCGTTGAAAAGAGGATACCTGAAGTTTTGTGAGCGTAGTGAATGATTTGGATATCCTAGACGATAAGCAATAATATATACATATGCCTCTGTGTAGCGATAAGGTTTATATAAACTGTAATGCTATGTGTAAATAAATAAATAAATCAATAATAGCCCATAACAGTCCACTGCAAGGCATAACCCTCTACCATGGGAGGAATTAGCCGTAATATCCACGCTTGGCAGGCGGGTTTGAGATTGCAGTGATGGAAGACTAAAAGAACACAATGCTGCCTATTCTCGGGTTGACGAGGCTCTCGGCGTTCTGCCTCAGACATTAGTCGCATTATACGTCACCCATAAATGTAAAGGGTTGGTGCTATTCTAGTCTGCCGGACACCACATGGCTCTATAACTAACTTACTTAGTTATTAGTGATGCTTCTTGGCAACTCCCTTCCCTGCCTGGTCAGCTCACTCACTAGCGCGGCTCTCCGCTCGTACAGACTGACACACAGCGCTTCCCCCCGGCTCCACACCAGCTGCCATACTTGCTGCTCGAATTCCTCGCTGTTGGAGCTGATGGAGTTGTTGGGGTTGGGTACGGAGGTGACTGTTGAGGTCTGCCAGTTGTATGCTGTGAGGCATTTGTCTAGTTTCTTCTGGAATAGTAGATAGTCATACATGAGAGGAAAACAAGCAATTTCATATGAGATATTTATTTATAGTTTGTGGGTGAAATTGTGTTTTCTCCTGCAAACACTGCTTTTCATCCTGACTGTGAGGAAAGTAAACAAAATGTACATATATGTTATATTCCAATTTTTGGGGAGGAAAGTAATTTATATTGAAGTCTACTTTTCTGCCTTGGAGGAAAACTGGCACTTTTCGGGAAAACAATGACCTACTTTCCACATGAGATATGAAAAACATTTTTGTTTATTTTGTAAGAACCATGTAATTTATTGGTACAGAAAATATAGAGAATAAACAGAGTACTTTCTGTTCTGGGTAACAATTATATTAATCTGGGGTCTAGGTCTGTGTGTTCTCCCGTTTATTTAAAGTGAATGAATGAAAGAAGTATTTATTTGCTTGATGTATTTTTAAGTACCTGCATATCGGCATCATCGCCATCACTGGCAGTAGAGCGAGTCAGCTATTTCTTGTAAATCATTTAATATATATTTTTTTGACTTATTTGTCTTTTATTTAAATATTATTATATATAAAAACATGACATTGTTTAGTCAGTTTTATTAGAGAGCCATCTGCCGCAGCAGCTACACGCGCCTGGACAGGTCATCCACACCCACGCAACTCAGGGTTCGTTGGGACACTACAGGCTTTAGATAGAAGACTAACCAAACGGCTCCTAAGGCTATACAGGAGAAGCCTTAGAAAGATCACAGGAATATTAATAGGTAGGACACTGTTCATTATACAAACACTACCACACAATTGGTATTACAGATAGTCCCCTGTGAGAAGAGGCAGTGAGAAATACGCTCTTAGAATGCAATTAAATCACCAGCATCAGAAGACAAAGAATCGGAACACCGGAAAGTTTAGAGGCCACCCTAAGGAAACTAAAGAGGCTGGTGAGGTTCTGGGGGCAGCTGGGGTGGCTTGAGTGAGGGCCCACGCACAATGGTCCCACTACTAAGTGCAGAAACCCTAACTACTATAGGCTTTATTATTGACATCAACATCAGTAGAAGTAATTAACTAAAACTCAATAACTATTATGTGTCAAAATGGTACAATAAAATTCATTGGTGAAAGAGATTAGTAAAACTTTGCTTGCGTGTTTGATTTACCTGCCTACTTACTTACTTAATAAAGTAATACCTTACCTTTTTTTGTGAAAAGCACTACATAGCATCGGCGAAAAGAAATTACCTCATTTAATGAACTCGTAATAATGTACCAAATACATTTCGTGGATATCTTGTCCAACAGCTCGTCGCGCCAAAACCACACACGCCTTGGTGTCCTGCACCGTCATCCTCAGGTTACTCTGCTGCTCCATGGACCATTGTTGAATCATTCTTCTGAAATAATTGAGAACAAACAAACGAATAAAGTAAGTCTAAAAGCAAGCACTCCCACGATGACGCGAACTCGTGCAAGTGGTTAAAACGAGGCACCGTTTTAGTCTATGATCGAATGCTGCTGATTGGCTGGTGGAATTCTGACATGTTGAATGACCGCCATATTGGCTTCGTAATATTGGCTGTACATTATCACCCTGTACAATATCGGTACGAGCCGATAATACGCGACCCGATAATGTACAGCCAATATTACGCGACCCGAGCTTACGATCCATGTACACGTAATATCGGGGTGTGCATTATCGCGTCGCGTATGAGGGGTTTTCAAAGTCAAATTAAAAAAGAAAAAGTAGTACCGAACGACTAAATAGATGGCGCAGCCTGTACTAAAAGTGTCAAAAAATGTCTTCCTGGCAACACTGGATTCTTTTGATTTTGACACTTCTTCTTTGCTTCTTTCTTTTTTATGGTCAATCCATGCCTCAAATGTATTATTGCTAAGATCCATTGTTCTCTCCGTAATTAGTTATACTGTGTGTTCCTATATTTTTACAATTAGCTACAACGCATGGGCTGACCATGTTGAAAGTTGAATGAAATACCAAGCTATTAACGTAAGTAATATAGATAGAAAACAACACAATATAAACACAACAAAATAGGAATGTCTTTGTGAAGGGTGTTGTTGGATTTAACAATTGAATTGTCAATTTTTATCTTGCGGCCCACAGATTAAAAAATAATCTTTGCTTTTTGACACTTGAAAGCAGGGTAACGCCATCTGTGTTTACCTCTGAAAGCTTGATCAAGGTCAGTCTGGAAAACCGCTCATTATCGGCTCGTACTGATATTGTACGGGGTGATAATGTACAGCCAATATTGCACACCCCGATATTACGTGTACATGGATCGTAAGCTCGGGTCGCGTATTATTGGCTGTACATTATTGGGTCGCGTATTATCATGGCTGTACAATATTCGTTCCCATACTTTCTCGCTGATGTTGAGAGGGGAACCAATATTGTACAGCCATGATAATACGCGACCCAATATTGTACAGCCAATAATACGCGACCCGAGCTTACGATCCATGTACACGTAATATCGGGGTGTGCAATATTGGCTGTACATTATCACCCCGTACAATATCAGTACGAGCCGATAATACGCGACGCGATAATGCACACCCCGATATTACGTGTACATGGATCGTAAGCTCGGGTCGCGTAATATTGGCTGTACATTATCGGGTCGCGTATTATCGGCTCGTACCGATATTGTACAGGGTGATAATGTACAGCCAATATTACGAAGCCAATATGGCGGTCATTCAACATGTCAGAATTCCACCAGCCAATCAGCAGCATTCGATCATAGACTAAAACGGTGCCTCGTTCGTTTTAACCACTTGCACGAGTTCGCGTCATCGTGGGAGTGCTTGCTTTTAGACTTACTTTATTACTTTAGAATTATTTCAGAAGAATGATTCAACAATGGTCCATGGTGCAGCAGAGTAACCTGAGGATGACGGTGCAGGACGCCAAGGCGTGTGTGGTTTTGGCGCGACGAGCTGCTGGACAAGATATCCACGAAATGTATTTGGTACATTATTACGAGTTCATTAAATGAGGTAATTTCTTTTCGCCGATGCTATGTAGTGCTTTTCTCAAAAAAATGCAAGGTAGTAATTTATTAAGTAAGTAAGTAGGCAGGTAAATCAAACACGCAAGCAAAGTTTTACTAATCTCTTTCACCAATGAATTTTATTGTACTATTTTGACACATAATAGTTATTGGGTTTTAGTTAATTACTTCTACTGATGTTGATGTCAATAATAAAGCCTATAGTAGTTAGGGTTTCTGCACTTAGTAGTGAGACCATTGTGCGTGGGCCCTCACTCAAGCCACCCCAGCTGCCCCCAGAACCTCACCAGCCTCTTTAGTTTCCTTAGGGTGGCCTCTAAACTTTCCGGTGTTCCGATTCTTTGTCTTCTGATGCTGGTGATTTAATTGCATTCTAAGAGCGTATTTCTCACTGCCTCTTCTGTTTCCATGCAGGCCCTGCACAGGGGACTATCTGTAATACCAATTGTGTGGTAGTGTTTGTATAATGAACAGTGTCCTACCTATTATTATTTCTGTGATCTTCCCAAGGTTTCCCAAGGTACAAATAAATACTTCTTTCATTCATTCACTTTAAATAAACGGGAGAACACACAGACCCAGACCCCAGATTAATATAATTGTTACCCAGAACAGAAAGTACTTTGTTTAGTCTCTATATTTTCTGTACCTATTTAATCAGCAATAAATTACATGGTTCTTACAAAATAAACAGAAATGTTTTTCATCTCTCATGTGGAAAGTAGGTCATTGTTTTCCCGAAAAGTGCCAGTTTTCCTCCAAGGCAGAAAAGTAGACTTTAATATAAATTACT
Organism: Ypsolopha sequella; assembly: GCA_934047225.1. NCBI lineage: Eukaryota > Metazoa > Arthropoda > Insecta > Lepidoptera > Ypsolophidae > Ypsolopha > Ypsolopha sequella. The sequence continues at coordinate 30,192,809 of OW203991.1, read as the reverse complement.
TTCCTCCCCAAAAATTGGAATATAACATATATGTACATTTTGTTTACTTTCCTCACAGTCAGGATGAAAAGCAGTGTTTGCAGGAGAAAACACAATTTCACCCACAAACTATAAATAAATATCTCATATGAAATTGCTTGTTTTCCTCTCATGTATGACTGTCTACTATTCCAGGAGAAACTAGACAAATGCCTCACAGCATACAACTGGCAACTCAACAGTCACCTCCGTACCCAACCCCAACAACTCCATCAGCTCCAACAGCGAGGAATTCGAGCAGCAAGTATGGCAGCTGGTGTGGAGCCGGGGGACACGCTGTGTGTCAGTCTGTACGAGCGGAGAGCCGCGCTAGTGAGTGAGCTGACCAGGCAGGGAAGGGAGTTGCCAAGAAGCATCACTAATAACTAAGTAAGTTAGTTATAGAGCCATGTGGTGTCCGGCAGACCAGAATAGCACCAACCCTTTACATTTATGGGTGACGTATAATGCGACTAATGTCTGAGGCAGAACGCCGAGAGCCTCGTCAACCAGAGAATAGGCAGCATTGTGTTCTTTTAGTCTTCCATCACTGCAATCTCAAACCCGCCTGCCAAGCGTGGATATTACGGCTAATTCCTCCCATGGTAGAGGGTTATGCCTAGCAGTGGACTGTTATGGGCTATTGATTTATTTATTTATTTACACATAGCATTACAGTTAATATAAACCTTATCGCTACACAGAGGTATATGTATATATTATTGTTTATAGTCTAGGATATTCAAATCATTCACTACGCTCACAAAACTTCAGGTATCCTCTTTTCAACGCGGCCATCCATATGCAAATACATCCGTGTGTGTGGTGCAAAATCGACCAATGCATAGACCATTGCGGTCGCTCGTTGATGATAGTACATATGAATCTCCATACAAAATAATCACAGGAGTAACAAGCCATGATAAATTTGGCCGTAATTTGGCTGTGTTCGTAACTATTCTTTAGGCTGTTCCAAAATAATATTAATAAAATTAAGATAAAACTTTCTATGAAAAATTAAATAATCAGGGCCAAAATGAAAAAAAAAATTGTAGGTCCTTTCTTTGAAAGGTGATCTATCAACGCACAGCTCGAACCACTGGATGGATCGGGATGAAATTTGGCATACAGATAGATATCATGATGTACGCATACGCTAAGAATTTTTGAAAATTCTACCCCTAAAGGGTGGCAAAGTTCGTATGGGAAAAGAGGAAGCAACGACGGATCGATGTAATTTGACGATGTAGATGGATATATGGAGAGCCGGAAAGTGACATAGGCTACTTTTTAACTCGTGCACGCAACATGTGTTATTTTGTAATCTGTGCGAAATTTCATCAAAATCCGTTTATACGTGATTGAGGCACAAATATACGAACTTTGATATTTATAATATTAGTAGGATAAACAACCGAGGGATATCAGGGATACCTCGCCTGATAAAGGTATGAAACTGTATAAAAGACGCCAGACTGGATGCGTGGCGTGGCGTGCGTGCGCAGTCTGCCATCTTTCATAGAGTTTCATACATTACAACCGGTGCGTTACAACAACAGACACAGAGACAAATTACAACGCAAACAAGCGTCCGGTGTGCGGCGCCTTTAAACCGCCCTGTACATTTCATGCTTCTTCAATTAATAAATATCTATTATACTACACCTGCTCGGAAAGTACCTTCTTACTTTTTTGAAAACGATGCAGAAAATACGTCATTACTGTCATACAAATATGCGGGCGGAAAAAGTGTATGAAAATTCATTGTTAACGTGCTTGAGCGGGCAGAAAAAGTATATGCAAATCCATTGTTAACGTGCTGTTTTTTTTTAAATAACATAAAGAATGAGCAAGTGGCCAAGTGGCCAGTATTATTTTGCGAACTCGTACATAAAACTCGAAAAATGATACTGGCCACTTGCTTTTCCTGTACATAATAAAAAATAAAAAGGAAATAAAAAGTGACAATCGCACGCGGGTCAGTCGGTTTCTTTTATTGTATCTTGAATAAAAGTAAAATTATACTATTTCCTCACAGGTGTAGTATAAAGCACTGTGTATCACTCGGGAGAAAGTGCGATTCTCAACCCGTGTGTATTGAGGCCCTTGGCTTCGCCTCGGGCCTCAAACTACACCCTCGTTGGTAATCTTCCCCTTTATTCCCTCGGTGAACAATGTACTATTAATATTTATAAAATGTACAGTTCAGATATTATAAATCTTTATTGATTATACACAGAGACAAAGAATAACGAAAAAAATATATACAACAATGATTACAAACATTCCACCCAAATATTCATGGTCACAATATCTTCCCGTGGATGTCGTAAAACACCACTAAGGGAATGGGTCGATTGTTGTGCACCTGCTGTAAGCGATGGACTTGCGACCCATCTCAACTTTGCTAGTTTAGTTTCGGTGTGACATGGTACATCCTTTGTTTAAAATGTGGTTATAATATTGACTTCATCTTCCAGAACTACCTCTCAGGCGAATCCTGCGAGCTTCTGGTCATCCGCTGTGAGAAGACACAATGAAATTACCACTAACAGTGGGATATTCCACACCGCCAGGAATGGGCACATTGCTGCGACCCAAGCGAAGCCCACTTATGCCATTGATGCCTAGGCTATTGTAAGTTATTTTACTCGAAAATTTTTGTGATGTGGTCATTGTATGGGCGTATACCGTGGTATGGTCAAAGGATCCATTCTTTCTGAAATGACCCTCAATATTTGTCAAAAGTGACGGAAACGCTCTGCCTACCCCGCAAGGGAATACAGGCGTGAGTTTATGATCCATTCAGACGTTATTCTACCTTATAGTATAAGTCCAGGATACCTTTTGAAATATAAAAGTCTAGTAGGTCTGGAATCTTTTTAGTATGTAGGCTCACCAGTAGATATTGTATTCAAATGCTTGGTCTCCACGCATTTATTCAATTAGCGTTATGCTGGCATTTCGTGATGTTTTATTGTGTTTTTGATTACTACTGCTGTTCCTCCATGAGCTCTTCCATCAGGATAATTTGTAAGGTAGCATTTATAGCCCCCTTGTGGCAAAAGATCTTTGGCTAGTTATATACGTCTCAGAAATGAGCACGTTGTCGAGCATTTGATTGATAAGTAGAAGCTCGACTTCATGTGTTTACCCCAAGAGGCCATTTATGTTTCAAATGCCTCGTCTGAGATTACGAGTGAATCTTGGTTACGACTGCTGTAAGTAGGTTTAACAAGTTACCTATTTGGGTTATTAGCATATCTATGGTCAGGTGTGTAGTTGAGCGCTGCATAGGAGTTCTAAAAGCTCGCTTCAGGTGAATAAATTTTTACCTGTAATTGTAAATGTTTGGCCATGTTTACGTATATTTAAGTATTTTCTCCTTTCCATAGGTGCCTATTGGTAGATAGGAAGATGCACTACACACCAATAGCAGCAGCAAGGATTGCAAATGCTTACAGCTCACAGAGCTCATGTGGCATCCACTCCACTGACGGCGGAGGAGGCGGCTCATGAACTCAGGCTGACGGATGGCGCCGGCGTTGGCGCTCCGCCCCGCCTCACAGCTCGCCACCAGCTCTCCGACTTGGAGTTAGGTCGTGCGCGGAGAAAGGCAATTATTCAAGATTATGGGCTAGTTAATAGGAATAGATAATAAAAAATGAGTTCAAAAACTAAAACCCGACCACTGTAATATCACGCTCTAAAAAGTATGAAACGAGAAAATATTGTTATGTACAAACGAATCAATATTTATCGTCTATTAAATAAACAACTTACACGTAATACATTTAAATGTTTTTAATAAATATTCATAGTGATGTTCAGAGGACAGCCGTTGTCATATGCTACTGTGCCCTAAAGCTTATAATCGCTTACTACTGTTAGAACGTATTGTTTTTTAGGGTAGTTGGCATAAGACCACGGCTATCCTCTGAACATCACTATGAATATTTATTAAATACATTGAAATGTACTACGTGTAAGTTGTTTATTTAATAGACGATAAATATTGATTCGTTTGTACAATAAATTTCTGATAAGAACATTTTCTTGTTTCATACTTTTTAGAGCGTGATATTACAGTAGTCGGGTTTTAGTTGTTGGACTAATTTTGTATTTAAATTATTTTGGGGGTATAACTTCGTGATAACGTTTAAGCAGAGCCGTTTTCACTGGAGTGAAGCTAAATTTTATAGAAATTATTCCCAATTATCGGGTACAGGCAAGCAAAGCCGCAAGCAACAGCTAACAATATATATATTTTTGAAATGTGTGAATTAAGCTCTTTCATTTGATACCCAATACAATACGGCATAATTAAGACATATTTTATTTTTAATTCATGACTTTATGCCCTCTAGAGGGCGCTATATTCAATTTAATCTCATTTGTCAAATTATGATAAGTAGTTTAGAAGTTATGACGGAACAGATGAACATTCATACATACATACATACATACCGGTCAAAATCATAACCCTCATTTTTGCTTCGCCAGTCGGGTAAAAATAAATAGAATGTAATTAAGTAAAGTTTGTATTTATAATCTAATAAAAAGTCTTAAAAATAATCTTAAGTCTAGAATTTGTTGAATCTTGTAGTTGGTGACAAAACTGAAAAAAGGAAAATTATTTTATTAATGTATACTTATTAATTTTCTTAAGACTATAATTTACAAGGTGAAAAAAAAGACTACTTCGGGGCAAAATACAAACTAAGTAGAAATATGAAAAGAAATACAAAAGGCACCGTTCCTACTCTAATTACTAGTTTTTTTCCTCCCTGCATTGCATAGCATAATTTTAGAGTAATATTGTTTAGAATTGCCTGCCGTGTCACTTGTCAGTCTGTCAATGCTTTCACATATTAATTTAAATGAATCTACTACTGTGGCCAAAACCTCGACATTTTAAGAGTATCCTCTACCCTCAGCTGTTCAATCCTCAGCACCATTTCCCTTGATTCATCGAACATGCTTCTGCTCATACAATAATATGTTGTTAAATTTGTGAATTTATCAAACACAGTTTAATTTTATAAATATAGTCTCTTTTATGATAGCAACATGATACAATAATCTCATCATTCTCGACCCACTGCTGGACCTCACCTCTATTGCACCAATCCTGTCGGTCCTGTGGCCGCCGCATGTAGTCAGATCCCGTCAACTTAACGATGTGGTCTGCCCACTGGCCTTGTTGCTCCTCTGTGCTACCACTCTGTCATCCCGTCTAGCCAAATATCCCGTCCATCTCCACCTTAGTCTAGTTATAAGCTGATACAATAACAGGATGGGAATATCATAGCGTTAATTACATTGTGCTTGCTGTGGAGCTTGTTCATGTGCTGAGGTTTGTGTCCTTCGGCGCTTTGTCCTCCGACCATCCAGAGCCCGAATGACTCTGTTCAATTTTCAACAAACATATTTTTTTTCTCCAAGTGAATTTAGACATGCTGCTGGCGGAGAGCTTTTTTATTTATAATATTACTAAGATGATTGAATGATGTAAGCAACCGTGCTTTAAAACAGTCCCTCCTCTTTTTCGGTAAGCATCAGGATGGCGAGCTTAAGTTAAGAGTTTGAGCATTAAGACTTAATACCATAGGTTAGTACCTATAATCAAAACATACCAGCACTAATTAATTTTAATACTTTATGCTATTCAACATTTAACATTTATTCAACTATGTCCCGTCATCCTGACGCTTACCTCTGTCGGGCTGGGGACCGGCACATGTATTGCAAACATGAAGTCTAACTTTATTATCAATTATTATGTGAACCAATACATGCGGCAGAGTTAACTGTAACAAACAGAAATACACAAAAATATACACCTATCAGCCTGTCTTCGTCCACTGCTGGACATAGGCCTTACCAAGATTTGGCCACTCACATTGTGATGGACATACACAAATTAAATAAAAATTGGATTAGAATGTTGAATCCTGGCGCGACATACTGGACAAGTATTACCTAACTCTAACAGACGGTCCATGCAAGACCGGCATTGGACATGGCCACAAGGGATAAGTACCACATTTATTGGATTTTCTAAGCATATGTTACAACGTGGGGGGCGGGGTTCGCGACCGGCATCTGGTTCGCGGCCGGCATCAATAAAGGGGGGTGACGCGGGCCTAAAATTTATGGGCTCCAGAGGGGGCTCTTGTACCTCCAAGACCACCTCTGGTTCCATCAGCTCTCTGTCATTATTATCAACGACGACTTCATGCGCAATTTCGGGGACATCATCTACGACGGCCTCAACCCCCACGTCCACCAATCTACTAGTTTCCGACAGGAACTCTCGAATGGAGATAGTTCCCCGTTCAAGAGCCCTAGAGTTGTTTGACAGGACTGTAGTCCTGATGTAGTGGCGCTCCCTGTTGCGGCGCGGCAGTTCTCCTCGCCGTTGCGCTTCCAGACGAGAAGCGCTCACGTTGAATTTCTGCGCCAGGACATCTGAAAAAAAAAACAATTAATTTGTTATTTTAGTCAGCTTGAGGCTTGATTCAAGGATTAGCTATTTTCAGACTTTTAGACAAGAATAAACACATACATAATGTTTCAAACAATATTAATAAAAGGAGGATAAACAAACATTTTTATATTTTTAATTATTTAATTTTATTAGGATGATGCGAATAAAACAGGGTGATTCACCATCATGATGATGATTAACAGCCAATAAAATGCGACAGATTGTTATATAAAAACCATAGACAATACAGCCCAGAAAGACGTCTATTGTTCAACATCTTGCGTACAAATAATTCTGTCAACAATCGAAACGGGATACTGCAATCCTATTGGCTCTTCCAATCTTACGTATAGCGCCACAAACTTTTCCCGAAGACGAAGACTCTAACGTAATGAATATAGAAGCCATTTTGGTTTGGCCTACCGAAACATAATTTTGGAGTGGCGAATTGTATCTGCTGGTTCAGTTAGATGAGTCTGTAGGCTGTATTTGTCTTTGATTAAAACGAATCAAATAACCAATTTCCACCAGGATTCGAACCCGGAATCTTGGCCGCAGCAAACACAACTGCGCCAAATCGGTCGTCTGACTGTTCTGTGGTCTGACTCATCAAAACTGTGAAAAAAGTTGAGTTTTCAACTTACCTTTTTGTCGGCGTTATTTTTCTTGAAGTGGCATATCTTTCTGAAGCTTTTACTGAAAACTGTAAACTAGAAGAATAACTACGTAAATGTAAGACTACTTAAACTACTAATTAAATACTCAAACTACTATTTAGATACCTGCATCATGATATAATATTATGGTAATATTTTCATATTACCGTAGCTGCAATGATGTTGATTCTTTCATACACCAACATACTACTATAATGTGCCAATATTATTATTAACATGACAAAGTGATCTTTATGAAATAACTATACGCAATTTTACTCTGTGGTAAAACAGGGGTTTTCGTGTGTAATGAATGCTTGATCGACATCACTGTTAGCATAGTACAATATCAGGAATAGTTAATTTAACTATATTCAATAATACTAGGGTTTACTTCAGTATAAAAATATAAATTACAATTTTCAATTACAAGTTTATTCAATTACTTACTCAATTTCATACAGTTTTTTGATAAGGAACATTTGACCGCGGACAGGATTTAAACCTGCAACCTCCACCACATACTGGTGACGCCCTTACCACCGGGCTACCGCGGCTCGGCTTTCGTTTAAACTTTATTTAAAGGTATTTTGTAAACACACACACACATAACTCAAGCCCGTAATCCCTATTGGTGTAGGCAGAGCCACAAGCAGTCAATCTCTTTTCATTAAGAGACTTATTTTAATAAAGATAGTTATTTAATTTTTATACTGGAGTAGCGGCGGCAATACACTACTGCAGGAGTGCTTCTAAGTACTTACTACTTACTGAATAAACTACTTAATGAATAAAGATAATGATTCTATGATTGTAATACAATTTAATTTCACAACAGGCTACATATTACTTTTCATTTATTTTACCCGTCAATCTCCACACATTCGGTGAGGGTCCAAGAGACCGTCGCAGAGTAGCATGGAAGCTCTCCGCGACGTTGGACGTGCGATGCACAGTGCCATGAACGCTGAACCCTGCTGGGCCCACCTGTTAAACAGATCATTATTCTATTATTCTATTTATTTATTTTTTAGTTTTCGCCCCGCGGCTTCAAATTAATTTTGATATTTAAAAAAAAGGCTATTTAAAAGTAGCCTTTATCGCCCCCCAACTATCTTGATGCGATCTTCTAGCGTTAAATCAGATTTTCCCCATGGGAAATTTCTTCGTAGGTCTAAGTATAAAATACTATAATAAAATACCAGATGAAATAGTCAATTTGTCAGAAAATAAAAAAGATGTAAAGAAAGCATGTAACAAAGCCTGTTATAAGTTAGATAATTATGTAAATGACAAGGAGGTAAGTATGGTGCTCTCTGGCTCAGTATAAGAAACAAAGTTGTAGAACCTATTTATTGCAAAGATGCGGTACATTTGGGGTGTTTAGCCCTTTTTTTTCCACCGGTCAACGCCACTGATGAGATCGTGCTACTTATGACATCCTTTTGACTTGACGTCATAAAGTGAGTTTTAAGAGGCGATTCACAAAATTACGCTTTTTGTATGGCGTGCTCCTCAGGATTGCGTTTTCTTGGAATTTGGAGTAATGTTTGTTTTTTATTTCGGTCTAATTAAATGAAGTGATTATCAATAAACTTACTGAAATCGATTATTAAAACATCATAGGCTATTCTGACATGAAATTTTTGTGATTATGCTTTTTTCAATGCACAAAATCAGATTCAGATTCATTTATTTTAACCATAATTGTAACAGTGGTCGTTGCATTGGTAGGTCAAATTACATTTTGAAATACATTACAATTACATTTAAACGGTTAAATTAATTTACATAAACATTATTTGTTACATACAGTAAGACCTTAATATAAATAGTAGGACATATCAATTTGATATGGTCAATTAACATTATAATTAAAAAGAAAAAAATAATAAATAATTAAAAGTAAATGTCATAATTAAATTTAAAAGAATACAATGTCAGATATTTTCAATAAGAAGTGTCAAAATTACAACTAAGAAATAAAAATGTAAATATATATCCATAGGTAACATGATGTTACAAAAAGAGTAATATAGAAATTTAATTGTTCATTTATATTTCATTCATTTTAAAGAGAAAATGTGGTTACAGTAATCCGGCGATATTAATCGGGAAAATCTACTAAATTATTTTATTTTTTATACAGAGTGTAATCGCTAAGTGTGAACATGCGATTATTCCGTAAATATTACAGATATCAAAAAAAGGTGTGGGAGATTGATCACCACAAAAATTACAAAGTAGTATTTGGAAATGTGGTACATTAACTGTCAGTACTAAAAATTGGTCTATGTTTATCACACGTATTCAACAATTACGCGCTTGAAATTTGAGATTACTCCAGGAAAGTGTAAAATGCCTCTTAACACTGCTACTATGAATAAGTTATTTAGACTTTGATTTTGGAAAAAAGTATTTTTTTAGCTCTACCTAGACTCATGTTCATGGTACATGAGTTCGATGGCAGATGCTAGACTTGTGTTCATAGTACTCGTTGATGAAATGAATTTCGTCCCATACAACCCTCGTTAAAGATTGCGTACCAAACGTCTAAACATCCAAACAACTTTCACATTTATAATATTAGTAGGATAACTTACCCGTGCCATCCACTGCGCAACGTAGTAGTCGTGGAATCGTTGGTCGAAGGGCAGCCTTTCCACTTGCGCGATGTGCTGCACTTCCGCGAGGCCGAGCGGCACCTGCGCCGCCTGCAGCAGCGCCAGCGTGCTGTACAGCTGCACCAGCCGCCAGGCCACGCTGTTGCGGTGCTGCACTTCCAACCCCAGCTGCTGCGCCTGACGCAGCAAAGCCTGCACATAGTGAAACATACAGCCTTGAATCTGCATTCCAGTCACTGATGTCAGAGCAGAACGGAGTGCCTGCTCATAATCGGTCACAATGTGCGCAGGGCGCGGATTGCCAGCGGCTTGCCATATTCTGGAAAATACTGCCTCATACAGAGCACGCCGGCGGTTCTGCATGAGGACCACTATGGGGTGAAAAAATTGACCGGCAATGATGCTGTGGACAGTAAGGAGTTGGTACACTGGCAAACCAGCCGGGACGGTCAAGAACGTCCCATCAACGACAAGCACTTCGCTTTCGGCGATGCAACGCTCAAAACCCCGCATGACAAGGATGACAGCTGTAGCTTCAGCCACCGATACTGTGGCAAAAAGCATGTGACTTAACAGGCGGTGGTCTGATAGTGCCACCGCGTATTCCTGAAGAGTGCGCGGGACGGCTGGCTGCGCGGTCCTCCTCCACTTGCGCATCGACGGCAGCACCCTCTCGTACAGCAGGTGCGACGCTGCATCTGGATACCTGTAAACACAATGTCAACAGTACTCAATAGAATTCAAGCACAGGTTGCAGAAAGCACAAAATGATGCCAGGAATAACTTAGTAAATAGCAAAATTGTAAGAAAACAGAATTATGATAGGTTCATCAACCCTATTGTTTATAAACCAGGTGATAAATTATTGTTAAAATATGAAACTGGCAGCAAACTTGATAATTTGTATTTAGATCCATACAAATACAATGTAATTCAAAACATCACACTGAATTTGCACTGAATGGAAAAATAGCTATTAATGGAAAATATGTAACTGTCCATAAAAATAGGATAAAACGCTATTATCGATAAGTAATTAATAACTAGAAATGTTGTATCAGTTATTATTTTTTTTCTTTAATGTTATTATAAGTTTTAATGTGGATAGGTAACTAAAAAAAACCGGCCAAATGCGTGTCGGGCCACGCGCAGTGTAGGGTTCCGTAGTTGCCTTGCACAATATGCGGACTTCTTCTCCAAGTACATTTTATAAGTTTCTCGACTAATATAGATCGCGCCAAACTTCTAGTACGCTTGGAAGTTGCTCTTCCCAAGAACGGCCCATACATTTTGTTCCTGCTGATGCGAATCGCCCCGTGTTTAGAGGGGACTAAAATTTTGGCGCGATCTGTACTCGTTAACTTGTAAAGCCTACTTAGCTGCGATAGTTTTCCTTTTAATTTCGTTATGTATACTACTGCCGTGATTTTTTTCACGTCTCCAAATACAACCGTTTCAGTGGCAGGGGGGGGACACACTTTACACTAACAAAAATTAACAATTTTAAGCTTAATATTTCGCAAACGGAACCCTGGATCGAAAAATGGTCTTCTCACACTCCCGATATTTTTAAATTACTTATCCAACGACACCCCACACTAGGGAGGTATACTTGTATGGGAGGTACCCTAAAGAAAAATCTTTTTCAAAATTTTAATGTACTACTTTATACCCATGCTAAATTACAGTTTTCTAGGACTAATAGTCTCTAAGCTAAGCCACGGACAGACAGACACACAGACGGACATGGCGAAACTTTAAGTGTTCCTTGTTGTTGACTACGGAACCCTAAAAAAGAAAGTGTTATTTTTTTTGCAAAAAAAAAGGTGAAGTGTATTTTAACTGTATTTATGACGTGTATTTATAACACTCTTATAATAACATTATAAATCTGACATCCTATTAAAATTGTACACACACTTGTTAAAAAAATAATTTAAAATTGAAGCGGGTACCAGAACAACGGTCTATGTCACTTTTTGCAACTTAACAGGAAATGAATAAAACTGATTAATTATGAAATTATTGTAAAGTTATGTACACAATGATATAAGATAGTTATGATAAAAACAATTTAAAATCAAAGTTTTTGATTTGATTTTAGGCAACATTGCCATAAATGCAAGGACGCTGCTGTTAAAAATGTCTATGCAAGCGCAGATTCCGTTGAATTCACTGCACATTCTAATGATGGGACTATTACGCGAAACATTGTAGAATTATTAATTAAACAGATCTAGTGGTCACACAAAAGTATGACTGTACTGACTGTATGTATGTGTATGTGTTAAACTTGGTTATTGTAGACTAAGCACTATTTGAATTTTATTAGCTTATAATAAATTAGAAGTCTGTAAATAAGACTTCTAATGTAGATCTTATTCTGTACGGATATCCTACACAATAAATATCCATAACTATGTGATATCTGTCTTTCGACTTAACCACAATCACCACCCTAGCTATCTTCGAGGTGTCTATCCAGATACCTCAAAATAGCTCAATTATGAAATACAATGGTAGGACACTCACCTGGCAGCTTCTTCCTCGTATATAGCATTAAGAGGAATATTTTCCTCTACAACCCTCCTTCTGAGTGCCTTGAACATGGCATTCCTGAAAAAGATATAGGAAGGTTCCTCTTAAATGATGAAATTTCATAATGCGTATCTGTTATGATATAGACAAATGTGTCTAATCATCAAAACACCTTCTATATGCTGATGATAATGTTCTCCTGAAGATTGACTCCACTACCAACTGTGTCAAATTGCAGAGCAATCTCAATTCTCTATCAGAATATAAAAAAATAACAGAATCGGCTTTAATGTTGAAAAATGTGCTCAAATTACTTTTACTCGTAAAACTAATCCTGTCATTTTGTAGGTATCTTTTTGATATCTCACCGATTCGGCACCCAAGGAGTAGGTTCATGGTTGTGAAGTCCGCCGACGACTGGACCAGCTTGTCCAGCCCGAAGCATCCAGTGTGCTGGACAATGATCGCTTGCACACCTCATCGTTGTTGAGGCTCCTCTCGAGCGACTGGCCACATAAAAGTAACCAGCGCGAGAATACCACCTTGAGTCCCTCTTGTAATTAACGATTTCATTGAAATCGTTCCCTACAAGGGGTACTCCAGGTGGTCTGGGGGCCTCAGGGTCGCGGTCGCCTCCGGCAGCAGGCTGCTCAGCCATTGCAGGCTCTGAAAGTCAAATTACAAGTACTATGTGCTGAAATTAGTAGAAAATGAAAAATCGAATCCAATCCAATCAAATCTTTGTGATAGTACAAGGAATTGAAAGTGGCAATCGGGGTCACAATTCGTTAAAATACAAAATTCTCGCTCTGTGGGCGTGGTGGGGGAACGTCAGCGTGGACGCAGGTATACGAGCGAAAAGATAGAATAGAAATCAGACATCAGTGTTGCCAACAATGTTTCCGTTAGGACAATCATCGTTATTCAGTATACTCTATGGCTACCATGGCCGAAGTGGCTACAATCGGCTACAAGTGGTCAGTTTTGTATAAAAAATCGCTTTCGAAATGTGGCTAAATATCATAGTATTTTTGGCCCACTTTAATATCGTATTATCTAGGTACTATTGATAATATAATATCATTATGTATCTTATTATACAGGGATATAAATGGGTTTAATTAAAACAGTAAAGCCGATTCTGAAGGCTTTAATTTTAGTTTTAATTTTCTTCGATACAAAATAGTCCATAAGTGTTAGGATTAGAAGCTAAATTTCTTTGGAAAATTTTATGCTTTGACAGCACTAAAACTAAAATTAAAGCCTTCAGAATTGGCTTTAATGTCTAATATACTTAAGTTAAAAATTGATTAAAAACTAGTTACAATAAAGATTGTAGCTATTACCTAAAACATCAAAATTATTGTTCAATTTTTAGCAAAAAATTGAAAATGAATTTAAAGGTCTACAATGTCATCTGATAAATTCTAAAATCTCTTCGTCAATGGGTGATGTTGATAGTGTATGTACAAGATGGTATTTCTATTTGTTTTATTGTTTTGACCGTTTTTGTGATGTTAGTTAAAACTTTGTAATGAAGTGTTCTTTTTAGAGGCCCACCCAGCTAGAGATTCTTAGAATAACTCACTATATAAATTTACACGTCTCACCCTTTAATTAGATTAGGGGGTTGGAGACCTCCTTACTACTTTGGGGTTAGGTGTTTTCTCTTAGAAATTAAACACTAGTTATACCAAACTTATGATATTTATTATGTTCTTTCCACAGAGTAGACTTTCTTAACAATATTCCTATAGGCTTGAATTGGGCTGTAGTATCTGAATTTCGACAATGACTGTCTTGGTAAAAGTTAATTCTGTTAAAAGAGCACCAAATAAAAAATGGTTTTTATACATGCGCGCGTTGCATGAAAAGTAAAAAATGTTATATGTGGTTCTGATTCGTTAAGTTTATCTTTGATTCTGTTTGTTACATATTCGTCATCGCCGTGATACTCACATCCTGTCTCTATTATTTTCTGTGTTACAGAATCATGCAATTCCTTTCTACCTTAAGATTAATTTTCAATTTCTTCATGATACTCATGGTTGTTCCTTACGTTCCTCTCACAATCTCCTTTTGGCAACACCATCTCATTCATCATCCTTCTTCACAAATTCCTTTTTAGTCCAAGCTGTACCGTTGTAGAACGATCTTCCTTTGCCAATAGCTGGGTATTTAGTGCAACATCTTGTATGGGAACCGTTTGAAACTGGACTATGAGCTCATATTTGGCACAGTTATTCCATAGGTGGTCCCGAGTGGATTTAGCCCGGGAGGCCTCGGGAGGCATTTTCGGGGTGGTGAGGAGCGGGGGGGGAAGATTGATTCCGCCGCGCTCCTTTTTGAGTCATATAGCTCTCTAAGTGTACGTACCCATGGCAAGTTTGATATCATTTTCGGATAAATGAAATATTATAAACTCATTTCTGATTTAAAAAAAACGTCTCTCCATACAAAAAAAAAATATTTGGTAAAATCTGTTAATCGTGAACAATTTTTTTTCACATAATGGTCGTTTTCATTTGAACCATACAATATATCACTATATAAAAAATATAGACTGAAAGCCACATTTATGTGTATTACAGACATATAATTTTCATTGTAATGTCGTGGCAAAAAGTGAGTGAAAATAAATAAAGTTCACTGTGGGGCAGAATGGCGTATAGCGCGTAGTTATAACTTTTTGAATGATGACTTTTAGATGTTGGGTACTGTGGGGATATAATAATGCGTTATCATTTTAATGACAACTTAACCGATAGTTTATATTATACATAATAAAATACGCATCACATATACGTTTAGATATTTATGCCTACCTACCTACATTTATGTATGTTTGCGATGGGATTAGTGAGATAAAAATGTTATTTAATTAAAAAACCCTTATCATTTCGTAGTAAGTTATAGTTAATAAGGTGCGTATCCATACCTAAATAATTTCAAGAGTGAGTCAATAAGACCATCTTCATCCTACCGCTTCTCCGGGTTGGGGTTGCGACATAATCAAAAACAAATGGATAAAAAAAATCATAACCGTTTAATATGTAAATCGCGCTGACTACTTCTATTTCCCCCATTATGTTACTGATATTAAAAGGTATTCAACTCATTTCATCTCTTTCTGGTGTTAAATTTACTAAGAGGTTATGTTAGAGGTGATTTCCAAGCCACACAAAACATTTAAAAAGTTTTTGTCACTAGTTCGGTTCCACACTTTTGTAAAAACCCACCCAAGTGTTAAAACACTTTGAGAAGGGACATTTTGTGGCTCGAAAAAGTAATCGCAAGTTTTCTGGGATGGCTTTAGACCAAGCACACGAGCAGATGAATGCCATATTAAAAGGAGTTGGAGGTAGGAAGTCACTTCTATCTTACAATTATATTTATGCTAAAAAAAATGTAGTTGATTTGATTTGGTTCTTATTTAAACTTTACATTTTTATATTATTTTACGCACCACAGGGTTCATTGGTTTGACGGAAAATCCAGATGCTCTACTTAATTGGCTTTTTCTGGACCTGAACTGGCAGATATTGGTGTCGATTCGGCGTAACACAAATTAACTTACTTGACAGGACTTACCTTATTTTGAGTGTCCTGTCTTTATCTTTTCGATACAGAAAGAAAAAGACAGGACCCTTAAAATAAGGTTAGTCTTGTCAAATAAGTTGTGCTACGCTGAATCGACATAATTGTTAACAGTTTTGAGAAGGCAATTTTGTATACGGAGAACAGCGCTATAGATGAAGACCACGGAACACTTTTACCAGGAGAAGAATGAAAACTCAGTAGAAAAAAAAAGCGACAATATTTCTTTACTGCTAGCGCCATCTAGGGAATGCCCATTATAAACCTTCATAGATATCCATATATGTATAGGTATACTATACATGTATTTATGAGCGGAATTCAAATATTGCTTGTTTGAACAGGGATCATTACTTGATCTATTATATTTTATGATCGTTCGGAACTTTTACCAAAGGTACAATTTCATATCTTTAACAAAGATTATTTTTAAAAGCGATCATAAGATATAATAAACCGAGTTTCTTAGAAACTTACATTGAAAAGCTTTGATTTACACTCCATGTTTATTATTAAGTAAAATTTTACAGTTTTTAAAAATTACACTTTTCAAATTGTGTGAAGACAGGTTATTCTGACAAATATCGTGGTAAACTGGAGATTTTAATCATGGATTTAACAAATTTTTGGTGTAACGCCCTTAAGCCAACGCAGGCTGATACAATTTTAAATAGAATTACATCAAACATATTATTTAGAGTGTATTACAAGCTAGTGAAGCCAGCAAGATCAATTTGAAACAAATTTCAAGGAAGAAAAGTATTTTCCAAAAGTTTCTGCAACCGTATTCGTATTTTTTGTACCTGGACAAGGAAATCAGTACAATTTCAAGCCGGGATCGGTGTCTAGTGTACGCCCGTACTTTGAAAACTTTCTTTTTCCTCCTTCATCTTGATTATTTGTTGTGAAAACAATAAAGAACTCAATTTCAAAATAAAAAACTGTTTGTAAAAAATATCGTCTTTTCTTCGTATGACATTTCTTTTTTTTTGTTTTTAACAGCGCTGGAAACCACTCTTTCGGAGCCAAAAGACACAAAAATAGTTCACATAATATGTTATAATATTATATAGTATATTTTAATTGACATGAAATACTATTCTTAAAATGACTTTATTAAATGAAAATAATCTAAACTAAAATATTTTTATCAGGTTAGTTGAGTGTTACCATAAAATTGTGAAATGTACAAAAGTGGGAACATTCTGGCCCGCCCCCGCCACCTGATTGGTTAATAGCTTTGTCGCCGCTAGTTCTAGGACAGTTGACCAGGGCTGATGAAGACACCAGCCATCTTTCTGACACGACCGCAAATAAAAATAAATTTATGGTGGATGTAAAGTCAATGGTAACAACATTCAATAATATGGGAAACCCTTTCCTTGAACAGTCCCCAACTTGTATAATATTGACACAAAAATGATCGCTCCATCTGAAGTTGCCGAAGTTATATTCAAGATAGAAAAAAGTGGTGAAGAGCAAGACATTAAATTTTATAATGAGTGATTACAGACAAACTCTTAAAAAAAGTTTGCATGATCCAATAAAGCTCAATAAAAATCCCCTTCTAAACCCTTAAAAAAAAGGATGTCAGCAAAATGAAACTTCAAATAGGAGGACTTAAGAACGACTGTAGTCTATCTAGCAAACTTTGTATTGCCACTTGTGAGCACAGAGTATGAAAACCAAGCCAGCCCTCCAGCTCTTTATTCGATGAGTAAATTACTATTGGGAAGAAAGTCAGACTTACTGAATGCAATTACTACCATTTGCGACCATTATCAGCAAAAATACTTGACGGATCTGCATAAGTCCACATGCTGTGCCCTGGCCAAAGCAAAACTTTCAGTAATATGCTTTACCAGTATTTATACCGTTTCTTTGTAAAGAACTTGGTACGGTCTTAAGATTAGATGTTGTTTGGCACACATATAAGAGTGATAGGCTAAAAAATAG
The DNA here is from genome assembly GCA_934047225.1 of Ypsolopha sequella. NCBI lineage: Eukaryota > Metazoa > Arthropoda > Insecta > Lepidoptera > Ypsolophidae > Ypsolopha > Ypsolopha sequella. Next base: position 30,174,930 of record OW203991.1, on the reverse strand, counting down.
CACCAGAAAAAAACGTGGCACTGGTCAAAGAACACGGGTCACTGCTACGACCAAAATACCTAAAGGTTGGGCGAATTCCCTGAGGATCAATTCCAACAAGGAAGAATTGTTTCATTTCATTTCCACCTTATGTCATTCATATGACTTTGACAATGGCAAAGAATTTTATATCACGGATGGAGCCAACATTTTGACGAATATAACAAGTGACACTCAGAGCTTAGCTCCGTGTAATCATGAAGAGGCGGATACTCGCATAATGGCGCATGTGTCTAATGCTGTCGCTTGAGGTCTGACAAAAATCATGCTACGCGCTGTTGATACTCACATCGTAGTACTAGCAGTTGCACAAGTGCAAAAATTACCTCAGCTTGAAGAGCTGTAGGTGCACATAGATACTGAAAAACACCACAAGTAATTTTAATGAAATTACGACGATACCGTCGTAATAGTTCATTCTAACTATACAGTTAGAATGAAAAACGCAATTCTTTTATGCCATATGATACCAAATCTATAGTCAACTCTACTCACTTTTAGATTCATATATATAGTATGCTTCTTAGGTAGTAGGTATATATACTCCCCACAGGACAGGACCCAGTATAATGGTCATCAAGACGATTCAAATACAAATTCGTTTTGTTAAAAGTTATAACCGCGCGCTATACGTCACTCTGCCCCGTGGTAAACTTTATTTTTTTTCACTCACTTTTTGCCACAACATTAAAAAAACAAAACAAACTTCCCCCCCCCGCTCCTCACTAAAACAACTTTTTCTGCTATAAAAGAACAGTTACACGAAATAGAAAGGCAAAGATAACTTAGTCCATACAGTCATGATTGAGGTTTTAATATCTTATACCAATGAGGTTTTTATTATACGAATACATTGCGGAAGGAGGTTACGCTTCAACTTTTTTCGGCAATTTATTGTCTATGGCCGCGCGAGCTAGGGCGCATATTAGCAAGGGCGGTATTTTTTTTCATTCACCCATGGCCGAATAAAACATGGCCTTTTCCTTAGAAGAATAAGGACTTATTCTAAGGTCTGTTCCTTTGGTTTCCATTCCAAAACATAAGCTTACTACAATTTGAACAGTGACAACAGGATAGCATATAAAATTTTGTATGAGTGCTAATGAATAAGCACGAGAGTTTGTACGGCGACACTGATATTATTAAATATTTGGAACGCCCTGGCCCAAGGTGACGTCATATTACGTGGTTGCCATTTTATGTCATTATTTCATGATAAGGAAAAAAGGTTAAGAGTATGACATAGCCAAAACAAAAACCAGTTCCGGGCGTGGCTTATTCTATTTTACGATAGCGCGCGGGGGGAAATTCGTCCCGGTCTCTAAGCTCGCGTCACCATAGCAAAAATACGAATAGAGTGGACGAGGCAGGGTCAAAAGTAATACGTATTTTATTTTATCTAATTTATTAGTGTATTTCGATCATCGTCACACGGCATTGATCCTACTTGCTATCACGTCGGGACGTAAATTTATTATGGTCGGCTAAAAGTGGTTTTTTGAGTGTTTGATTTATCAGTTGACCCTCGGAACATTTCAGACACTCCTTTAGAGATACATAATAATATTGTGACGGTTAATTGTCACCATTACCCAGTCTTTAAATATTTTTCGCCCGTTGAGCTGGTTTTACACTTGCGGGAAAATAAATTGGACCAAAAATTTCTTTACAAAAAATTTTTACTAAAGTTGTTATTACAAAAAGTGGAAACTAACAAATATTCTCAGAAGGAATGCACCACGTCACTATCTATCTCACTGTAGCCTATATCAATTATGCCTCTCTCATTCAACCACGTTTAACTGCGTTACTATCTCATTCCAACTCATTTTAAATAGCGTCACTATTTATCTCACTCTAACGCGTGTTAAATGGCATTTCTAATGAACGTCAAATATTTTTACTGCCCGAAGAAATATTTTAAAAAATACGCAGCTCCTTTGGTAGTAAAATAGCAATAACTTTTTTTTCAAAAGTAATACACAGAAATTGCCAGATCATTTGAAAAACAATATTTGATGAGCCGTTATTTAAGACAATTTGCAAAACTAACATAGGACCTTTTTTTTTTAGGGTGTGGTATCGAACTAACCTAATTACAAAAAATTGCTCATAAATTGGGTTTTTATTTTTCTTCCTGATGTAACAGCATTTCAAGGTTTATTTTTGACTTTATCAATATGAGTATTCAAAGTTGCGCAACAAAAATTTTATTCTTAGAATTTAGAACTGGTTAGCTTTGACTCTCAAAAATCTATTCGAATTTATAAAAGTACCATCAACTTGAAGACTATCTACTTTTTGCTGAGGTCATAATTTGATATTCTGGTCAGTCATGAGCTGGCCTACCAGCCTTCCAAGGGAAAGCGTTGACTTTGGGACACCTGTTTACCCTTGGGATAAATCGCCAAGTGTTTAAAATATAGAAATTTATTTGTATCATAGTTTGAAATGTTCAGGTCCCTTTACGCAAAATGAAAAAACAAAACTCTTTTAGGATTAATTTGTTGTCCCTATGTTTGTCTGTTTGTCCGTTTGTCTAGGCAATTTTTCTGGGTAAAATCAATAAATGCTTATATTTACAGCCCTGTAAAATATACATATTATAACGTTTTTATGGCCTTTTGTTTAACTTTTTCATACAAATTTTCTCCTTATGAAAATAAAGAGATCAACACTTCACATAATATTTTGCATTTGAAAGAAAGCACAGAAAGGAACTGTAGAACAAATAATGTAAAAAACATAAAACCATATCTTTCTATTCTAAAGGGATTAATAATGTACTGTTTGTTCAATGTGGCGATAGCTTTGTTTATATATCTCAGTAAGTATAAGTAAATTAATTTGGGTTTCAATAACGATCACAAAATTATTCTTTTAGAGTAACATATATTATTTTCCCGCATAAAAGTATGAATTCATTCCAAATTCATTCAGTTTTGTTGTTATGACTATGGCACGATGTAGCTAAATCACTCATACGCATATTTTGTTTAGTTTTTAACGGCAGGAATATGATGCTCTTCGAAATATTACTTGATAAAATTAATTTCAATGTGTTTTGAAGTAGTTTTGGGAGATATTTATAGCTTGCAAAAAAGGGCACAGGTTCCACGTCTTACGGGCGCCAACGCTAGGCGTAGACTGACAATATCTTGCTGCCGCTGACTGCATCAGTGGATTTACGTATTTTTGGAAAAAGGGGGTGCTTTTTTTGACCCGAATAACGTGGTATTTGGAAAATGAATAGATATCATTCACACTAATTTTATAAAAAAAAAACCAACAAAATCGTGAAAGCGATACCTGAAACAAAATCGATAAGAAGTGTGCAATAGAGGGTTACAAAAAAATTCATTGACAGTACAAATATGAATCGATTAACGTGGTTTGTGGAAAATAAATACCTTAAAGTTCAACCAAAAACATGTATTTTTTTTATGGCTATACGTAACCTAATTATTGCAACAAAATCATCCGAAAGCTGACATTTTATTTCTGTTTGTATTTTCGTTCCCCTTAAGGTAAGTTATTTCGTTTACAAAATAATTATATTATTTGTAACATTAATAAGTATTTTTTGTTGTTGAAATTAAACAAAAACAAATGTAATTTTGATTTTTATGGTCAGATTTGCAAAAGTTGTGTGAAACGTTTGGGTAAAAATAAGCGCATAATACTGGCAATATCTAATGGCGTTTAGTCCATTTATTTTCATCCTTGCTGCACGAGAGTGAATTTAATAGTTTGTATTCATTCTACACAGAGATTCCCAAAGGTTGAAGCGAGTTTCGAATTGCATACGAGCTAAATAATTAGTGGTAATCCTAGGAAGCAAGAATGGGCAGTTGGTCGATCCGTAATTGTAAAAATCGCGCTGCAAAGGCGGAATAATTAGACTTTTTTTCTTTTCCCAAAAATTTATTGGTGGCTCAAGAGTGGCTTCACTTTTGTGGCCCAAAAGCCAGTATCAGAAATTGTAAGTCCTATTTACCCCATTTATCCAATATATTTGTATATTTACTTACATAGTTTTCTAAACAACGTCTCCAAGGATTTTTATTATTTTTAAATGTGTATTTTTTGGGTATCCATTATCCTAATGGGTATGTATGATTTGATAAAATCGATATGGTGTGAGTCTCCCATGCTACCTAGTAATTTATTTCTAAGAACATAGAAATTTCCATGACAGGTTTTTTTTTTAGTATTAAAAAAAAGCATAGTTTCCAAGAACTCTGTAGATGGCGTTGAACTGACTACGTTACTAGGTGCCAAAGCCAAAACGATTGGAAAAAAAACATTGCGTCACATCACGTCACATACGCTCGTTGGTTGACTAACATGTGTGCTGAGCATATGTGCGAATGCTTTGTTATGGTCCGTCCAGGTTTAAAATGTACGATGGCTTGTACTCATTGCGCTTTACGGCTTTCATCTTTAGGAAAAAGATGTATGCCTTAATTTTTACACGAATCCACAAGGCACAGACTTCTCTTCTTTTTCTCTTGGGACATTTTCTTTCTGGCGTAGAAAACTCATAAAAAGACTGCTAAATATGTTTTTCTTTTTCCTTGTTGTTATTATTTATTTATTTTCAAAATGTCATTGTGATGTGATGTGACAATGACATTAATTACTTTTTTATGTACGTTTCGTTTTACGATCTCAAAATTACATCCGAGTGAAATAATCAAAAAATTATGTGACGTTCCGTTCCTTGTTCCTTACCAAGTTCAGCGCCATCTATCCAGCGACTAGGGAAGAGTAAAAAAAAAGAAAATAAAATCCCTCATTCCCGACTTTTAAAGTTTGAGAACCGTCCATAGCGTGTTGACGTCTTATATGGTCTAAGTATCGCGTCATTCCGAGCCACTGTGAGCCCAATAACGATGGCTCAACTATGGTCGCTATGACGTCATTAACGACGCCATGCTGTGCTATCATCGCCCATGCTTCACAACACTGTGAGCGAACTATTAAATGTGACTGCTGGCCGGAGGCAAAAAATAGGTTATTCGGAGCATAAGAGTTTCTTATTAAACCATGATTCAAAGATTGTAATTAGAAGAAGTCACCTTTGTATTCACGTATTATAAACAAATTTCTACAAATGCAAATTCTCAAAGAGTGTGAGAGGGGCAGATTCGTGGAGGAGTTGCAGTAAGTCGGTTTTTTTATTAATATTAAATTTACTAAGGTTGCTGTCAGAATTTCGTTTAACCAGGTCTTAGATACCGTTAAAACCCATCTAATAAAATGTTATTGCGGTCCACTATGTCATTCTAAATTGTCAAACCAGGAGGATTGGTGTCGAAAAACACCTCATTTCAATAAATATTTCTATCGAGCTGAATTTCTCCAGTCGTCCGTAGAAAGGGATTCCAAAAATAATATACTATTTTATCAAAATTATACATTATTTACTGAATTAGATACGCAGGTTCTGAATGTGTCGGTTTTTTCCCGTAGAGGTGCAAAAATATCAACATACATTACCTAATATTTGTTTAAATAGTTTGAAGAACGCCTAAAGAAAGTATTCTTACAGAAAATGTGTTTCGTGGTCCCATATTAGTAGACCTACTTGTTTGTAATATATTATTATGCTGCGTGTAATGTGTTTCTACCATTCCTAAAGGCCGCAACACCTTTTCTGTACATTATGCGGTTACACGAAACAGAAAATCCCCAGCTTTTATTACACCACCCTAAATGGGTCATACAGACATTTTGTTTTATCTGTGATAGGTCACGATAAATATTGACGAACAGTAGGTCGGTGAACGACTGAGGTGAACAACAACTAATGTACTCTTTGGTTGTACTCATTTATGACAAGGCTGTATAGACCCAGTTATCTTTGCTTTTCCGTAAAAGAGCACTTTACTCTCAGACCAATAAACCAATAGATAAGATCTAATTAAGCAGAAACCTAGGATGGTAAAGCTATGCTACTTTCACATATACAACTCTCAGTATGAAAAAACAAGAAGACAGTATTTTTATCAGTACGCCGATTTCAAGCCGGCTACAGCCCTATCTTTCAAACGCTTGCAACTAGGCATGTATCGGACTACCGGTTTGAAGACTTTATCGATATCGATTTGGATAAAAAAAAGCCTTAATAATACCTTGTTGTACAGTTAGAAAACTACATAGATTATCATAGTATTTTGTGCAACTGTAACATAATTCAAGTCATTGGGACACGAGTGCTTATTAACGAAACGAACTAAGTGAGTTTCGTAATAGTTTTGCACAAGTGTCGAAATGTCTATTTATGTTCAGTTGGACACAATACTTAATCTACGACCATCAAAAATATCGTATTTTAATCATATTTTCAACTAACAATTTCACGAAAAATGAGAAGAACACTCGTTCATGAACCCCGAGTTCATCGACCGGTAATGCTGCCTTGAGTACCATTTAGAAGCAACTAGGATAAAGTGGGCGTGGCTTGAGAAATAAGGTCGGGACTTATTTCTCGTCGCTGTTGTTGATTGGCTCTCTAGCGGTGTTATAGTAAATTGGGCCAATAGCAGCGCGGAATCACGGTGTTATAATGTAATATTATCAGATAAACAGTATAGGTACTTATAAAACTGATTCTGATGATGCAATTACCTTATTTTAGTATGGGAGTAGATAAAATAATATATTTTTTTTTTTTTTTTTTTTTTTATTTGGTTTATTTTTACAATAATACATTTTATAAAATTTTACAAAGATCGCCAAACTGCAATACAGTTTGTTGGCGAAGCGCTTATATAATTCCGGGTATTTACTTATGTCTAACTAATGTAACTACGAATACAGCAAAATCGCAATTTACAATCTACGAGTACATTAATTATCTACCTGTTTATTATTTTAATTTAACAATATACTTTTGAGTTTTGGTTTAATAGTGCTTATTTTTAATTTGTTTTTATCCAGCAAGAGAGGGTAGCTGTTACATAGCTTCGGAGTCAAGTACTGTCTAGTTCTTTCCCCGTAATAATTTTTTGCTGATGGCTGTGTCAATGTACCTTTCTTAACAGATCTAGTGTAATGGCGGTGTTCTGCTGGGGTTTTGTAGTCTTGAGTGAAATATGAATCTAAAGCAATTAAGTATTTAACTTTACAGTGAACAGGAAGGATCTTACAAACTAAAAATAACTTATCATACTCACCTTTACATTTCTCTTTTGTATTTTTATCCACTAAATATTTTAATATTCTTATTTGTAAGTGTTTTATTTGGTCTAAATAAGTTTTAAATGTAAGTCCATACGAAGTTAAGCCGTAACTTAGCAATGAGTCAGCAAGAGCATGGTAAACAATGTACAGGGTGCGTTTATTTAATATCCTATTCAGGTGGTAGAATTGGCCGAGTACTGATCTTAATCTATTGCTTACTTCATTAATATGTAACCTCCAATTAAAGTGTTTGTCAACTAATAAGCCCAAATATTTAAATTTTTCTACAAGTTGTATACTCTTACAAGTACATGTTTGTTTATTTTTGTGAAAGCATTCATACGTGTGACCTATTATATTTATTTCCGAAGAGCAAATTTTTTTGGCTTTTTTATTATATGGAGAATATATATGTATACATTTAGTTTTATCGATATTTAAAATAATTCCATTATCATGTGCCCATTTAGATATATTTTCAAAGTCCACCTGTACATTGCTGACCATGTCTGCCATATCCTGACCGGCGTAAAGCAGGCACATGTCGTCCGCGTACATGTATACCTGACAGTTATGTACCACATTCGGCACGCTGTTCACATGCATTACGTAGCCGACTGGCCCGTACACAGACCCAGTCGGTACCCCCAAGTTGACACATGCCTCGGATCCAGCCGTCCCACCAATGGTTGTGCGTAAAGTTCTGTTAGTCAGATAGTTACGGAACCACTGATTAGTGGGCCCGCTGATACCGCATTCATCCATGGCCTGTAATAGTTGCTCATGATCCAGAGTGTCGAACGCTTTTTTAAAATCTATAAATAGGGCTAGTACCTGCTGTAAGATATTGGAAGCAGAAAACTTGTTTTTAAAAAACAATTATATTTTTATTTAGATTATTACAAGAGTTCTCACTGTGGAGACTGGAATTAGAATGAATATAATAATAGGGAGTTTGGGTTTTATACCCTTACTCTTATCGCTTATGACTAACAGAATGTTCTGACTAACTTAACTAACTTAGTGACTAAGAGATTACAATTTGAGAAAGTAGAAGATAGTAAATGTTATCTTCGACGGAAGTTGTTATCGTTAGTTTAAGGTCTAATATTAATGACTAATGTTAACAGAGGTATGCTATGACTAGTTGTGTAGGGTACGTAACACCTCCCCTCTTAGAACAAAGTTGGGGCGTGTTTGCCGGAACTTTGAGGACTTTTCTTGATTGTAACTTCGTCTTCATCTTCAGAAATGCATGACGTGTCCGTCATGTTTAAGGTTGTCATCGGGACGGCTATGTGTTGTTTGCGAGTGGATCTGTCAAAACAGTTGTTGAATATTTGTATACATCCATTTTGATGGTTATGTCCTTTGAAGTAGTTAAAGAAGCTTGAAGGGCAGCATTTGTATATGCAGAATATTAGCATAATAATTCCCAGGAATATGCTAAGTACTGAAAATTTTGAGCTATGTTTGCTTAGAAATGATGCTTCATTTTCTTTCAGTCGTTGAGAATAGGTTTTGATTTCTTCTTTAATTGTGTGCAATGAATCTAGTGGAACGTTATTGATCTTCATATGTATCATTTCTGGTGGTTCCAAATCAAGGATTTCTGGAACACAATTATCTTCAATATCTACAGTAATTATTGGATGAGTAATGTTGACCGACTTTTCTTCTTCAGCATTCAGAGTAATAAACGTTGTATAAAATTTACATCCAGGATCTAGAGATATGATTCCCGTGCCAGCTATTTCATTATGGGTGATTTTGTTTCCACATTCTATGGCATATGTGGTTTTGTGATGTAGTAAAAATATCCATTTGTTATTCTTCAATGGCTGGAACGTATTGACTTGAGCGGCGATTGTAGTTACTTCACACATTTCGGGTAATTCTTTGCTGCTTGTCATCAGAATAGCCATTTCACAGGTTGGCCTGGTATTGTAGTGATATATTGGTTGATCTTTACAGACCCTTGCTTCTGTTGCAAATGTTTTGCAATTTTCCATAGAGCTCATAACAACGTACTGTTGTTGTGAAGAACTTGTGGCAAGGTAGGTTTGCTCAGGAAGGATAACGGAATAGAGAGAGGAGTTCGGATGTCTTATAGGGATTGGATAGATACGATATAAGGTGAATTTATCGTTTTTAACCAAAGGGAATTCGAGAATATATATATTAATTTATTCATGTATATATATGATGTTATTGTTGAGGACTCTAGGATTTGATGGATATTTTGCATAGTCACAGGGGCTACTAGATTTCTATTAATTCTGTCTGGGCTAGAAGATAAAAGTTCTTTATATAATCTTACAGTAGAAATGATCGAGGGATGAACCGCACCCGATTTAATAAACAAAATGCTTGTAATAATGTCATCGATTTCTTTTTCCAGTGTCATAACGGCTTCGAGGATTTGAATTGATACTGATGAAATTTCTTCTGATATTGTTAAATTAAATATTATTTTACTAGATGTATTAAAATATGAACTGATTTTTCTTAGATTTTCGTTTATTACTATTTCATCGTAAGATATTTTATATATAGTTTCATTGAAGTTAGTAACTGTTGAGGATATTATTTGTAACTGTTGTTTTAATATGTCGTTAGTACTGATCTGTTGGTTTTCTAAGAGATCAATACAGTCATTGTATCTTTTTGCATCTTTTGCATCTGGGGTACCTATTAACCATTTGAGAACGGAACCCAGAGCGTCGAATAGTTCTCTTTTAAAACGTTTGTTATTAGTATAAAAGTTTATTTCGTTTAATCTTGAATCTATTTGATCGATATTGATTTTTATGAAAGAATTTGTGGTTGCTATGTTTGGTGTTGTAGTATACTTTATGGCTAAATTGCGATAGTTCGATATAAGACGCTTTAAGGAATCTCTCGATTGGAATAGGACTTCAAGGTTTCGATATATAATTAGTTTCCATGAGTCTTCAGAGATAAGCAGTTCTCCTTCGTGTTCGTAATAGAGTCCAGAGTTTGATGGAAGTGATTCTATATGAGTATCTCCATCAACTAATGTTGTGGAGTACTTGAAATTATTAATTAATACAGAATATATTTTTAATCGACTTGTATAATTTATATAAGAGAATATAGAATATTAATTTGATTATCGAGCATACTATGAAACTTATATATGGATTATTGATTGTTTCATAAAAATTATTCGTTTTATTATCAGAAGGATTAGGATATGCCAGTATTTGTTGGGATACCCTGAAATTTAATAAGATTTAACTTTCTAAAAATACTTTAATACTACATGATTGAGTTTTTAGTCATGCAATGGTCTTAGCCGATTAGCATGCACTACATAATTTCGTCCTGTTTTATTGATAACATAATTTTCATTGAACCCTATTCTTGTGATATTATAAGGTCCTTCCCATTTGTGATCTAAGTTATTTGGATTAGGTATTTGGAGCATAACTTTGTCACCTACATTGAATTTAGCTACATTCTTTATGGATTTGTCATAACGTTCCTTGGCTTTATCTTTCATGGACTCTACGTTGCGTTTAGCTATATCTCGAGTTATTTTTAATCTTTCATTGAAATCGTTAAGATAATCGTTAGTTGTATATTCACGGATGTCTTTTGCAGAGTAAAGTGAATGGGGTTTGTATCCAAAAAGTAGTTCGTGAGGAGTAAAACCAGTTGATTGATTTACAGAGGTATTGTGACACATAATAGCAAGAGGGACTATTTGATCCCAGTTTGAGTTTCTTCTTTTATGATATATGCGAATATGATCTCTAAGGACGGCATGAAAACGTTCTAACGATCCATTTGTTTGAGGATGGTAGGCAGTACTCAAAGTATGATTGCAACCTAATTGTTTCATTAAGTGTTTTAGTATATTATTTACAAATTCTCCACCTTGGTCAGAATGGAAACGTTTGGGAACACCAAAGTGTTGACAAAAGATTAAAAGAGTTTTAGCTATGGTGACTGGCTGTTTGTCAGGAATTGGGTAAGCTTGAACAAATCGGGTTAAATCATCTTGTAAAGTTAGAATGTATTTATTGAAGTCACCTGTTATGTCAGAATAAGAAACTAGATCAATAGTTACGCGTTCGAAAGGTTCACTAGATGATGTCGTTATAACCATCGGGGCTTTATAAGTTTTTCTTTGTATTTTACTCCGTTGGCAATCTAAACAGTTGTCTATGTATTTCTTGATGTCATCAGTCATGCCTTTCCAGAAGTATTCTGACCGTATTTTCCTCGTAGTTTCGATAATGCCTCGATGACCAGATAAGGGTTCATCGTGGAAACTTTTGAGAATTTCGGGTATTTGTTCTTGAGATGGATATTTAACAGTATTTTGACAAATTGTTATTTCACATTCATATGTGTCAGCTAAATATGCAGTTATATGTAATTGTTCGTTTCCTTGCAATTTACAAGTGGGATCATTCTTAAGGTCAGGAATACAAAGAGTTTTAACGTAATTTTTTTGAAGATAATTTAATAGAGTTTTGAAATAACTTTCGGAGTCCCATGAATCATAGTGTTTTGGTCTTGAGTATCCAAAAACTATGTTTTGTTTGTTATCTGATATTAGAAGATCATTGTCATATAGGGATTTACATTTTTCTAAATAGGGATCGACTTGAGAGCACAAGCTAATAGCTTCGTTGAATAAATCATTTTTATCAGAGAGTTCGCAGGAAGTGGGGATAAAGATATTTTTGTGACGAGAATCTAAGAGGCGATCTGGTGAAATCTTAAGATTTGGTGTGTCAAAGTTATAAGAGCTATTGTCAGAAAAATGTTCATAATTGGCTTGTAAATAATGGTCAGGAGTTTCTTGATTTGTGCTATCGTCATTTGTAAGATCGATATTTGTCGTAGAAATAGGGGGTCTTGAGAGTGCGTCAGCGTTGGTATTGTTCTTTCCTGGTTTATAGACTATTTTGTATTGAAAACCAGCGAGTTTGAACTGCCATCTGGCAAGACGGCTACCTGGGTCTGTGATTTTCATATAATAGCTTAGTGGTTGATGATCTGTGACTATTGTGAAGTTTTGACCGAATAAATAAGGTCGAAAGTGTTTAACTGCCCATACAATGGCTAACATTTCTCGTTCCGTTGTAGAATAATTAGTTTCAGCTTTGTTTAAAGTCCTTGATGCATAGGCTATGGGTAAGTCTTTACCTATTTCGCCTTGTGAAAGAATCGCGCCAATAGAATGTAGTGAAGCGTCCGTTGTTAATATGAACTCTTTTGTGAAGTCTGGATATTGAAGTATTGGGGGGTTAGTAAGGAGATGTTTGCATTTGTTGAAAGAGTTTTCTTGTGTTTGACCCCATATGAAAGGAACTTCCTTCTTTAAGAGGCTAGTAAGGGGTTTTGTTATTTGACTGAAGTTTTCTATGAATCTTCTGTAGTATCCAGCTAGACCTAAGAAGCTTTTGATGTCCTTGCAATTCTTTGGAGTTGGGAAATTTTTGACAGCTTCAATTTTTACAGGATTTGGTTTTACGCCTTCGTTTGAGATAATATGCCCGAGATAAGCGACTTCACGTCGTAAAAATTCACATTTGTCTGGTTGAACCTTGAGTTCATATTTCCTAAGTCTGGAAAATACTTCATGAAGTTTTTCTTCATGTTCTTGGAGACTTGATGCAAAAATTACTATGTCATCTAAATACACAAAACACCGTTCTCCTTGAATCCCCATTAGAACAGAATCCATGGTGCGTTGAAATGTAGCTGGAGCGTTTTTGAGACCGAAAGGCATTCTTTTATATTCGTAATGACCATAGGGGGTTGTGAATGCAGTTTTAGGAATGTCAGCTGGATTAACTTCTAATTGATGGAATCCTGATGCTAAATCTAATGTTGTAAAGTATTGGGAATGACCAAGTTTGTCTAGAATGTCTGTGATGTTTGGCAAGGGATAGCTATCACCTATTGTTATGTCATTAAGTTTACGATAATCTATTACAAGACGCCATTTTTGTTTCCCTGAGGCATCTAGTTTCTTTGGAACGACCCAAAGGGGGCTACTCCATGGTGAACAACTGGGTTGTATGATATCTTCATCTAACATTTTCTGTACTTGATTTTTTACTTCTTGTTCATGAACTCTTGGGAATCGATATGTTTTTGCATGAATCGGGATGTCAGTAGTCGTGCGAATATGATGTTTCGAATGATTACTAAATGATAAATGGTCTCCTTCTATATAAAAGATGTCTGAGTATTCGGAAATTATCTTGTGTATTGAATTCTTTTCCTCATTGTTCAAATGTTCATCTCTGATTAGGTTGAGTACTTTCTCCTGTCTGTCTGATAAGCTAGTGAGTTGTTTGTCTGACTCAGAAGGATGTTCATTAAGATTATGTATTTGTTGTTCGCTAAATGAGTCAACATCAATGTTTGGAATGTCTATTATTTTGTCTACTTTGTTGGCGTTTACACAAGTAGTTAGGAATGAGTTGTTTTCGACATGGACTAAAGCATGAGGAATGATAACACCAGTGGTTAAGAATTGTTGATTTACAATAGCTACTCCGGATTTAATAGACTTTGTTGTACATTTGATTACTGTTTCGGATCTTTTATTCAAGGTTTGTTTTCCTTGAAGTTTTTCTTGTTTTTCTTCAAGGGAATGGAGTTTATATGTTTTATTATGAACACGCATTGTTTTTGACTGGACATAGATGTAGACATTGTTTTTGGAAAGGAAATCATTCCCTAGAATGCCATCAGCTTTAATGTTTAAGTTAGCTACGTGAAATTTGAACTTTGGAAGGTCGTCTAGAGATAAGTTGGCTGTACCGAAACTGCGAGTTGATGATTGTGTGCTGGAAATAACTACAATAGATACTACGTCGTTTTGGTTTATTTGTGAGGAGCCTATTTTATCTTTTCGGACTATTGAAATTCCGGCTCCAGTATCTACCAGGAAAATAACGGGTTTGCCTTCGATATGGAAAGTACAATGAAGTAGGTTTACTGGTGGTACATCGTTTAAAGAAGATATATTGTATGATTGAATTGGGGATCGAGATTTCTGGGAATTGAGTTCTGACTGAGATTTTGTTTTGGGTTTGGATTTAGGCTTTGACTTAGATTTTGACTTGGATTTCGAAGATTTAGTGATATTATTGAAATCACGGTTTTGGGACTGATTACCCTGTTCATGGATTTCACTTGATTTCGAGGATTCAGTAGATTTAAGGAAATCACGAGTTTGGGGCTGATTACCCTGTCCGTGGATTTCATTTTTTGATTTAAGAGATTCAGAGGATTTAGAGTGATCATGAGTTTGGGGCTGGCTACCCTGTCCATAGATTTGATTTCGAGATTTAAGAGATTCAGTGGATTTAAGAGATTCGGTAGTATTCGAGAAATCGGGAGTTTGAGTGGAAGCGTCTCTAAATTCAGTTTGCGTAGAAGCGTCTTTAAGTTGTCTCCGATAGACTGGTTTATTCATTTCTAAAGACGTATTACGTTTTTGTACCTCATGTATTTGATTTACTGAATTTAGTTTTGGTGGTGTATTTACCACTCGAATTGGGAATTCTCTGTCATGGGATTTGCTTGAGTCTGGGTGATTGAGCAAGAGGCTAAAGCGGTTTCCGAGGAGTTGCTCATCTCGTCGGTCGCTGGCGAGTTTAAATGATTAACGTTTTTCGGTGGAGCAGGTAGAGCGCGTTGGTTTTGTGGGGCAGGTAGAGCGCGTTGATTTTGGTTATCTCGAAGATTATTATTGAATGCTCTCTTACGACAATCGGCAATTAAGTGCCCAGGTTTTTTGCAATAGTTGCACGTTTTTTGTTGCACTTGATTTGTGTTCGATGTTCCCTGCATTTGATTTGGGACGTTTGAGACTGTGTAACGGTTTGAATAGGTACTTGAATTATAAGATTTTTGTACAGGTTTTGCAAGGTCTTTTGCATAGTGCTCAACGTGTTTAGGAGTTCTAGGTGGGGTTTGTTTGAACAGTGTTTGTCTTGCACTGTTCATTGCGCGTATTTGATCTTCTTGGATAGCAAACCGCCCTGCTTCGGATAGCGTTGTAAAACCTTTAGTACGGAGCATTGTACCGATGTCGGGATAATTTAGTCCTATCTCGAACACTCTTAGAGCAGTTTCTTCAGTCGCCTTCATTCTACCTATCAACGAGTTGTCGTCAATTTCCGCGTTTAATTTTTCAATAATTTTTCCGCGACACAGATCTACTCTGTGTAGATATTCGGTGATAGTTTCGGTTGCGAATTGGAACATTGATTGTAATTCAAGATTTAGGTGAGATATCGTCTTGACATTGGAAAATTTTTCGATAAGGAATGATCGAAGGTCTCCCCAAGAAGCATACTGTTTACTATGCACATCCGATGCGTTTGTACCCACGATATTGTTTAGGGCATAGATTAAAAGGATTCGTTTCTGATTTTCTGATGCTAGTGAAAATGCTGAATCACATGATCTCGCGAATTTGTATACTTGACCGGGTTGATTTGTATCAAAATTTGGTATTAATTTTAGAAGCGTATTTATTTCTAGCGCCATTTCAGAATTTAAGTTAGGGTAGATTTCGTTTTTAATTTCTAAGGGCATGAGTTTCGTAGAGATATGCGATTTGAGATTTATATATAATATGTGAATATAAGCACAGTGATATAATGGAAACACAGATAATATGGAACACAGTAAAATAGAATAACACAATAACACAGGAATAGAAAACACAATGAAATGGAAATGGAATACACAGAGGAATCGAGCAAACAAGTTTAGCCACTTACCAACATAATAATATTATTTTAATTTGCATGGTTTCGGCAAATCTTTATTAAAGCCCTCCGGGCACCGTCCAGGTCCTTTTGGCGATGTTTGTCCTAGGTCCTGATCGTTTCGATTTGACTATATCCTACCGACTGCGCCAATGTAAGATATTGGAAGCAGAAAACTTGTTTTTAAAAAACAATTATATTTTTATTTAGATTATTACAAGAGTTCTCACTGTGGAGACTGGAATTAGAATGAATATAATAATAGGGAGTTTGGGTTTTATACCCTTACTCTTATCGCTTATGACTAACAGAATGTTCTGACTAACTTAACTAACTTAGTGACTAAGAGATTACAATTTGAGAAAGTAGAAGATAGTAAATGTTATCTTCGACGGAAGTTGTTATCGTTAGTTTAAGGTCTAATATTAATGACTAATGTTAACAGAGGTATGCTATGACTAGTTGTGTAGGGTACGTAACACTGCTTCCCACCGCCAAGATTCGTATTAACATAATTTGTAAACTGAGCGAGGGCCGTTGCCGTACTTCGACCTTTTCTAAACCCGTGTTGGGCTTGTGATAATACATCGTGTTGTTCTAAAAAGGTGCTAACCTGCTTTATAATAACTTTTTCTATAATTTTATTGATGACTGACAAGATAGCAATGGGCCTGTAATTTGTATATTCCAAATGGCTACCTTGTTTAAATATCGGTCTTATTAATGCCTTTTTTAGCGTATCAGGATATATACCTTCATTAATGCATAAGTTTATAAATTTCGCTAGAATTTTACTTATACCTGTTTTTACATATTTTATATCTTGAACCCTAATTTTGTCTATACCGGGTGCCTTTTCACAGCTCAGTTTATCAATTATTTTTTCAACTGTATATGCACTTACCTTCCTAAATCTAAAAGACACATCACTTTTATTAATGTAGGTATTTCGGTCTAAAAACTTTTTATTACAGTTATGCTTAATACTTTGAATTTCTTGGGTAAATGTTTTTGAGAAGTTATTACAAATATTTTGTACATTGTCTGTTTTTCCTAAGTATTTCATCACGGTACTATCCAGACTACTTTTTTTTCGACCCAGCCACTTATTAATGCTACACCAAATTCTTCTAAAATCACCATCACATTTTTTAAGTTCCTCCTGTCTATACCTATTTTTGGCATCATTTATAATTTTATTTACTTTATTTCTGTATCGCGTGTACTCTAATCTATGATTCATATTATAAGGAAACTTTTTCCACGTTCTAAACAACTCATCTCTTCGTTCGATCATTTTAACTAACTGCTTATTTATCCAAGGTTTAGAGTCTCTTTTACTGCTTTGTTTTATTTCAATAGTCGCTTCATTATAGATGTTGCCAAACAATAAAGCGAGCTTTTCATACAATGTAATGGGACACTCGATCAACGATAACTCATCCCAGTCTAACAGATCCAACTTTTGTTTAACTAATTTATTAGATATCGCATACCTTGTTGCGGTTGCATCCGGGTTGTTATCGTCCGGCAAAAGGTGTAATCTGATTCCTACCATGTGGTGATCCGATAACTTGCAGGTGAGCATGTGTGCGTGAGCGCGTGTCGCTCTGCGCCGGCGCACCCACACATGGTCAATACATGAGATCTGCAGCACTCCATCGACGATCGCCTCGCGCGTTCTCTCGCTTGTAGGTATTGCACACTGCAGGCCGTGTTCACACATCATATTTTTGTATTTTGTATATGAAATTGAGAAACCTGCCAAATATTTATGGAATGAAATAATCAACTTTATTTTCAAAACTAAGAATACCACGTTTACATACATACATCCACACACACACGGTCCACTCCCACTAAAAATACATATTTTGAGAGGAAAGCGCCGCCATGAAAACAAGCCTCCTTAACATTCAAAAGGATCCCTCTCAAACAGTTGTGAAATAATGATAAAAATAATAAAACTCAGAAATATAATCAGAGGATAAAAGAAACAATTTGTTGCAATCTCCAGAATTACTATTTTACATATTATTATATAAAAACATCAAAAATAAAAATAACATATTGACCTTCGCATACAAAATGCATAATTGAATTATTTTAATGAGAAGCTTAATTTTTTTCAAACTTAATGGTTGTTCAATTTCTCAATTTTCTCCACTGAGTACGTTTGATTTTCGCATGTCATTAAGATTTACAAAGCAGCCAAAAATAAACGTATTTATTGACCTTTGAAAATTATTGTTTTTGTCAGAAATGAGCGTATATTTTCGATGGGTGAAGTAATTTCCTTCGTCATGTGATGTATTCTAAGTTTCAAATACGTGTCGAACACGGAGTTAACCAACGAACGGTCATGTTGGTCGTCAAGTACGTCTGTCTGTACCAATAATCTTTGTGAAATTTGTTTTATCATAGATGTGAAGTGCTGTGGTTTTCGTACACTTTTTTTGTAACTACAGCCTCAAACTCTCTCAGGAGTTTCTTTGCAGTTTGGCAGATTTTTTGAATGCTTTTTGATGGCTTAGTCAGCCCTCCTCTGTATTTTACACTCTTTAGAGGCATGCTGTTAGCAGGTCCTTTCAGGGCTTGGAGACATTTTTTTCAATGCAAGAATTTTTTCAATTTACGCACTACAAAGACAGCTTTTGATGGTTCCATTGCAGTCCTCAATCCTAGAATTAAACACAAAATTTATTGGTCATTTTTAAACAGATAGTAGTAAAAAAGCATTAAAGTTTGTGCAACAAGAGAGCAAAGTTTATTTTTGTTGAGAGTGCCGAGTTTGAATCTCGAGCAAGACTCCTGATTCTAAGTTAGAATTTCGAGCGTAGTGAAGGATTCAACCAAAAAAACTTCTGTTTTACTAGGTAAATTCAAGGTGAGCACCGCATCGTCTTTTAAGCGTGGTCGCAATAGTTCTTTTCAGAAAGCACTTAGGACTCAAAGTGCCTTGAGAACACTTTCCAATTAGTTTTTTTGCTGTTTCCAACTTTGGCTAATAGCAACAAACCATCGTTTAGGAATGTCTTCATTTTTGGGGAACCCTAAGTAAAATAAGCTGAATCAATACTTCATATTAGCACAATATCAGTAAAATTACCGACAACTGTTTTGACTTCACTAATAACCTCAAAACGGATTTAATTATTTTAATGATTTTAGGATTTACTTTTATTCTAAAAGCTATATTTACGTTACTATATGAAAACGACACGTCATAAAATGCTGTATTACGTGATGGAATTCCATTTTATGGTTCATTTACTAGGAAAACATCACTTTTTACTCACTTGTGAAAACTGATATTGCTGTTCGAGTTTTCTTTATTCCCCGAATGGAATCTGCAACCACGCACGTAGCAGGACATTGTCCTTGTATCTTCAACCCTTTTCCATACGATAATTTGCAGCAAAACACAACTTAAATAAAATTTTGTTTAAAAATCTGCCGACTTACTTCCTAATGTAAACACAAGCTATAACACGACCAAATTACAAAGGATTGCAAATGTTGCCACTTAAGAAAAGTAACAGTACATTATAATTTGGTGACTTGGACAGGAGTCATTAGGAGTCGAAATGAAGTTTTGGGTAGTACGTTTTGACGGCACCAAGACGTTGTCTATTGGTTTATTTGTCTGAGACTTTACTCGACCGTCTAAACGAGGCTCAGACCATAAATACAGAACAATCTATTGACCAATAGGAGGCGAGATGTGTTAACCAATAGGAGTGATGTACATGTAATATCTGGCTGTACAATATCACCTTGTACCGATAATGTACGGCCAATAATTGGAAGCCAAATAATGCACGGACTGATATTACGTGTACATGTACATGAATTATTGGCTGTTCATTCCTTGGCTTCGTATTATTGGCCGTACATTATCAGCACGGACCGATATTACGACGCCAGATATTGTACGGCCATGGATTGTACACCCCGTATTACGTGTACATAACATTGGCTTCGTAATATCAGGCCGTGTAATACGTGGCTGTACAATAACCGGACTTGCTTGTAACATTGACAGCAAATGTAAAATTATACAAACGTTTCTTATAAGATTGACGAACTATTTAGTAGAAATTATAATGTATTTGCTCTATTCCATCGGATTTCATGTTCGTAAACATAAATTTTATATTTTTTATAGGTAAGAACAAAATTCAGTGGAATTTCCGACGAAAATATTACAATAGAGTTGGCAACAATTGGTCAACGGTTTCAATGCAATCTGTTGGTTTATTTTAAAACGTTGCTTTAGGAGTATTATGACTATAGCCAGCTGTTGGCTTAACGTTGGATGAATAATGGTTTAGGTAGATGCCCGCGTAGCGTAGAAAGTTGTAAATTATTTCGTTTTTTGTTTAGATTTTCTTCTTCGAATGTCTACGACCAAAAAAAAGTCGATGATTTCATGTGAATTTTGTTTGTACCATTGCAATTCATCAAATAAATATGATGATTTTGTCATATTCCATGTGTTAATCAATCAGCAGCATCCATCTATCCATCAGCCTGTCTTTTTACACTGCTGGACATAGGCCTTTCCAAGATTTCGCCTCTCTTGGAAGTGATGCCCATCATACTCACACACGCTGGGCAGAGCTGGTGAGCATGGTGCCAAAACCCTCGCATCAGTGACACCACTGCCCGTCACCAGTCTGTTTGGTTTAACGCCCGGCTATAACAGTCTTAAACACTGTGGGCTACCTGGTTGTGCCTGTTTGAGAGCGGTCCTCTTATACTCTCCCAGAATAACTTAACTCAGGTGGGTTTGCCAGAAGATAGTGGTAAATTCGAGCCGCAGCAGTAAATAATATAAAAGGGAAAGTTTTTATATTAATATTATAATTTCATGTTACAAAATAATACATTTTATTTCTTATTCTTGTTCTTTATTATACATACACGGAAAAAGATAAAAAAACAAGCAATTTAAAGTTGAACACAGCGGCGAGCTTATCTCTAAGATTGCTTGGAATGAATCAGTAATCTTATCTCATAACTATTATAAAGATAGCACTAAAAAAATTATACCAAAATTATTCTACATAAATAGAAATTATTTATTCTTACAAATTATATATTAAACTGTAGCCTTCCGCCCATTGACTTGGCTTATGTTCCTTATGCAAGCGCAGGCGGGGACAGGGCAAGTTCCACGGGCTCTGTGAATGGTGCTTGATCTGGATCTGGGTTAGGAATAGGCGACCAGGGGTCCTCAGGTAGAATAAGAGTGGGCTGGTCAGGCCAGGCATAGACACTCCACCATCCTTTGGCATCTCTGAAAAAATTTAATAATATCACTTAACACAAGTATTACAGAAAGAAAAACAAATAATTTCACTACACCGTGAAGTAATGGGATTTTGAAGGCTTTTGAACAAGTGTCATCCATCATGTAAACCACATGTACCAGTGTTTTGGTCCCAGGTCATGTGTCAGAGCAGTAGATGGGATAACTGAACTGTATGTTATTCAGACTAACTTTGAAAGATAGGCCTAATCGATAGCTGCTACAATATATTTTAACTTTGCCAGTGAAGTCTTGACTAGAGAACCCGTTAATTGCTGCCTGACCAGTTATTTCTATTACATAATCTTCCGCTCTTGCTCTGTAATGTCTTCCTGGCCTCTTCCCTTTTCTGGCATGTAAGTGTTACATATTGTTTGCGAAAAATTAAGCTAATTTACTTACGTTTCGCTCGTCACCAACACAACTGCAAAATTAAGCCGCTCCTCCCTTTTGTACATTCTGTTGTTTTGTTAATTGAAATATCATCAGTTTTTTCATGAAAAATTGGTGAGTAAAATCAATCGAAGCCATCGATCGGTCGGCGTTTAGGTTTACACACAAAATATTTTGTAGGTTATTTATGCAAAAATGCATAGACAATAGACAAACGTCATGAGGTGTATATAGCAATAACAATCGCTCCAGCTGTTTTTGACATGAGGTGGGCGTTCCGCCATTTTGAAAAAAAAAAAGTCATTAGGTGTATTTAGCCAGTGCGGTAAATGAGAGTTACGCGGTCGACCCGCAACGGGTCACAAAACTAATATTTTGTCGTTTAACTGCATGTGGGATGCTCAACACCACCACCGCTCGAGCTGCCAGAGTTCTTGGGGGAACCTGTGAGCCCGCCTCTGCCAGAACCTGTGGAGGCTTCGCCAACCCCATCAGCAGTGCCGCCACCTCCTAGAGCCCCTAGCCTCCAATGGGAGTGTGAGTTTTAATCCATTTGCTTATATTCTGATAAAGTGAAGTCAGCCAGTCCAAGATGTAACATGTGGCCACACATAAAACGTACATGTAGATATGTATCAATAACATTGTTTTTATTTACAGTTTAACCGAGCACAGCAACAGTGCCGCCAACTAGAGCCCCTGCTCCTGGCGCAACCACTGAGAAGTCAAGGAGTGAGTTATTATACATTTACTTAGTTTTTGTTAACATTCAGATAAAGTGAAGTCGGTCAGTCCAAAGATGTAATATGTAGGTATGTATCGATGACATTGTTTTTTTTTTGCAGTTGAACCCATGGCACCCCGGTGGGCCCTGCAAATTGAGGAGCGCAGGGTGACTGCAGAGGAGCAGGCGGCTGCAGCGTTGAGCAGTATTTCTGCTGCTGTATCAGAAAACACTAGAACATTGGCTCAAATAGCACAGTTGCTTGAGAGAATATAATATATGATGTTTCCTCAACCAACCAGTAGATTCACTGATCTTGGACACATTATATATTTTTACTGCAACATGCTATTTCAGTCATTGTTCTAGTGTTTTCTTTTATACCCTGTTTACTTTATTTTAATATATTTTGTTTTGTGTGTATAATTGTTACCGACTTAACTTACTTATTGCTGTTTATCTTGTGTTATGCATCGGTGGAAATTGGTTATTTGATTCGTTTTTATATAACATTCTGCCGCATTTTATTGGCTGTTAATCATCATGATGGTGAATCACCCTGTTTTATTGGCATCATCCTAATAAAATTAAATAATTCAAAATATAATAATTTTTGTTTATCATTCTTGTCTAAAAGTCTCTATCCATTCATCAGCCTAGTTCGTCCACTGCTGGACATAAGCCTTTCCATGAATTTGCCACTCCCGGCGGTCATCCTGGAAGAATTGCCCATACTCACACACGCTGGGCAGGCGGGTTGGTGAGCGCGGATATAAGCTATAATTCGTTATGTACCTCGAAAAATGGTTAGTTTGTTTAGCTTTTGTCTAGAAGATGCTCTATGAAGAATGCTCTTTCATGCATAACACCATCCATTTCTCGTGTACCACGTCTAGGGCGGCAGTTCCACGCAATTTAGACTCTTTTGTCATCTTTATTGTAACGTGATAGGAATTAAAATGCTACAACTGACTATAAACTTATGTGGTTATTTTTAAATTATTCTTAGGTTATTTATTTTCGACTAATGTTTGAAAATTTATGTAAATTTTCATACTTACGCATAGAAACTTATACCATCACGCTTGGAATGTTTCGTGGAGTTGCTTAAACACCATTTCACAATGCAACTAGGCATATTGTGGCTTTTTTCAAACGTTTCATGTATATACTCGACGACTTAGTTCACGCACTGCTGTCACGAGACTGCTAGACGTGCGGCACTTATAACTAAGCACATGCCCACCGTGGCAATTATTTAGTGGCGTCAAATTTCAAGCGCGTTTATACTTCCATTCCTTATTATTTCGATGACTGGACACTTATTGAGACACTTACCGGAGACTTGAAATAGGCTTGTCTTTACGGTATGAGATGAAAACCTTACAATATATTTTTGAGAAAATAGATATCACGACCTTCAAAAATAATACTTTCCACCAAAGATTTCAAAAGTTTAGATGAGCCCTGGCACCTAAAATCTATTGCATTGTTTTTGAATGTGTGCGTTAACATAATGCGTCGGCATTATACATTATAGGTACTATGATCTGACACCCCAATGGATGGACTAAGAGCAAGTAGCATAAATATCTCATCATGTTTTAATAAAAAAGTTTACTCTAGAACACTTGTGTATTGGCTTGTTTTAGAAACCCTAACCGGTAGGCCACAGCTTCAGGCTTCGAGAGGCGCGCAAAGCGGTTCTTCTTGCAACGGCGCCGGCGGAGAGAACAAATGTATGAAGTTGTGTAGAGCCGGCCATGGGTCGCCGCTCGCGCGTCTTGTCCGGCTTCGAGTGAATTGCGCTCTCGCGACGACAGTGATCGAGCCCACAGGATGAACCTAGTGTCGAGCGATTGGAGTGAGCGAGCGCGCTATACATCCGAAGGCGCCGACGGGTGTCGTGGCAGGTCAAAGCCCGTCGCAAAAACCGCCTGGAAGCGCAGCAAGAAGCGCCGCCAGAAGCCTGAAGCTGTGGCCCTGGCGTAAATATGGGTCAGCGCACAGCCTTAAGGAGGCTATGGTCAGCGACAACTCGGCCAGCCCGAGTCAACTGGGCCCGAATAATAATACCAGATACCTACTAGTGGTTTGTACCGTCGTCGGTTGGCATGAAAAGTATCGACCTCTTAAAATAGTGAAGATTTTATTAATTTATTGGTAGAAGTTATTTATTTATTCTTATGAATATATGTATTAAATATTATTTCTTCAAATGAAATTGAATGCTATGAACTTGTTTTGCAATAAAGACTGTTTTTATATCACTAAAATTAGGGTGAGTGTCAGTGGCGGCTGCACCTTAAGTGCGCTCGTGCGCCGCACTACCATTTTAAATCTTATAAATTGAACCAATTCAATTATTATATTACTTTTAATTCCCTTATTCGCAACTCACATATAGATAGACCGATACCAAAAATTTAATTCATTGTTCAAAAACAAATAATGATGACTTGACAAACTTTTTAATTTTATTGTTTTTGAAATAGGTAAGTACTATGCAGATTCCAATTATATAAATATAACCTAATTTTAAAATGTTACATACCTAAATTGGTGATTTTGTATCTTTAAGTGATCTATTCCATTGAAGTAACAATTAATGCGGGAAAATTTATTTTGCATTTCTTGCAAATGCCTTTCTTACGTACGTATTAATTCCAAGGTAAAGTAAAATTACATTTAAAAAAAATATTTTCAAAAATGTAACTGGTAATAAATAATTTATGCTCTTTTGTATTTCCGAAACTAAAAAGTCGGACTCGTGCACTAGGATTCCGTTCCGCAACATACGGGTACGGACCCCTTGAAACATTATGGTAAATAATTTCACTTGCAGACTGCAGTTATGAAGGACCAACTTAACTTGACACATACAATCTATTAAACTCTATGTACCTAAAGTATCTATTTAAGTTGGCCTTTGTTTCTTCCAAAATAATTAAACATATGTAATAATAATATATTTTTTCTATGTGTATGTTATAAGACCTAAACGTAAAAGAAATTTCAAGTTTCTAAGCCAACTGGAAGTGCCCTATGTGTCAAATCGAGCCTGCTTTTCTAACACCATGGCGCACACTGGTTCCATATCACGAAATCGTGGACTTAGGGTGAAGTCAATTTGAAGGTCAAGGAATCGAACTGATTTTTTTTTGGTAGACTGCTAAAACTATTACAAACACTTTTTACTGATGTAGTTTTTCTGAAATATGCATTAATTTAAGAGAAAAAAATCATTGATTTATTTTTTGTATGGAGAAAATTATGTTTTTGTCAATTACTTGTGAGCTTCATGTTTATTTAAAATGAAACTTACTATAGGTCATTGAGGAAGTCACGGCTAACATTTTCTTTCCTTACACTTATCTGCGTAAATCTGCGATTTGGAAGCTACAGGCACTTGAAAATATTTAATGAAAAGGTCAAGAAATTGAACAGATTTTTTATTTTTGGTAGACAGCTTACTCTATTACAAACATCTTTTACCGATGTAGTTTTGCAAAAATATGCATCACTTTCAGAGAAAAAAAAATATTGAATTATTTTTGTATGGAGAAAATTATGTTTTTGTCAATTACTTGCGTGCTTCATGTTTATTTAAAATTAAACTTAGTTCAGGTCATTGAGGAAGTCACGGCCAACATTTTATTTCCTTACACTTATCTGCGTAAATCTGCGCTTTGGAAGCTACAGGCACTTGAAAATATTTAATGAAAAGGTCAAAGATTTGAACTGATTTTTTATTTTTGGTAGACAGCTTACTCTATTACAAACATCTTTTACTGGTGTAGTTTTGCAAAAATATGCATCACTTTCAGAGAAAAAAAAATATTGAATTATTTTTGTATGGAGAAAATTATGTTTTTGTCAATTACTTGCGTGCTTCATGTTTATTTAGAATTAAACTTACTACAGGTCATTGAGGAAGTCACGGCCAACATTTTATTTCCTTACACTTATCTGGGTAAATCTGCGCTTTGGAAGCTACTGGCACTTGAAAATATTTAATGAAAAGGTCAAGGAATTGAACTGATTTTTTATTTTCGGTAGACAGCTTACTCATATGTTTGTAATAGAGTCAGCAGTCTACAAAAAATAAAAAATCAGTTCAATTCCTTGACCTTTACATAAAATATTTTCAAGTGCCTATAGCTTCCAAAGCGTAGATTTTCGCAGTTAAGTGTAAGGAAATAAAATGTTGGCCTTGACTTCCTCAATGACCTGAACTAAGTTTAATTTTAAATAAACATGAAGCACGCAAGTAATTGACAAAAACATAATTTTCTCCATACAAATATAATTCAATATTTTTTTTTCTCTGAAAGTGATGCATATTTTTGCAAAACTACATCAGTAAAAGATGTTTGTAAAAGAGTAAGCTGTCTACCAAAAATAAAAAATCAGTTCAAATCCTTGACCTTTTCATTAAATATTTTCAAGTGCCTGTAGCTTCCAAAGCGCAGATTTACGCAGATAAGTGTAAGGAAATAAAATGTTGGCCGTGACTTCCTCAATGACCTGAACTAAGTTTAATTTTAAATAAACATGAAGCACGCAAGTAATTGACAAAAACATGATTTTCTCCATACAAAAATAATTCAATATTTTTTTTTCTCTGAAAGTGATGCATACTTTTGGCAAAACTACATCAGTAAAAGATGTTTGTAATAGAGTAAGCTGTCTAACAAAAATAAAAAATCTGTTCAATTTCTTGACCTTTTCATTAAATATTTTCAAGTGCCTGTAGCTTCCAAATCGCAGATTTACGCAGATAAGTGTAAGAAAAGAAAATGTTAGCCGTGACTTCCTCAATGACCTGTAGTAAGTTTCATTTTAAATAAAAATGAAGCTCGCAAGTAATTGACAAAAACATAATTTTCTCCATACAAAAAATAATTCAATAATTTTTTTCTCTTAAATTAATGCATATTTCAGAAAAACTACATCAGTAAAAAGTGTTTGTAATAGTTTTAGCAGTCTACCAAAAAAAAGTCAATTCGATTCCTTGACCTTCAAATTGACTTCACCCTAAGTCCACGATTTCGTGATATGGAACCAGTGTGCGGCGCCTTCCGTCAGCCTGCGTTCATGAGCCGCCTCTTCCGCCGTCAGTGGAGTGGATGCCACATGAGCTCTGTGAGCTGTAAGCATTTGCAATCCTTGCTGCTGCTATTGGTGTGTAGTGCATCTTCCTATCTACCAATAGGCACCTATGGAAAGGAGAAAATACTTAAATATACGTAAACATGACCAAACATTTACAATTACAGGTAAAAATTTATTTACTCATTTCTGAGACGCATATAACTAGCCAAAGATCTTTTGCCACAAGGGGGCTATAAATGCTACCTTACAAATTATCCTGATGGAAGAGCTCATGGAGGAACAGCAGTACTAATCAAAAACACAATAAAACATCACGAAATGCCAGCATAACGCTAATTGAATAAATGCGTGGAGACCAAGCATTTGAATACTATAAAGCCGATTCCGAAGGCTTTAATTTGACAAATATTGAGGGTCATTTCAGAAAGAATGGATCCTTTGACCATACCACGGTATACGCCCATACAATGACCACATCACAAAAATTTTCGAGTAAAATAACTTACAATAGCCTAGGCATCAATGGCATAAGTGGGCTTCGCTTGGGTCGCAGCAATGTTCCCATTCCTGGCGGTGTGGAATATCCCACTGTTAGTGGTAATTTCATTGTGTCTTCTCACAGCGGATGACCAGGAGCTCGCAGGATTCGCCTGAGAGATAGTTCTGGAAGATGAAGTCAATATTATAACCACATTTTAAACAAAGGATGTACCATGTCACACCAAAACCAAACTAGCAAAGTTGAGATGGGTCGCAAGTCCATCGCTTACAGCAGGTGCATAACAATCGACCCATTCCCTTATTGGTGTTTTACGACATCCACGGGAAGATATTGTGACCATAAATATTTGGGTGGAATGTTTGTAATCATTGTTGTATATATTTTTTTTCATTGTTCTTTGTCTCTGTGTATAAACAATGAAGATTTATAATATCTGAACTGTATATTTTATAAATATTAATAGATATTTATTAATTGAAGAAGCATGAAATGTTCAGGGCGGTTTAAAGGCGCCGCACACCGGACGCTTGTTTGCGTTGTAATTTGTCTCTGTGTCTGTTGTTGTAACGCACCGGTTGTAATGTATGAAACTCTATGAAAGATGGCAGACTGCGCACGCACGCCACGCCACGCATCCAGTCTGGCGTCTTTTATACAGTTTCATACCTTTATCAGGCGAGGTATCCCTGATATCCCTCGGTTGTTTATCCTACTAATATTATAAATATCAAAGTTCGTATATTTGTGCCTCAATCACGTATAAACGGATTTTGATGAAATTTCGCACAGATTACAGAATAACACATGTTGCGTGCACGAGTTAAAAAGTAGCCTATGTCACTTTGCGGCCCTCCATCTATCCATCTACATCGTCAAATTACATCGATCCGTCCGTTGCTTCCTCTTTTCCCATACGAACTTTGCCACCCTTTAGAGGTAGAATTTTCAAAAATTCTTAGCGTATGCGTACATCATGATATCTATCTGTATGCCAAATTTCATCCCGATCCATCCAGTGGTTCGAGCTGTGCGTTGATAGATCACCTTTCAAAGAAAGGACCTACAATTTTTTTTTTCATTTTGGCCCTGATTATTTAATTTTTCATAGAAAGTTTTATCTTAATTTTATTAATATTATTTTGGAACAGCCTAAAAATAGTTACCAACACAGGGCCAAATTTATCATGACTTGTTACTCCTGTGATTATTTTGTATGGAGATTCATATGTACTATCATCAACGAGCGACCGCAATGGTCTATGCATTAGTCGATTTTGCACCACACACACGGATGTATTTGCAGATGGATGGCCGCGTTGAAAAGAGGATACCTGAAGTTTTGTGAGCGTAGTGAATGATTTGGATATCCTAGACTATAAGCAATAATATATACATATGCCTCTGTGTAGCGATAAGGTTTATATAAACTGTAATGCTATGTGTAAATAAATAAATAAATCAATAGCCCATAACAGTCCACTGCTAGGCATAACCCTCTACCATGCAGTGGCGTGCACAGAACTTTTTTCCGGAAAAGCAATCAGAAGGTCAAGTACCACTTTGAAAAAAAAAAGTTTGTATGAAAATGTTATTATTATTATTATTATTTTTATTCTTAATTTCTCTCTTTTTCTAAGAGGTAAAAGTGGCACGGACCGAGGCCAAGTGCAGAGTAGTTTACATGAATAGGTATGTGTTCTGGGATGAGTTAGACTGTAGGAATTTTCTTGTGATACGACAGGTGTTCAGAATTACAGCTTTTTGCAGAAGATAAATTGTATGAGTCGGGATATCCAAAGTATTTAAACTAGTCACAAGATTTTTAGGAATAACACCTGTAGTTGATATTACGATAGGGACTATTTTAACAGTGTTTACACGCCATTGTGTTTTAATTTCCATAGCCAGATCTTTGTACTTGCTTATTTTTTCTGTGTGTGTCGATTGAACATTGTGAGTATTGGGTATCGCTATATCTATTAAGTAAACTGTGTTCTTCTGTTTGTCGTGAATGGTAATGTCCGGTCGGTTAAAATGTACTGTTTTATCTGTTATGATTGTGCGGTCCCAGTATATTTTCAAAACGTTATTTTCGAGAATTTTTTCAGGTTTGTATTTATAATATGGGGTCTTTTGGTCTATAAATTTATTCTTGTATGCAAAGTGTTGGTGTAAAATAGAAGCAACTTGGTCATGCCGGTGCTTGTAGTCCGTTTGAACCATAGTTTTACAAGCTCCCGTAATATGCTGAATAGTTTCTGAAGCGCTGCTACAGTGTCTGCATAAGTCATTTGATAGATTGCGTTCTTTTATAATATGTTTCCTGTAATTTCTAGTATAAATAACCTGGTCTTGAATAGCGATCATAAATGCCTCCGTCTCCGGAAAGAGCTCGCCTTGCTTAAGCCATGCATTGGACCAGTTTTTATCAACGTGCAATTGCTCAAGATCTTTGCGGTGTCTTCCGTGGAGGGCTTTCTGTTTCCAAGTGTCAATTTTTTCGGATGGTAATGTTTGTGACTCATTTACTTGCATGTTTTTATTGCTAAGGTTGAGTGGTGTAAGTTTTCTATCTATCTCTGTTATGTAGTTGTGTAGCTCTGAATGTTCGGCTTTTGTATGAAAATACTGTCTGAGGGTCGATATTTGTTTGTTGTGTAGGTTTTGTAGATCTATTATTTTTCTTCCTCCTTCTAGCCGCGGTAGTGTTAGTCGTTGTGTGCATGATTTGGGGTGGTGTTTTCTGTAATTAGTCAAGTGTACATTAATCATCCTCTGTAATTTGGTTAGGTCAGTCTTCGACCACTTAATTATTCCGAATGAGTATGTTAAGATGGGGATAGCGTAGGAGTTGATAGCCTTAACGATGTTTCGAGAGCATAAGTTGGTTTTTAATATCTTTGTTAATCTGTCTTTAAACTTTTTTGTGAGATCTATTCTGGTTTGTTTTTGTTCAATGCTTTTTGCTTGGTTAAACCCTAAATATTTATAAGTGCAGTTTTCATTTAAGGACTCAATTATGTCTCCTGTTGTTAGCGTATAGCTATTTTGTACGATTTTGCCTTTTTCAATTGAATTTATTTTACATTTATTTATGCCAAACTGCATTTTAATATCATTAGAGAAAGCTTCAGTTATATCTGCCAGTTTAAATAATTCTTCTTTGTTAGTAGCATAGAGTTTGATGTCATCCATATACATAAGATGTGTAAGTTTAAAGTGAGTGTTGTTATTAATAAGTTTGAATCCAGTATTAGTGTCATTCAGTTGGTGTGAAAGTGGGTTTAGGGCTAAACAGAACCACAAAGGACTTAACGCGTCACCTTGGAAGATTCCCCGTTGTATTTTTATCGGTTCTGTTATTATTTCTCTACCATTGCTATTTATTTTTAATATAGTTTGCCAGTTTAACATAATTTTTTCCAAAAATTCTACTTTTGTTGTATTATTAATTTTGTAGGTTCGGAGCACTTGAACAAGCCAGCTATGAGGGACGGAGTCGAAAGCTTTTTGATAATCAATAAACATGGTATAGATGTTGCGTTTCCTTGTGTGCGCCTGTTTCATAGCTATTGCATCAATAGTTAGCTGCTCTTTGCATCCTTGGCTATATTTCCTGCATCCTTTTTGCTGTTCTGCTAGAATATTGTTTCCGGCCAAATGTTTGTAAATTACTTCGTTGATACATGATGTAAGTATTTTGTAAAATGTCTGAAGACAGGTGATTGGTCTGTACTTGGCAGGATTCATAGTATCGTCGTCTTTGGGAATCATGTACGTTATTCCATCTGTCATAAAGTGTGGCAATGTGTCTGGAGAATGTATAAACTGGTGAATGTAGCTGTGTAAATGTGGATGTATGTTTGTTAATTTCTTGTACCAGTAATTATGAATTTTATCTGACCCTGGTCCCTTCCAATTATGTGTCTTTTTGATTACATTTTGAAAAGTATCTAAAGGTATGGTATCAAAAGTCATGTCTGGTATCTGGTTTAAGGCATTTGATTGATTATTTATCCAATCAGCGTCCTGGTTGTGCTCAACAGGGACTGACCATATATTTGACCAAAACTTGTGTAGATTTTCAGGTGATGGTGCGTTTTGTGAATGATTAGTCTCTTGTCCATTAACTGTTGACAAGGACCGATAGAAAAGTTTCTCATTGTTGATGAATTGTGCGTTCTGTGTCTTTCTAAGAGTACATTTTTTGTATCGTTTGAGTCTATTGGATGCGGCGTTGAGTTTTTGTTTAAGAGTGTCTAAATATTCTTCTGTTGATGAGTTACTGTTTTCATACTGTGCATGTATTCCATGTCTTTTTTTTATTTCTTCTACATGTAATGTCAAATTTCTACTTCTGTTTCCTCGCGCGTATTGTGTCATTCGGCCTATGTCTTGTCTCAGTTTATTAATCTTTGTTTCCAATCTATTTTGCCAAGCTGGTGTTTTCCTTTGTGTAATCTCCTTGGTTACTATGGTTTTATCACGAATTTTAGCGCCGTTATAGGTAGATGCTGTAAACGCTGCACAGTATATTATTGTATGTAGTGATGTAAATTCATGAGTTGAATCTAGGTGTTTTGGTAAAATAGTGGTGTTAATAAATTGAGTTGATGCTGCTAACCTTTTTGTTGATTTTTGCCTAGATATGTAAGGTCTTTGTGTCGGATCACTATTACGGAATCTATCGAGTGTTTCTTCAAACAAATGTACAAGCCCTAGTTGATCTTCTTCACTAATTGGTTCGATGCGTGAAGGAAAACGTGTACATTGAGTGTTTTGTTGTTGTGTGTGTGTTGTATTACAATCTAAAGTACTAATATCTCCTAAAGTATGGTTTAATGCATTAGTGGTATTGTAGGTTGTGATGGGTTCGTTATTGTCAATACTCTCTTCTATTTCAGTAGTTACGCTCTGTTCTATTACAAAGTTATCATAAGCTGGATTATTATTTTGTCGGTTTTGCAGTTCTAGTTCCCTTTCGACTTCTTCTTTGATTTTTCCTAATCTGGTAACTGATATATATTTGTTTTCTACTATAGCTCTTCTTTGATCTGCGAGATGTTGCTCTGTGATGTGAGATAGCTCTGGGTATTGTTGGATGAATTTAGAATATAGTTGTGGTCGATAAGCGCTCTTGTTTCTTTCTAGGTCTGTAATACTGTAATATATTTTCATTATGTTTTCGTTAATATCGTTAGACCACCGCATCCTAGTTAATCTACGTGTTTTTTGTGTGTTAACTGTATGGTTTTGTGATGCTTGAGATGGGCCTGCTTGTCTTGGTTGAGTGATTGTGCGAGTAGTATTCGATTGTATACTTTCTTCTACTTCTTTCCTAATTTCATGAAGCCTATTCTGAGATATAAATTTTCTTCGTAATATTGCTCTTCTTTGGTCTCCGACATTTTGTTTTGAGACTTGCATTTCTGGGAATTTCAGTGTAAATTTTTCGTGAAGCTGATCGAGGTATGGTGTTGTATTTGCTTCAAGTTTGGTTATTTCAAGATATGCACGCCAGATGAAAGTATTCATTTCCATTGACCATCTTCGTCTCGTGCGTTTTGGGTAAACAGTGGGTGCAGGATTATTATCAGCGGATGCCTCCCGCACAACATCTGTTGCCACTATATTGGGTGATAGGTTTGATGATAGGGATGTTCGTGATGATTGTGATGCATGAGAAGGTGAAGATGAAAAATAATGGTGTGATGAGTCCGGTGTGGCGAATAAACTTATGGATGATGTAGGTGACGGTGGCGTATGATCGTCGGTTGTGACATTTTCGGGTACATTCTCATTAAAGGCCCGTCTCTTCGGCTCAGAATATAGCGATATGGTGCCCCCCCCAGAGTACGAAGGGCTGCCCGAGCTTGTTCGCTCGTGACGGGATTCTCCATTAGTGGTACCCGCCTGGGGTAATATATTCCTACTTCTTAACCGCATCGCTACTTCGAGTTTACTAGTGCTCCATTGGTCATTGGTAAGTATTTAGCTAAATGCTGCCAATGTCCGCCCCTCACGTGGCATAAGATGGTCAAGCCGGACGCGGAGTTAGTTTTGTGAGGGGCTTATTATTATTATTTTGAGAATTTTTGATCTCGTCTCTCCCTCTTGGCCAAAAGAATTTAAAGAGAGAGAAACGGTACATCCCTCGGCAGAAGCACAGTCGACCGAGGTTCAGAGCCCCAGGGAAAGAAACCGGCGAACGATGCGAGCAGTATCGAGCAGAACCGCCTTCTGCATCCGCGCTGGAAGCGAACTGCCGCGGAATCCCAACCGTCTCAGGTTGGTTTCGAGAGTGGTTGGTATTAACCCGTTCGCGGATAAAACAACTGGGATTATTTCGGTGGATGCCACGCCCCACATATCGGTAACCTCGTGAGCCAGGTCGAGATACTTCCTCCTCTTCTCGGTTTCGGCTTTCACGAGGTTTTCATCGTGTGGGATTGTGATATCCACCAAAAACACCCGAGACTGCGCCCGGTCCATCAACACGATATCAGGTTTATTCGTGAGAATAGTCCTATCCGTGATGACAGATCGATCCCAATAGAGCTTGGCGCGGCCGTTTTCTAGTACTGGCGCCGGTGAGTACTTGTAATATGGCACCTTCTGATTTACGAGGTCGAACTTGTGGGCGAGTTCTTGATGAAGGATTTTGGCCACTTGGTTGTGTCTGTGCAGATACTCAGTGTTGGCAAGAGCGGAACACCCGGAAATAACGTGTCGGAGAGATTCTCCAGGATGGGCACATGCCCGGCAGATGTCCTGGGTCCCATCCTTGATAATGTATTTCCGGTAGTTACGTGTCTTGATCACCTGATCTTGTATTGCACAGATAAAACCCTCAGTTTCCCCGAAGAGGTCACCAAAGCGCAGCCAATGCATGGAGGTTTTTTTGTCAACGTGAGGCTCGTGAAGCGCCTTGTGAAACCTCCCGTGCAATTCCTTTCCTCGCCACACAGATTCTCGTTCAGCGGTGCTAAGTACAACCGGGTCGCGCCATTCTTCGCTGGCTAAGGACAAAGGGGTAAGTCCTTTATCACATGCCACGACTTCTTTATGGATTGCATCATCCGTTTTCGACAGGAAATAATTCCTGAGACTGCATATTTCACGGTTGTGCATAGCCTTGGCGTTTAAAAGGCCTCGACCACCACATTTCCGTGGGAGATACAGTCTCATGACCGACGATCTCGGATGATGCATCCTATGAAAGGTCAGGATTGTGCGGACTTTTCTGTCCAGAGCATCTAGTTCGGTCTGAGTCCATCTGAGCATTCCGAATGTGTACATGAGAACAGGCATGACCCAAGCATTATAAGCTCGTACCTTATTTCCGCCCGACAAAAAGCTCTCAAGCACTTTTGTCAGGCGATTATAAAATACCCCACAAACGGCTTGTTTCATGTCTGCTTCATTCACACCGATAGTTTGGGACATGCCCAGATACCGGTATGTTTCAGTCTCAGAAAGGGATTTCAATCGATTGGAGCCGACATCGACTCCATCGGAGCGAACAACATGACCCCTCTCCACATGCAAGACCGCACACTTTTCGACCCCTAGCTCCATTCTGATGGAGTTGCTGAAATCATCAGTGATCTTCAACAACTCCTCCAGTTTCTGAGCTGTGGGGCCAAAAAGCTTCAGGTCATCCATGTAGAGAAGGTGCGATATCCGCATTCCTCCCCTCCGAAACTGAAAGCCCGCCGCTGATTTCTCCAAAAGTTGACTCAAAGGGTTCAGCGACAAGCAAAACCAAAGCGGGCTCAGACAATCACCCTGGAAAATACCCCTTTTTATCCGTATTTGGTCATCGGCATCCGTCATTTTCTCGCCTGCGAGACTAAGGATAGTACTCCATTGCCCCATACATGCTTCAAGGAAGTGTCGAACTGTATTGTCGACTTTGTACAGCTCAAGGACCCTTAGGAGCCATGAGTGGGGGACCGAGTCGAAAGCCTTTTTGTAGTCTATCCAGGCGGCGGAGAAGTTCCGACGGTTGCGTCTGACCAGTTTGCCAGCGACCGCGTCAATAAATAATAATAATAATAATTATTATTATTATTATTATTATTATTTATTATACACAAGCAGCTAGAAGCTGATGCTGTGTATATCACTGCACTTTAAGTCTTATTTATTTAAAAATTTATCTAGTCTATTTTTAAAACAGTTCACTGATGTAGCACTTATAACAGTCTCTGGTAGTTTATTCCACTCGGGAACAACACGGTTAGGCAAGAAATGTCTGCGTGGGTTGCTTGCACATGTCGACGAGTTGATTTTAAGATGATGACCTCTCAGGTGACGATTTTGGTTCATCTTGTAAAGTTTTCCCAGTGTGGGAACATCATAGTGTCCTGTGAGCACTTTATACGTTTCTATCAGGTCTCCACGTTGTCGTCGTTGCTCAAGTGTAGTTAGCCCGAGTTCTTGCAGACGTCGCTCATAAGTTAAGTCACGCAAACCAGCCACCATTTTTGTCGCTCTTCTCTGGACTTTTTCCAACATGTTAATATCTTTTTTGAAATATGGACTCCAAATTTGGAAGGCGTATTCCAATAATGGTCTCAAGTAAGTTTTATAAATCCTTAGAAATAGTTCCTTGTCTATGTAATTGAACGTTTTCCTAATCATATAAGTTATAGAGTTGGCTTTTTTAGTAACTTGGAGAATGTGTACATCCCATTTCAAGTTACTTGTTATTGTTACTCCTAGATCTTTCTGTGATGTTACTATTTTTAAAGACTTTGAGTCGATTGTGTATGAAAGTTGAGGATTTCCGTTACCGATGTGTAAAACTGTACATTTTTCAGAGTTCAATGCTAAAAGCCAATCTTTATGAAATGAAATGAAATGAAATGAAATGAAATGAAATGAAATGAAATGAAATGAAATGAAATGAAAAGTTTATTTGTATAAATATGGGTACCGATACAGATCTTAAAAATATATCTACAGTTAGGCCTCTTCATATTTTACTGTACTATACAGTATACAAAAAAGTTAATTTACGTTATCTATGTACATTATTATATTATGAAACTAACATATTCTAAATTGTTATTTATTATATTGATTCAATTAGGTATGTCATCTTATTATTAATATTTCATGTCATCAGGTCGTAGGATCTAAATACTCTCTTATGTCATAAAAACATTTGTTTAGTAGCCAGACATTTAGTTTCCTTTTCATCATTTTCAAAGGCATGTTCTTGAATTCTTCTGGCAGCTTATTATAAATTTTAATACACATAATGAACACGTTTTCTTTGAAAATATTTAACTTACAGTTGGGAAAATATAAACGATCTTTATGTCTTGTTTGTTTTTTGAACACATCTGCGTTTTTGTCAAAATAATATTTATGTTGGGCAACAAACAAACAAATTTCTCTTATGTACATACAAGGTAGGGGCAGAATTTTTAATTTCTGAAACAGTGGTTTGCAGGTGTCTAAATATCCAGCGCCACAGATAGCTCGTATGCATTTTTTCTGCACTTTAAATGCTTTTTCCACTGCAACAGAGTTTCCCCACAGTATCAAGCCATAATTAAGGACTGAGGACACATACCCATGATATGCAGTAACTGCTGCTTTTTGGGATATAGTATTCCTAAGGCGTCTCAGGGCATACACAAATCGGTCTAATTTACTACAAACCTTTTCAATGTGCTGTTTCCAATTTAGGTTTTTGTCGATATTAATACCTAGAAAAACTGTATGGTCAACCTCTTCTACTAATTGATTGTTGTATTCTATATTTAATTTAAAATGTTGTGCTTGATATGTCCTAAATTGAATGAACGTTTTTTTTGTTAACATTTATTTTCAAATTATTATTTTTGAGCCAATTTATTACTTGATCCAGTGCCTTGTTGACATCGTTTTCGAATATATCTTTTTGTTCACATTTAATTATTAAGGTTGTGTCATCCGCAAATAGTAGGCATTCATGTGGGGTTGTCTTAGGAAGATCGTTTATGTACAGTAGAAACAAAAGAGGGCCCAAGATGCTACCCTGTGGTACACCACTTCTGTTAATCCTGTACTCTGATCGGTAGTTTTTCTTTACACAGGTGTTACCATTATTACAAACGCTTGAAATTTCTGTGCATTGATATCTGTTGCATAGATAACTACCTAACCACTCGTGAGCCAAACCTCGAATCCCATACTTATGCAACTTTAATAGTAGTATTGAATGGTCAACGTAATCAAAGGCCTTACTCATGTCTAAGAAGACTGTAACTGTAGGGTTACCTTTATTTAGATTTTCGGTTACAGTCCTTACAAGGTTAAAGCAAGCAAGTGAAGTAGAACTGTTTTTCCTGAATCCATATTGTTTTTGGGTCAAAATACAATTTTTATCAATAAATCCAGATAATCTCTTGTGCATGGTCTTTTCGAAAATTTTGGATATTACAGGAATCAAAGTAACCGGCCTATAATTATTAAGTTCTGTTTTGTCACCTTTCTTATGTAAAGGTTTGACAATACAATATTTCAGAGCCTTCGGAAAACTTCCTTGCGAAAATGATAAATTTATAATATAGCTGATCGGTTTACATAGAAGATAGGCACAAATCTTCATGATCTTTGTACTAATTTCATCATAACCCACTGAGTTGCTGTTATTTAATGACATTATGATTTTGAACACCTCTTGTGGGTCAGTTGGATACAAAAATATGGTGCCTGTGTTGCTTTGTATGTCTTTGGTAGCATTTTGATTATTATTAGTATTGTTTAAATTGTCATTTGTTAGATCAATAAAAAAATTGTTAATAACCGTACTTATTTCTTTAGGATTTGTATGTACTACGTCATTTAATTTTACCATGTCTATAGAATTATTTGTGATATTATTATTAAATTTATTCTGGATTGCATTCCATGTCGCCTTACATGTATTTTTATTATTTTTAATATATTTGTCATTTTGTTGTCTTTGACTTACAAGAATACATTTTTTTAATAACCCGGAATATTTTTTGTATTTATTTTTATTACGCTTTTTATTAACTCGTGAGTTTCTATACTGTAAATAAAGATTTCTTTTGACTAATGTAGCTTTTTTAATTCCCTTAGAAATCCATTTTAATTTTCTTGGTCTGCTGTTCATTTTTACTTTTATAACTGGAAAACACAATTTATAAAATAGAGTTATTAAATTATGAAATTCATTATATGCGTCATCAATATTTTGCTGTTCATAAACCTCACTAAAACTTAAGGCAGACATACATTCATAAAATTTACGAACGTTGTCATGGTTATAGTCTCTCCTATATTCAAACCAATCAGAGTATATTTGCTTCTTATTGACTTTCATAGTTAAGATTTGAGCAGTGTGATCTGAGAGGGCTAAGTTGTGGACCTCACCCTTGGCACTGCGGTCATTGCTGGCGAACTGGTCGAGACAAGACTTTTTTCTGGTTGATTGGTGAATATGAATTTTAAGATTATAATTATTGAGAATACTTAATAGTGAAGTTGAGAATTGATTTTTAATCAATGTATTTATGTTCCAATCACCACAGACCACAATTTTTTTATTAGATTTATCTTTCGTTAAGTCGTGTAATAATCTATCTAGGCGATCAAAAAAAATTTTCGTGCGTTTTTTATTATTGCCAGGTACCCTATATATGCAAATTAATATCAAGTTGAAGTCTATTATTTCAACTCCACAACATTCAAAATCTTTTAAGCAACCAAGTTTCTTAACTATATCAATAGGTTTTATTTGATAGCCATTTTTTATTAAAATACCCGAACCACCTTTTTTCTTGCTGCGGCAATAGGATGCTACAAGTTTATAATTTTCCATTTTCAAATTATTTTCGGAACCTTCTTTTATGTTAGTTTCTGTTAGACATATTGCGTCAACATCAATCCCCTTCAATAAGAGGTCATGTATATTAATTTCAATATTATCAATTTTATTGATTGCACCTGCTATGTTTTGATGAAAAATTTTTATTTGCGTGCCGCTATTTTGCTGTTTACTGTTGATTTGTTGTATATTGTTCGTCACGAAAAAACATTTTATTTGTGGATTTTGAGGAATCGGGTAGTGAACGATTCACGTTCGTTTTTTTTTTGAAGTAGAACGGTATCGTACCTTTTTGTGGTTGTTTCTCTTTTTGTTTTAGAAACAGATAAGGCAAGGTCCCCTTTTTGAGCGACTTTGTTTCAGTCAAATAATTTGAATTTGTTTGATTTTGAGGTTCCGTTCCCGCAATTTTTCCATTTTTTAAATATTTTTGTCTACATTTTAAATTTACAAAATTGCTATCGTAATCGGAACTGTCAATTTTTAGATTTATCGTGTAAGCAAATATTTCTTGCAAATTATTTTCACATTTTGTTTTTGCCCTATTTGGTGAAAGCATTGAGCAGTTTTTATATGAATCTACTAGGGATGAAATAAAGTTGTTAAGGGTTTTTTCTCTCAAGTGATTACTGTCATTTACTTCTAATATTAAAACTTGCGTGTTTCGTAAGGTATGCAGAGCTAAGCTCAGTTCTTTAAGTATAAGGAGTGGGTTAGTATCATTTGATCCTACCGAAAGTATAACCCAATCTTCAGCGCCATATTGGCTCTCTAATTTATCACAATAATCCAGTACATCTGAGCATCGAGCGCCGGGTTTTATTAAAGCAGAAACATCATAAACGTCGTTCCATTTATCTTTTCGTTGTTTTACAAGCAAGCTCGAAATACCTAAACCTTGTTGGTCACCTAATATAAAGATCTTCTTTTTCTTAGATCTAATTGTACAAGTAGCTCCATCTAGGTGTTGCGGCTGCAGCTGAGGGTCTTCAAAAGTGTTCTGTGGTCTTTCATGAGTTGCTCCGTCTAGATTTGACGACAGAGTTTCATTTTGTGTCGTAGTCACCGTCGAAGCTTCGTTACACCTCCCTAAAGTAAGCGATTGATTCACCAGTTGCTGAGCGTCACCGATAGGTGGCGGTAAGACTTTTGAAATATTTGATTTCCCAATTTGGGTATTGTCAACTGATTTTCGGAATAACTCTTGGGAATTAAAAGTATCCGTTTTGTCACGTTTAGCGGATGAAAGCATTTTGTTCACTATTTCTTTATCGATAGGTCTATAGGTAGGAGTTGTTTTTGGTGTATGATATAGATTTTTTGGAGTGAAACATCCAGGCGAATCTGTGGTACCACTTAAAATGCCCTTGCACATTTTTAGCTTTTCTTGGTAGCTTTGAACAGATTTTTTAAGCATTTGATTTTCTATTGAGAGTCTGTCAACTTCCTCATTTGCACTACTCAGCATACTTTTAAGATTTTCTGCTTCTTCTCTTAACTCATTTAGGACAATGTTATTTTCATATATGTTATGTAGACTTACTGTACTTCTATCTAATAGAGTGGAGTTATTTAAGATCTCTGTTGTATCTGAATAGGTCCGTGCTCTGTTGTTATATTTTGGTCGTTGTAATGTAATATTTGTATAGTCATTCGACGATGTTGAGCTATCCATCTTCAGTAATAAATTGTACCATGTAACTGATTTTGTTTAATCACAAAAAGACGTAGCCGGTTCGTGGATCGAACCGGGCACACCGTAGAATGTTGCTCGTTAGGTAGTGGTGTTATCCGTCCGGCCACAGCTACTTATTGAAGGGTTGCGAAATAACTAATTGTATTTAACGTCATAGAAACCGTTATGAGCTAGCTCCTTTGTTCACTGTTCAAATGTCGAACAAGGTCACACTTCACTTCACTCATTAGTCTTTTTTTTACGAATTACGCACAAATAACACTTATACGTAAATTATCACTTCACATTTCCATTGATCTTTAGTTAAGCTTTGTTTTAGTGTAAAGTTCGTATTAAAAGCTTCACTTTTATGCACTAAATGTTATTTTTATAACGGAGCGATAAGCAACACGTCTTCGTTCAATGAGAGCCGAGACGCAAAAAAATGCATCAAAACCGAACAAAAAGTCGATTATTTTGCCCTAGGGCTTTATTATTATAATTTTTTTTTCATTTGTTTACAATGGTTGGCTAACCTGCAGCCTTTCCTGTTTACCATACCATTTAGTCCAATCAGTGATACGGTTGAGGTCATCTTGTATAACGTTGTGCGAGATTAGTGGATTACCCATTATTTTGGTGTCATCAGCAAACAACGATAATGCACTTTTAATTATGGCTTTCAAGTCTGTTAAGAAGATTCCAAAAAGGATGGGGCCTAGCACTGAACCTTGAGGTACACCACTGTGAACAGAATGGGAGTCTGAGAGTTGTTCGCCGACTCTAACTTTGAATTTCCTTCCACTGAGAAAGTCTTCTATCCACTGTAGAAGATTTCCTCGTATTCCAAAGTGTTCCAGCTTTGCAACAAGTCTTTTTGTAGGGACACGATCAAACGCTTTTTCATAATCCAGATATATGATATGATCCAGATGTCAATAGGTGCATGTTCATCCCAATTCCTTGTCCAGTAGTCTAAGCAGCATAACAAGTTGGTAACTATTGATCTACGGGGTACAAATCCATGTTGCTCCTCAATTATGATCTGTTCTCTAGATAAAAAGGCTCTAATTTGTTTTGCTACAATTTTTTCCATCGTTTTGCAGGGAATACATGTTAAGCTTATGGCGCGGTAATGATTTGGATCAAGCTTATCTCCTTTTTTATAGACAGGAGTGACCTCTGCCTCTTTCCAGTCCTGTGGCACTTTCCCATCTCTTAAAGACAGGGTCATAATGTGAGCAAGTTGAGAACACAGCATTTCATTACATTTTTTTAAAAATGTTCCTCTAGGTAAGGCAGTGCCTACCCTTGTGTCATACAAACTTTTGTTTTTTTAAAGTGTTATTAAAAATTTTTCATATTTTTTTTATTGTCGTACTTGACCTTCTGATTGCTTTTCCTGAAAAAAGTTCTGTGCACGCCACTGCTACCATGGGAGGAATTAGCCGTAATATCCACGCTTGGCAGGCGGGTTTGAGATTGCAGTG
This sequence comes from Ypsolopha sequella, assembly GCA_934047225.1. Taxonomy (NCBI): domain Eukaryota; kingdom Metazoa; phylum Arthropoda; class Insecta; order Lepidoptera; family Ypsolophidae; genus Ypsolopha; species Ypsolopha sequella. The sequence continues at coordinate 30,131,865 of OW203991.1, read as the reverse complement.
ATGGAAGACTAAAAGAACACAATGCTGCCTATTCTCTGGTTGACGAGGCTCTCGGCGTTCTGCCTCAGACATTAGTCGCATTATACGTCACCCATAAATGTAAAGGGTTGGTGCTATTCTGGTCTGCCGGACACCACATGGCTCTATAACTAACTTACTTAGTTATTAGTGATGCTTCTTGGCAACTCCCTTCCCTGCATGGTCAGCGCACTCACTAGCGCGGCTCTCTGCTCGTACAGACTGACACACAGCGCGTCTCCCGGCTCCACACCAGCTGCCATACTTGCTGCTCGAATTCCTCGCTGTTGGAGCTGATGGAGTTGTTGGGGTTGGGTACGGAGGTGACTGTTGAGGTATGCCAGTTGTATGCTGTGAGGCATTTATCTAGTTTCTCCTGGAATAGAAGACAGTCATACATGAGAGGAAAACAAGCAATTTCATATGAGATATTTATTTATAGTTTGTGGGTGAAATTGTATTTTCTCCTGCAAACACTGCTTTTCATCCTGACTCTGAGGAAAGTAAACAAAATGTACATATATGTTATATTCCAATTTTTGGGGAGGAAAGTAATTTATATTAAAGTCTACTTTTCTGCCTTGGAGGAAAACTGGCACTTTTCGGGAAAACAATGACCTACTTTCCACATGAGAGATGAAAAACATTTCTGTTTATTTTGTAAGAACCATGTAATTTATTGCTGATTAAATAGGTACAGAAAATATAGAGACTAAACAGAGTACTTTCTGTTTTGGGTAACAATTATATTAATCTGGGGTCTGGGTCTGTGTGTTCTCCCGTTTATTTAAAGTGAATGAATGAAAGAAGTATTTATTTGCTTGATGTATTTTTAAGTACCTGCATATCGGCAACATCGTCATCACTGGCAGTACAGCGAGTCAGCTATTTCTTGTAAATCATTTAATATATATTTTTTTGACTTATTTGTCTTTTATTTAAATATTATTATATATAAACACATGACATTGTTTAGTCAGTTTTGTTAGAGAGCCATCTGCCGCAGCAGCCACACGCGCCGTGACAGGTCATCCACACCCACGCAACTCAGGGTTCGTTGGGACACTACAGGCTTTAGATAGAAGACTAACCAAACGGCTCCTAAGGCTATACAGGAGAAGCCTTAGAAAGATCACAGGAATATTAATAGGTAGGACACTGTTCATTATACAAACACTACCACACAATTGGTATTACAGATAGTCCCCTGTGCAGGGCCTGCATGGAACCAGAAGAGGCAGTGAGAAATACGCTCTTAGAATGTAATTAAATCACCAGCATCAGAAGCCAAAGAATCGGAACACCGGAAAGTTTAGAGGCCACCCTAAGGAAACTAAAGAGGCTGGTGTGGCTTGAGTGAGGGCCCACGCACAATGGTCTCACTACTAAGTGCAGAAACCCTAACTACTATAGGCTTTATTATTGACATCAACATCAGTAGAAGTAATTAACTAAAACTCAATAACTATTATGTGTCAAAATGGTACAATAAAATTCATTGGTGAAAGAGATTAGTAAAACTTTGCTTGCGTGTTTGATTTACCTGCCTACTTACTTACTTAATAAATTACTACCTTACATTTTTTTGAGAAAAGCACTACATAGCATCGGCGAAAAGAAATTACCTCATTTAATGAACTCGTAATAATGTACCAAATACATTTCGTGGATATCTTGTCCAACAGCTCGTCGCGCCAAAACCACACACGCCTTGGCGTCCTGCACTGTCATCCTCAGGTTACTCTGCTGCTCCATGGACCATTGTTGAATCATTCTTCTGAAATAATTGAGAACAAATAAACAAATAAAGTAAGTCTAAAAGCAAGCACTCCCACGATGACGCGAACTCGTGCAAGTGGTTAAAACGAACGAGGCACCGTTTTAGTCTATGATCGAATGCTGCTGATTGGCTGGTGGAATTCTGACATGTTGAATGACCGCCATATTGGCTGTACATTATCACCCTGTACAATATCGGTACGAGCCGATAATACCCGACCCGATAATGTACAGCCAATATTACGCGACCCGAGCTTACGATCCATGTACACGTAATATCAGGGTGTGCATTATCGGCTCGTACTGATATTGTACGGGGTGATAATGTACAGCCAATATTGCACACCCCGATATTACGTGTACATGGATCGTAAGCTCGGGTCGCGTATTATTGGCTGTACATTATTGGGTCGCGTATTATCATGGCTGTACAATATTGGTTCCCGATTTTTCCTCACCAATTTTTCATGAAAAAACTGATGATATTGTAAAAAATAAGTTCTGAAGTAAAGTAAGTACTCCTGTAATAGAACAATTGTGATCCTGTGACGAGTACTATCTGTAACAAAATAAGTTCTTGGACTATTTGTACTGTAAGAGAAATATTTATTTATTTAATAATTAAAAGATGACCGCTGGAAGCGATACCATCCGTAGAATGAGGTTATAGTAATGTATATGGGTTGGATTTAGTATCGTTTGGCAGTTGTATGGGGGTGAAAGTGGTTAAAGCTGGAAAAGGGGGGGTCCCCGATTATAACGCTATCACACTTATTAAAAGGTAATGCACATTTTTCGAGAAATGAATGAAAATTGTTTCTAACCTAAAATCAGGTAAAAGGCGAAAACGGAACGTTAAAATGGGCGTTTGACAACCAAATCTGTCCTAGTTTATTGTCTGTGGTGCAAAATATTGTGCAATAACGATGAAACGGAACGCAAAAAAAAAAATGCGTCATGTGTTACTGTCATTCGTAATTCGTTTATTCATTCCGTTTCTGCTCGAGTTCCGTGAATGTTCTCCCTGTGCTGTGTGGTGTTTTTGTTTTGGTTTTCTTCGACGACTTTGGCTTGTTTCCTGGACTTTGATTGTTTGCATTCCCGATTGAAATCCTGCTCAAAAGGAGGTTAGTGTACCCCACTTCATGATTAAAATAGGTTTAATCTGTTTCAAAACCGAATCAGAGCACCCCGACTCTATACAGTCTTGTGGCTACTACCCCTAGAGTGTATATAAAAAGCCGAAGGCGCGAAGGGAGGGCAGCCCCCGCCCGCCGTAATAAAGCTTGGCACCTGCGTGAGCCGTAGCGGCTGAGGCTGGTCGCCGAAGGCGACCAACAAGCCGAAGCTGTGGAGGCGAGCACAGGTGCCTGTGCTTTGTTACGCAAGGGCGAAGGGGCTGCACTTCCCACAGCGCCGTAGCCGATGCAGAAGTGAATTTGTGATATAAAAGTGACTTCAGTATTGATAGGTTCAAATGGTTCAAAAATTTACTTCTGCACTGGTAGGTTCAAGGTTAAAAGAAGGGGGGTTTCTGCACTCCCAGCTTATAAGGAAGTTCTTCTATCTCCCCCCACCTTTACTTTAAAAATATAACCTGAATTTGTAGATTATAACCTCAAGAAAGTAAAAAATTAATTATAAAAAAACGATGCATTACCTTTTAATGGGGGGGTACCAGGGGGTAGGGGTCCACCCCCCCACCCTCCCCCCACCCCCACCCCCCCCTCCGCCTGCCAAACGATACTAAATTTTAACCATGTATATACCTCTCTACGTCTCCTACGTTATTATGACATACTTGAGGAGTACATCGATTTATTAATTACAAATTAAATCATTGGCCGTGATTTATTTGTGTGATCATCTAGTAGATTAGGACACTACGTTATGTTACAAAACGGTTATGCTCAAAACAATGTATATCATAATTCAACAAAGAAAAATAAAGTAATCAAGAAAAACTAATGTACTAGTTATTGGTTAAATGATACGACTTAGCTGTATTCTGGAACTCAGCTATATTTCAAGGCTATTATTGCCATTGAAAATCCAAGGGAAAACGAAACACATTACGACTAAATCACTATGTAAAACCACTTTTGATTCGACACTCCGTGAGACGTTAAGCGAATAACACTTTCATTACTTCGTATGTTGCGCGCGACGTTATATTTTTAATTAGATAAATGATTATGTAATTATCGGATAATATAGTAAAATGTGTGTGTGTGTGTGTGTGTGTAACATATAATATTGCAGTTGTTTGGGTTAGAAAAAGGGGTTGATGAACCGTAGATACTCGACGTTCGGCAGCTGCAAGCGCTAAGGTGATTTAGCTAGATGTTTGATATTTGAGGGGATTCTAGACCCGGATGAGTCCAGAATGAAGTGGGGGCCCTACAAAATTAGACGGTAATCTCCCTGACCAACCAAATAATTACCCCCACGTTGTCACACAAAATGACACCGCTTCCGAACAAATTCCTGCGAAACAACCTAGACAACACCTTATAACCTAAGTGTCCCTAGAAATTTACACAGACATACAAAACCTCACAAAAACTGCCTCTAAAGCATTCATTCATCACACCTACGACTTGATCAAGTCAATTTCTAATTTTCTACGCTTGACGTGTGGACGGGATAATCGTAGGTGCAACCTAAGGAGCCCCTGATGCAAAACTCACCAACTCTGGTTCCGACACAAGCATTATGCAAGGCTTCCCATCAGAGTTAACAGCCATGTGAGTTCCCGGACGTCTCCAGAGACCACAGTCCACAACGACCTCGTCCCTAAACCAGAAAGGGTTCCTAACATAAAACTCAGTATCCATATCATTCACAACAAAAATCTAAATTATGAAGACCTAAAAATGGTAATTGTAAAGAAAAGTCATGTGAGAAATTTTATGCAGAAATCTCGTTCCTGTACCTGTACCTAAAATCCTGTAGAAGTGGATAAGTGAGAGGGGAAAGAAATAATATGTTGGTGTGACACCCGTAGCTCGCAGTACCTATAAAATCTCGAATTTCTCACAGACTTTTTGTTAATCGAATATACAGCAGCACAGCTAGACGTAGAAACTCTAAAGGTCCTAAATTTTGGATAGGAATAAGGGACGTATATATTATTCTTTACATAAATAAATTGTGATACAAATAATTGATATATAAAGCTAAACCGCGTTTCGTATTTAACACTGAAAATATATTATTTACTTCACTCCCGACACTTAATTTCAGAGCTCTGAATTACAACCGTGCACATCGCTAGTATAAATTATTTCAGAACCGACGCTAAAACGTAACGTAAATCACAACACTTCAACACGAATTTAAAAGGTCAACTATTCGCCCGTACGCCCCTAACTATAACGGGTTTTTCGCACACTCCTTCATATGCCGTTTATTTATACCAGTTGATCGCGTTCAGGTATATAGAATCGATATTTGTGTGTCTTTTAGACCCACAGTCCACGGCGGTTGCTGAAAACTTTCCGATCAAAACGTCAGTACCCATATATATAACCTCGCATGACGCCTCTCCCCTTCCCTAGCAAAACCATATTTTTCAGGGTTTATGGTCCTGTCAAAGGCCCTCGAAACCCAGTTTCGTCAAACTTGAACAGAACTTAGATTTAAGTGCAAGATAAAAGTAAATTCTAAAGTGTAACACAGAATACTCAAATAACAGAGTAATTCTTTTTAAAACCCAATTTCCAAGAAAACTAAACGGACATGTCGACATTTCATTACGAAAACACCTTTATCCATAACTTTAAGAAAACATCCCCTTCGCTTCATAACACGTACTTTATGTTTTCATAAATTCAAACACTCCATATCACGTCAAGCAGCTCTAAGTGATCCTTCAATCAAAAAATAAGAAAAGCCGATCTTAAAACTTATTATATATATATTTGAACACCCTTTTTGAAAGCTAGGTATTCCCTTCAAAATCATTAAGTTTCAGTAGAGATATAATGACCAATTCTTGCGTCCTCTATAATTTTTGTAACACTGTGCATAAAATTCTGTCAACACTATACCGAAATGTAGTAATTACTTTGACAGTTTCTTTGAGGCCTAATAATTTCCATGAATTGTTGCTATTTTGTTCTAGAACATTCTATAAGTGCTTTGGACAGTCTGACGTAAAATAAATCTTCAACTTTCAGTCCAATCTAACACCCTTATGATGCCCTATTATAAGGTCGCAATTACGGCAGAACTATATCAGCTTGTATGCTCAGCTTCCACTTCAGCTCGTCTATGTGTGTATGAAGGTGCTTCATCCATTTACATCATAGATGGAGTTACTGGTATTTAAAACACGTATTTTATTAATAATTCTGTACGATTGAGAAACTTCAGTCGTTACAGAGCGCCCGTTGATTGTTGACACAGTTTTTAAATTCGTAGAAAAGAAAACTTGACAAAATCACAATAGTCAACCAATTTCACATTTAAATTACATGAATCTATAGCAGAGGTGCCCTCTCTCAAAATAAAGCCAAACTACATTAAACACCAACTCCGAGAAACTTTCTGAAATCCACTCCTCGTTGTACACAAAAAAAAAAAAAATCAACACAAGCGCCACCCACCGGATCTATGTTGCAAGTTTTGTAAACCACTCACGCGCAGAGTCCCACTCGACGGTTCAAATCTCGGCATCCACCCTTAAAAGCATTAGGGGTGGTTCAGGCAATATTTAATAGATGGCGCTCTTTCATCCCTAACTGTTCTATAGATTTGATAACTAGCTTTTCGCCCGTGGTTTCGCCCGTCAAAATGGAACACTCTTTCATACATACGCATTTTACATAAAACAGACAGACGTACAGGCACATACACAGACAGACTTACGGACCCTATCTTAGATAGATAGACAGACGGACTGACGAACGGACACAAATCTATATAGACTAACTGACGTACCCTATTTTTGTTAGACAGACAGACGGACTGACAAACGGACACAAATTTATATAGACTGATTGACGTACCCTATGTTTGTTAGACAGACAGACGGTTTTTTATATATACCGACACACATACATACTGACATACATACTGACAAACAAACTCATAATATAAAGTGACAGACGAATGTTTTATAGTCACACTTACATACATATAGGCAGAATTTCAATCGGAGATTGTATGTATTTCACTAAACCGCACCAATTACTTTAATTGTCAACACACAATCCGTTTATATTAAAACCTTCAAATTAAGTAACATATTGACACACATATATTCTGCTGTTACGTCATTTATTTATAATAAATTGTGTAACTCTAAACTACTTCATTATACGCCTAGAAATTTCTCTAATCGCTTTTAAAATAATACTTATATCTTTCAAAAACCTCGTGAACGAAGAGTGCAATCCAGATCGTATCTCAGATAAATTTAATTGATTTAAATTTGTAAAACTATAGAACGCAGTTCAAATTGTGGCTCAGATAAATTTAATTGCTTAATTTCGACAAGTGCCAACATTTACACACGTGACATAAAAACGCCTCCACTTCCCATAGAAAGATAAAACCAATATCTAATTTATAATACCTATCATGTAATAAATTTCCCAAAACAATTGTAAGCAACACATAATTGTGATGTTCTACTAAATTTAATTAAATTTGTGATAAAGTTCTTACGCGAAACTATTAAATTATTATAACCAACTGCCGTAATTAACATAAATTACATAATTATCATGAAAGACAAATCTGAACGTGAGACATTACAAACCAGGGATTCGAACCCGGTCTTCTCGCTTACCAAGCGACTTTACCACTGTACCTATGACCATTTTCTACTTCTAACGGAAGTCCAAAAAAAAAAACAGCTGTGCTTACTGACCCTAAAATCGGTCGATACTTTTACGTAATCCTGAGAAATTTTGAGCTTACGGCGTGCTTTATTTAACTTTGGGTTTTAAAATTTATAATCTGAATTGTCTGATACGCCCGTAGTCTATAAATTATTGATTTTTCTAGATCATGAATAACAAAAATTACATACTACGAGAATTCATAACAGAAAGAAAGTGAAGAGAAAAAAAGTAAACAAAACTTGAGACGGTATGTTGATGCCCCAATAAATTAATCAAAGTACCGGCCATAAAGTAAACAAGTGCCGTCTCTCAAAAATTGAATACTCTAAACCACAAAACAACAAAAAAAAGTGAAAACAGTTAAACCCATCTAAAGTACTAACGCCATTCCATTTCTAAGGAATTTTGGCGCCGGCGCCGCCACGCCGGGGTGCTTGCCTTCTAAATAATAGTAACAAACATCTGTGTTGTACAGATTTCTTGTTTACTTTTATTTTCTATGAATACAAGATGAATAAGAAATAGTTTGTAAACCCCATTTAGTTTTATCTATAAGATAAATTTACCTAGCTTTAACTCAAACAAATGATCCAGAAGAATCTCGTAATTTAGGTATAATGATAAGAAATACGTATGTGATGCCTAGACCAAGGTAAATAACTAATAACTTGTTATGTTCTATTAAATAAATGACACAGAGTCATGAACATCACGTAAAATAATAGCATTATTTGAAACAAAAACTACTGTAACCAAAAAAATTAAACACATGTTTTGTCAGCATCGTCGCGACCAACTTCGTGTTTACAAAAAAAAAACGCATAGTTTTGTAGCGGTAAAAAGCTTTCGTTTTGACTATTCGTAAATAATAAAGCTTTGTGAATTATGATATGTGGAACTTTCTAACCGTTTTGTATGAATGCAACCCAGACTCTTTTATTTAGGTTCTCGTATTATAAAATAATACAAGATTGAATGACCTAAATCCTGGTCACGGCACCATCTGTAAAAAATAAGTTCTGAAGTAAAGTAAGTACTCCTGTAATAGAACAATTGTGATCCTGTGACGAGTACTATCTGTAACAAAATAAGTTCTTGGACTATTTGTACTGTAAGAGAAATATTTATTTATTTAATAATTAAAAGATGACCGCTGGAAGCGATACCATCCGTAGAATGAGGTTATAGTAATGTATATACCTCTCTACGTCTCCTACGTTATTATGACATACTTGAGGAGTACATCGATTTATTAATTACAAATTAAATCATTGGCCGTGATTTATTTGTGTGATCGTCTAGTAGATTAGGACACTACGTTATGTTACAAAACGGTTATGCTCAAAACAATGTATATCATAATTCAACAAAGAAAAATAAAGTAATCAAGAAAAACTAATGTACTAGTTATTGGTTAAATGATACGACTTAGCTGTATTCTGGAACTCAGCTATATTTCAAGGCTATTATTGCCATTGAAAATCCAAGGGAAAACGAAACACATTACGACTAAATCACTATGTAAAACCACTTTTGATTCGACACTCCGTGAGACGTTAAGCGAATAACACTTTCATTACTTCGTATGTTGCGCGCGACGTTATATTTTTAATTAGATAAATGATTATGTAATTATCGGATAATATAGTAAAATGTGTGTGTGTGTGTGTGTGTGTAACATATAATATTGCAGTTGTTTGGGTTAGAAAAAGGGGTTGATGAACCGTAGATACTCGACGTTCGGCAGCTGCAAGCGCTAAGGTGATTTAGCTAGATGTTTGATATTTGAGGGGATTCTAGACCCGGATGAGTCCAGAATGAAGTGGGGGCCCTACAAAATTAGACGGTAATCTCCCTGACCAACCAAATAATTACCCCCACGTTGTCACACAAAATGACACCGCTTCCGAACAAATTCCTGCGAAACAACCTAGACAACACCTTATAACCTAAGTGTCCCTAGAAATTTACACAGACATACAAAACCTCACAAAAACTGCCTCTAAAGCATTCATTCATCACACCTACGACTTGATCAAGTCAATTTCTAATTTTCTACGCTTGACGTGTGGACGGGATAATCGTAGGTGCAACCTAAGGAGCCCCTGATGCAAAACTCACCAACTCTGGTTCCGACACAAGCATTATGCAAGGCTTCCCATCAGAGTTAACAGCCATGTGAGTTCCCGGACGTCTCCAGAGACCACAGTCCACAACGACCTCGTCCCTAAACCAGAAAGGGTTCCTAACATAAAACTCAGTATCCATATCATTCACAACAAAAATCTAAATTATGAAGACCTAAAAATGGTAATTGTAAAGAAAAGTCATGTGAGAAATTTTATGCAGAAATCTCGTTCCTGTACCTGTACCTAAAATCCTGTAGAAGTGGATAAGTGAGAGGGGAAAGAAATAATATGTTGGTGTGACACCCGTAGCTCGCAGTACCTATAAAATCTCGAATTTCTCACAGACTTTTTGTTAATCGAATATACAGCAGCACAGCTAGACGTAGAAACTCTAAAGGTCCTAAATTTTGGATAGGAATAAGGGACGTATATATTATTCTTTACATAAATAAATTGTGATACAAATAATTGATATATAAAGCTAAACCGCGTTTCGTATTTAACACTGAAAATATATTATTTACTTCACTCCCGACACTTAATTTCAGAGCTCTGAATTACAACCGTGCACATCGCTAGTATAAATTATTTCAGAACCGACGCTAAAACGTAACGTAAATCACAACACTTCAACACGAATTTAAAAGGTCAACTATTCGCCCGTACGCCCCTAACTATAACGGGTTTTTCGCACACTCCTTCATATGCCGTTTATTTATACCAGTTGATCGCGTTCAGGTATATAGAATCGATATTTGTGTGTCTTTTAGACCCACAGTCCACGGCGGTTGCTGAAAACTTTCCGATCAAAACGTCAGTACCCATATATATAACCTCGCATGACGCCTCTCCCCTTCCCTAGCAAAACCATATTTTTCAGGGTTTATGGTCCTGTCAAAGGCCCTCGAAACCCAGTTTCGTCAAACTTGAACAGAACTTAGATTTAAGTGCAAGATAAAAGTAAATTCTAAAGTGTAACACAGAATACTCAAATAACAGAGTAATTCTTTTTAAAACCCAATTTCCAAGAAAACTAAACGGACATGTCGACATTTCATTACGAAAACACCTTTATCCATAACTTTAAGAAAACATCCCCTTCGCTTCATAACACGTACTTTATGTTTTCATAAATTCAAACACTCCATATCACGTCAAGCAGCTCTAAGTGATCCTTCAATCAAAAAATAAGAAAAGCCGATCTTAAAACTTATTATATATATATTTGAACACCCTTTTTGAAAGCTAGGTATTCCCTTCAAAATCATTAAGTTTCAGTAGAGATATAATGACCAATTCTTGCGTCCTCTATAATTTTTGTAACACTGTGCATAAAATTCTGTCAACACTATACCGAAATGTAGTAATTACTTTGACAGTTTCTTTGAGGCCTAATAATTTCCATGAATTGTTGCTATTTTGTTCTAGAACATTCTATAAGTGCTTTGGACAGTCTGACGTAAAATAAATCTTCAACTTTCAGTCCAATCTAACACCCTTATGATGCCCTATTATAAGGTCGCAATTACGGCAGAACTATATCAGCTTGTATGCTCAGCTTCCACTTCAGCTCGTCTATGTGTGTATGAAGGTGCTTCATCCATTTACATCATAGATGGAGTTACTGGTATTTAAAACACGTATTTTATTAATAATTCTGTACGATTGAGAAACTTCAGTCGTTACAATATGTTAATTAACAAAACAACAGAATGTACAAAAGGGAGGAGCGGCTTAATTTTGCAGTTGTGTTGGTGACGAGCGAAACGTAAGTAAATTAGCTTAATTTTTCGCAAACAATATGTAACACTTACATGCCAGAAAAGGGAAGAGGCCAGGAAGACATTACAGAGCAAGAGCGGAAGATATGTAATAGAAATAACTGGTCAGGCAGCAATTAACGGGTTCTCTAGTCAAGACTTCACTGGCAAAGTTAAAATATATTGTAGCAGCTATCGATTAGGCCTATCTTTCAAAGTTATGTCTGAATAACATACAGTTCAGTTATCCCATCTACTGCTCTGACACATGGCCTGGGACCAAAACACTGGTACATGTGGTTTACATGATGGATGACACTTGTTCAAAAGCCTTCAAAATCCCATTACTTCACGGTGTAGTGAAATTATTTGGTTTTCTTTCTGTAATACTTGTGTTAAGTGATATTATTAAATTTTTTCAGAGATGCCAAAGGATGGTGGAGTCTCTATGCCTGGCCTGACCAGCCCACTCTTATTCTACCTGAGGACCCCTGGTCGCCTATTCCTAACCCAGATCCAGATCAAGCACCATTCACAGAGCCCGTGGAACTTGCCCTGTCCCCACCTGCGCTTGCATAAGGAACATAAGCCAAGTCAATGGGTGGAAGGCTACAGTTTAATATATAATTTGTAAGAATAAATAATTTCTATTTATGTAGAATATTTTTGGTATAATTTTTTTAGTGCTATCTTTACATATAATAGTTATGAGATAAGATTACTGTTTCATTCCAAGCAATCTTAGAGATAAGCTCGCCGCTGCCGCGCTGTGTTTAACTTTAAATTGCAATACTTGTTTTTTTATCTTTTTCCGTGTATGTACAATAAAGAACAAGAATAAGAAATAAAATATTAATGTTTTGCATTACAACAAAACATGTATTATGTGATGAATAAAACACACAGCGTTTTAGGTGAAGAATGCAGTTTGTGTAAAGCCTTATGCGAACCAAAAATATGTGAAAACATACCTGCAACTTAGAGATTTACCGTCTTTATCTGCACCAGCGGGCGCTTCTACTCTGTGAAGCGCGATGACATCTGTCAGTCCTCATAGTGTCTTCACCAGCAAGAACCTTGTTGCAACGCTGTGTGTTTTATTCATCACATAATACATGTTTTGTTGTAATGCAAAACATTAATATTATGTTCTTTCTAAAACACACAGCGTTTTAGGTGAAGACGTGTTTGATATCTGCTGGTGACTAATGCAAACGCTATGTGAATTATCTATAAAAATACAAATATGACAAAAATAATTGTATTAAGTAATATAAGTAAATGAGATAACTGTTCTATAAGTACTCAAATATATGCTCTCTTATTATTATACTGAGAGATAAGCAACTTGTATCTTTGTTCAAAGATCAAAATTATTTCAAACAGTTTAATTTTTTGAATGAAATAAATAAAATAGCCTCTCTGGCTCAAAGTTGCACAATGAAATAGAACTCAAATTGTAAGTAACTAAATATTTCCTAAACAAACACCGTTGTTTAGACATCAGAAAAATTTGAACAAAGTAGATCTGTACTGTGTATCTAATAACTGTTGTTGTTGATATATGAATAGGTTGGTAATGCAATTTTCTGAAAGTTTCAAAGCACTTCCCGTTTCTTCTGGACAAAATATCTTCAACATGTCTATTTTTCAACCATCCAAATACTTTCTGCTGACAGCTTCTATAAAAATAAAAATACGTAAAATAAATTCCCAGGCGGTTACCCATCCAAGTACTGACCACGCCCGACGTTGCTTAACTTCGGTGATCGGACGAGAACCGGTGTTTTCAACGTGGTATGGATGTTGGCTAAACGTCACAGTAATAAGGAGACCAATCAAATCATTATTCTCTGCTTTTCTGTTCTCCTATGAAGTAATAAGGAATCCAACAAGCCTTATCGGAAAAATTAACTGATTAGGATGCTGATATAATCGCCACCCAATCTGACTTTATCGTGTTTAATCTCCTCTCCTAATGCTACCGTTTGAAGTTTGTAGCAGTGCCCAATCATGTATATTACAAGCTAAATCTAATTAAAAAATAATAATAATACTACCGGCTGTCTTTTTGTATAAGTCAAAAAGAGCGTCCAATTCAGGTGTTGGTGTCAATTAGTCCTAACCGCCTTTGTATCCCACACAGGTAGGTGGTTTGGTAGCCACTGCAGGTCTATATTAATAATGAATTATTGTTTTAATTTAGGCACTAAGGTCTATAAGAACAAAAATATAAGTAAGAACATCTAGTCAACCTATCTTTCAAATACTTCTTGCTAAGAATTTGGTCACTTTATCTCCTCTAGAGGCTTTGTGGTTTACACCCTCTTTCTCACAACATGTCAGCCACTTCTTTATAAATGGATTATATGTGGTTAAAGTTGACTGTTTGCAACTTCTCTTTTCCTCTGCAGTCCAATGTTCTACTTGATCGGACCACCCCCAAATCTCCCTATTAATAGCGACAGGTTGTTGACTTGTGGAGGTTTTCCTGCAGTTCTATTGTTACGGACCTTTCGCACGTTCTCTGACTGCTTGTCCACTTGTGGATAAGTTTAACCGTTGTCTGATCGATAAGGACCTTCCGCAGGTTTTTATTGGCCAGGATGGTTCTAGAGCTCTCACTTGTAGGTCCGGTGGCCAAAAACCTTGGCCCCAGTCTGGATCTATCAGAATGTATATTCCCTACACTAAATTCATGTGTAGTAGAATTCTTGGGGTAAGGTTGGGAGACATAAATTATCCAACCTTGGTGGTAGTCTCAGTATTGATGTAGTAAATGACAGACCATTAGATTCTAGAACTGCATACTTGGGCACAACTCAGCGAAGAGTTTGACCTATTGTTGATACCCCACCCCTGAAATATTGGCTACCTTACTGTGGGCAAGAGGTGCCATCTGGGAAGTGTCGACCTTGTGGTCTGGCAATCCTTGAACCTCCCCAAGAGGTATCATGCTGACAGAGATCCGCTCAGCTGTTCAGTCATGTTCAACAACTTTGTGGGAAAATTTAATATGACAGGTGGTCTGCCTGGCCTTGAACCTCTCCAAGAGGTATCATGCTGACAGAGATCCGCTCAGCTGTTCAGTCATGTTCAGCAACTTTGTGGGAAAATTTAATATGACAGGTGGTCTGCCTGGCCTTGAACCTCTCCAAGAGGTATCATGCTGACAGAGATCCGCTCAGCTGTTCAGTCATGTTCAGCAACTTTGTGGGAAAATTTAATATGACATGTGGTCTGCCAGGCCTTGAAGCATGCTGACAGAGATTCGCTCAGCTGTTCTATCATGTTCTAAGCAATTTTAACATGACAGGTCGTCTGCTTGTCTTTAAACCTCTCCGAGAGGCAGCATCATGCCTACGTAACTCCGCTCAGCTATTCGGTCATGTTCAACAACTTGGTGGCCACATTTAACAAGGGCAGGGAGTGAGTTCCTTCCTCATCTCTGATATGGTACGCCACCAGGGACCAAATGAAGGTCTGTAAGGGGATTGCCACCTACAAGGCAAACATCTCTTTGATATTCTAGAGCCATCTCTTTTGTTCCCTTCTGGTACGCCACTCCCTGTAGATAACCCTGTTAGTAAAGACCAAATCATATGATCCCCTCTACTCGCATCCGCTGCGTGTGTTGTCAGGAAGTCTGTGACTTTTACCTATGCAAAGGTGGTAAATTATACTTTGGAGCTTGTAATCTGCAGTAGTGCAATCTTCCCTTTTGAAATAGAAAATTTAAAAGAACCGGTAAACCTTGTTCTTAAGTAGGTTTCCCAAACTAGACATAAATATTCTAGCCTGTGATTTGATATCAGGATTGCCTTTCAGTAATTTATATGCCCGCCTAAGTTCTCAAGATGGTTATGGTCTCCGCAACCAAGCCTGATAAACCATGACAAAATTGTCCATGTACAATGTACGCCTTCCAAAGGATGCCTAGAGAATAAAGGATATCTGCAATCCATTTGTTATGTTGCAAAGGATGGTTCGAGAACATAAACTGACAGGCAGGGCAGTTAGTTTTAAAATAGATCTTACTTCCCCCTCTGTTTTCTGTACTAAAAATATATTTTAGACTAAATGAGTGATATGTTTTAAAGTTTTTGTTCTGAAATTCCTCTGAATTCTTTAGGCAGGATAACACAATGGTGGTTTTTTATGGTACTAATATTATTATATTTCTTAGTATACATACATTAACAAACATGTGATGCTGTTTGATCACAAGTGATCCATTACAGCATCACAATAACAAATTTTACAGAAATGTAGCTTATAGCCAGTGTAAATTAAAGTGTGGGTTAAACCTATCAGATTTACTTTTATAATTGTAGGAATAATTATTACTGTAAGTTCCCTGTAACCTCTTAACACCTATCTTTTGTGTAAGAAATAGGCTCTTAAAGATGTAATAAAATAGATTTGTTTATGCAGTATAGGTCTAAATTACAGTAAATACACTTCTATATACACCCTTACATATTATCTGCATAACTGTGTATGCTGAGCCATACTACTTGCCCCCTCCCCCCTGTCTGGAAAGAGGAGAGAATCCTTGCTAAACTGGATAAGTATTAAGTGCTCGGTACAACCTCTTTCAAAGTTGTCTTTAAAACTATATTATTTATATCTGTCAATTGCCTACTCTGCGCGCTTTCCACAGACGATCTGCCTACTCTGTTCTGAATTTAACTAATAACAGATCTCAGGTCAATGTTTAGACCTCGTCTCAAACAATGAGCTTGTGTTAAGTTAGTCTGGTCTTGATTGTTAGAGGTTCAGTCTGAAAAGCCTTGTAAGTTTGACTTTAATAGGTCTACGCATTGCCTAGATAGCCAAAATCTGCTTTGTTGAAACCATATAGTTCTTGCCCTCATTTAGATGATAAAGCATAGCATTGGCTTTTAGCTCCGTGAAAAAGCCAGGAGATGCTAAATATGCTTTAGGGCCCTTTTTCTACCTAACATTCATCCAGGCTGGACTGTTAACACAAGGTAACTTGATCAAGACTGAAAGCCGCTCGATGTAAGCCTGTGGGAAGTCTTTCCTCTCATCATAATCAACCTTCAGTTGTTCTATATAAAAAACTTTGAGGCGCCAAGTCTTACCAGCCCTGCTGATTTGTAAGGTACGCCAAAACATAACTTACCGAATTATAAGTGCAACTACTCTTGGACCTGCTATTGGTCCGTTCTGTCATCTACGTTACGTCGCTTGACTCTCTTAGATGCAATAGACTCCTTAGATGAAGAATTTACCCTTGTCGCGGGAATCATTGTAATGTGTCGAGCCAGCAAAGGACTTGCCTGACCTATCCTCATCTGCGTCTTTTACGTTATGATCACTTATTATTTATGTGTGACACGTGCTAGCACTATTATTTCGGACTTTTCAACTGTTTAAAAACACTTTTAAACACTTTAAATATTTATAAAATACGACGGAAAAAATTTTGCTTCTTTAGGTAGCGTTCCGAAACCAAACACCTGTCATCGAGCAATTCTAGTCGGATGAGCAATACGTTTTGGAACCGGTCAAAATGGAATAGTCTTCGGACTAACTTTGTTGAGATTCGGAACGGACATAGAGTAATATGTCAAAAGAAAAGTTTGGCGGGAAGACGAAAGTTTTGAAATATTCAATTAGATTTTTCGAAAATTTACTTATTATTTAAAATAAAAATGTTAAGTGAAGATTCTTCTGAAATAGAAGACATAGTTGCTGTTGTTGAGTTGGCGTTTAACCACTCAACCTACATTAACAATGCGATAATTATTGCAAATAACTCGGAAGATGAAGTAAGCAGTGAAGAAGAATACTTTCTCGAGGCTTCAGCACTAGACGCGGACAGTAGGGACCGGCGAAACCAACAAAGACCACCAAGGATTCACGGCTATATTGAAAATATTGTCAGACAATTTAATGCTAGAGAATTTAAGTCACATTTTCGCATGGACCCGACGACTGCAGAAGCTCTGGAAAATAAAATTTCCATCCTAATTGTTCGGCAGAGCGAGGAAGGGCGCTTAACAATCCCTCCTCGCAGTCAAATTTTGCCTGTTCTGTGGCTACTAGCGACGCCAGACAGTTACCGGTAGGTACCAACCATATAAATGATACCAAACTTGATAATTTTTTGCATTTACATACATACATATACTCACGCCTGTCTCTTAGAGGGGTAGGCAGAGACTAAAGATTTTTATCTGCTACGATCCAGACACACGTCTTTCGCCTCTTCCACATCCATCAATCAGGTCATACAAGCTCTTCTATTCCGGGTACTTCAATATGTCGCCATTTTGGTCAGCATACATCCTTCTAGGGTGGCCTGGTCGAGCTGTACCTTCCACTTGCGTACCATAAATTTCTTTCGTCACTCTACTTTCATTCATCCTCTCTACAATGTACAAACCATCGAAACATTCCTTTTTCTATTCTAGTCACTACATCTTCTTTCAAGCTGCAACGATCCCGTATGTCGTAATTTTTTGCATTCACAATAATCTTTAAGAATTAAGTTGATATTGCATTGGTACCATTGTTAATAATTATATTTATTTCAGATCAATTGGCCAGCAATTTGGACTGAGCAAAAGCTCGCTACACCACTGTTTTCGCAGGGTGTATAAAGCACGAAATGAAATTGCACGAAATTTAATAAAATGGCCATCCAATATGGAAAAGCCAGCAATTAAACAAAAATTCCAGCAGTTGGGTGGGTTACCTGACATAATTGGTGCTGTTGACGGCTGCCAAATTGAAATTGATGCACCAGAGGTAACTTTCTTTATATTTAATAAGTTATATAATAAAGTTACTATTTTGTTTGCACTCTATTAATGGGTGATAATGATAAGTAACGCTCCGCGAAGTGAAAAACTTAACGTTTGTATTTATTGTTTACAAGGTAAAAAATTAAGAATATTGCGCAGTGGCTATTGGTCACATAATTTAGTTTCTCTATGTAATTAAATTAAGCTTTGTCAAATATGTAATGCGCACCATTATTTAGAGACTGGTCAAATCAACCATGACAATACTGAATTAGAAATGTTTTTGCCTTAAATAATAAATACAAAGCCGTTCACTTTTCTTCGCGTTACTTGTATTGAGCGTTAATCTAATTCGTTGTTTCTAGTCTCAACCTGATAATAATTAAAATTTACTTATCTCGCTCCTCTCAATTCTTCTTCAGGAACATCCAGCTGCCTATAGAACTGGCAAAAAAAAACACGCAATTCAGCTTCAAGCAGTTTGCACTGCTGAATTGATGTTTACTGATGTGTTTGCAGGTATGATTTGTTTAGGTAGTACCCAAGTAAAAAAACACCTTAGTTGTATTCAAGTTACAACTGTTGTTTTTTAATTTTTAATGTCACGTTGCCTTTTGCAGGGTATCCAGGTTCGGTGCATGATGCCCGTGTATTTCGTAATTCGCCGCTCGTCAGAGATGCTCCCACTTTATTTGAGGGCAATGATTACATTATTGGAGACAAAGCATACCCCTTGCTGCTATGGTGTGTTCCTCCATACAAAAATTTGGGCAATCTATCAGAGGTAGGAAGATTTTAAATCAAAAAAGCCGCTCTTACAAAGATCCCAAAAAATCAACAACTACGGTTTTAAATATGTTTTAAGTGTACATAAGGTTCACAAATGAAAAGTATTTGCACTATATGTATTTCCATCATACTTACTTATTCTGAAGTCATTGCCTATTGACATATAAAATACAATTTTATATGTTTACTGGGGTATAACATTCCTATTCTCTTTTACAGGCTGATGTTAATTTTAACCGCCAGCTTTCAAAGACGCGCCAAGTTATTGAAAGGGCATTTGCCCTTCTCAAAGGCAGATTTCGGCGGTTAAAACACCTGCCCATGTTGAGGACTGATGAAATTGCCCCCACCATAGTGGCAGCCTGTGTGCTCCACAATATTTGCCTGAAAGGTATTGCGGAGGCACAAGATATAGAGGACTATATAGTAGAGGGAAGAGTTAACCCCGCGCTGGCGATCAACAACCAGGAAGAACTGGACGAACCAGAACAGGGGCCAGCTCCTGCTGCTGCTTTCAGCAAAAGGAATTTTCTAAGAGACCTTATTTTCAATAATTAAAAAATAAAAATTTTCATTTTAAGCTGGTCATTTTTTGTTCCATAAAGCCTTTCATTACATATAACTATTTTTAAACGGTTCTTTAACGGCTCACACTATGAAAAAAATCATGGTAGGTTTTTATTTATAATATTTTAATAGAGTTACCTGAATTTCAATACACAAATTAATAAAGAATAATACAGATTGTTAAAGATAGTTGAAAAATAACAGCTCTAGTGCCGAAAAATATTTTTGGAAAATTAAACGAACCATTTCATTCTCTTTTACAACTTTAACTTGTAAACTTTTATTCTAAACATCATTATCTGAGGGCACGGCAGTGCCCCCACCAAGATGAGCCAAAGGAAGCAGGGCACTAGGTTTTGTCACTCACTCACTCGCATGACCATCAAAACCTCTAGGATACTTTCTGAAGTCCTAGAAAGCTGAAATTTGGCATGAAGGCTAGGATTGGCATAAAAACAACAAAAAAATTAAGAAATCTGTATCTTTCACCCACCAACCCCTCACAAAGGGTGGTCCGGTTCTGCATTATAAAAATAAACTTTTAACAAAAAAATAGCAACCGACTTCAATAGTAACAGCAGTCATTCACTAAAAAGTTAATAATAATTCTATAAAGACCGATGGTACCGAAGCAACACTTTTGCCGACTTCTTTCTTCCTGAAACGTTATGTTATCTAGAAGTCGGCGTTCTTATATTGGTTTCTATGTTGCTATATCGTAGGAAATACGCCGACTTCTAGATAACATAATGTTTCAGGCAGAAAGAAGTCGGCAAAAGTGTTGCTTCAGTACCATCGGTCTTTGTAGAATTATTATTAACTTTTTAGTGAATGAATGCTGTTACTATTGAAGTCGGTTGCTATTTTTTTGTTAAAAGTTTATTTTATTTCACATTTTTTAGTGTTGCTGGGTTAAATTGTGAGGTATAGGTAGTTCTTGCAAACGTGGTGTTAATATGAAACGAAGTTCAAGTGAGTATAAGTAGCCATGTTTGAGTAGCTTCCTGCTATCAGCACCCTAACACAACATGATTACCGCAATCTCGAGTTATGTGCTGTCATCCGTTGAAGAGTTCTACGGTGATGAAGCCAAGATCGAAATTCAGGTGGGTACACTGGCAATTTTCAGCAATGCCCTGCAATGAGCACCCTAACACAAACTGGTTGCCGCAATCTAAAGTTATGTGCTGTCATCTGTTGAGGAGTTCTATGGTGATGAAGCCAGGATCGAAGGTCAGGTGGGTATTCTGATAATCTCCAAGTAATACCCTTGAATCAGCACCCTAACGCAGTGATTGCCGCAATCTCGAGTTATGTGCTCTGATCCGTTGAAGAGTTCTGTGGTGAATATGTTGATGAAGCCAGGATCGAAGGTCAGGTGGAAGAATGTCGATTTTCAAGTAATACCTTGTAATCAACACCCAAGTACATAGTGATTGCTTTAATTTCGAGAGATATGCTGTCATTTTCTGAGGAGTTCCACTGCCTATCTCTGAAGACCTTCATCAGATTATGACCAAACCCAAAATGGGACCTACCTGGAAGTATACTCTTTCAAACAAAAAAATAATTGTTCAAATCGGTTGGGAAATGACGGAGTTATGGAGTAACACGCCAAAAAAAAAAAAAAAAACATACAGTCGAATTGAGAACCGCCTCCTTTTTGAAGTCGGTTAAAAACAATTTCTATTCCAAACTTAAAAAACATCTCGAAAACTGAAATTAGGTAGGCAGCCCAGAATTTACAAACAAACAAAAAAAAAATTTATTTTCACCCTGCAACCCCATAAAAGGAGGTCCTAAAGGTGTCTATATAAATGTTCTTACAAAAAGAAATGAAATCCCTCCAGAAACATTTTATGTCAAGCAGTTTGCTAAGCAAGACTCACAAGCTCATAACGCTTTCAATGTTAAAAAGTTTTTTTTATTATTTATTACCCTTAATGTACATTTACACAAAAACATGAAAAGTTATCAGATCCCCACGCATAGCTAAGCCCCTAACTCAACAAACCTACCTACATCTTGGTCAAAAAATGTATGACTTGGCCGTCTAAGGGCAAATAGCCGCAAATGTTTTTTATATCCTTAAAATCATTAAAGGCATCTGATTAGAGCAGGGTAGAGAGTTAAAAAAACAAACGCATTAGAGCAGGACTGAGTTTTAGCATAGTGCAGCCCCTTAACCTGCTACACAAATAATAGTATCATTATATCCATGGCTGTTAGTAATGAGCGGGCGAAGGCGGACAATCAAACTGAACGCAGCCTGAGCTTTCTCGTTTATGAATACAAAATTAAATAATTATTTAAGTGTATCTAGCACGAATAATTTCTATTAAGGCTTGCATTGTTTCCCTTTGGATCCTATTTGCCTCCACCATAACGCTTATTAGGTTTTCATGGCGCTGTGCACGTGCTTCTTCTCGGCGTACGGAATCCTGTCGGAACCCTTCTGCCCATCGCCCAACAGTCCTCTCCATCCGTGTTGGTCGTCCTCTTAAGCGCCCGGTTTGACCTTGTTGCGCTATAAAAACATAAAGGCAGATAGGTACATTAATAATTGCTTGCTACCGCCGCGCCGCCAGTCATAAGTAGGACCAAAGACAATATAATCACTTCGTTTTTAGTAGGACTAGGTACAAGCATACAGTACCCAGGCGAGGCGGGCGATCAAACTGATCGCAGCCCAGAAAAACTACTAAGTACTTATTTGACTAACCAACCCTGCGGTCCGAAACTAAAATCGATTACGAAAGTATGAAGTGAATGGCTTATATGATCCATTGTAATTCTATTTCGGACCGCAGGGCAAATTACCCAGTTTTACGTCATACGTTATTTTGCGACTTATTGCAAATTGGCAACCTGACAATTTTGTTTGGCGATACCTACGTCGATCAGTACAAAAGAAAAATGCAATTTTATTTCCTGAAACCAGCACGAGAATCATAACAGTACTGCGTTTGTGTAGTATATAAAACAAAAAAGCATTTGCCAGTACATAATTCAATGTATGTACCTACCTATATGTTATGCCACGGACATAAAATTAAAGGCCTACCAAGGAACGAACATAAGTTAATTAAACTACAAAAATTTATTTACATACAAACAAAAAATATACACAAAAATAATATTGTTTAAGAGGCTACGTAAATTTTATTACAGGCACTCTTGCAAAAAAACGCGCTGTGCAAGAGCATTTGACTCAGGGTGTATTCAGGGCAAAGCAGAAAAAAGTAGGTATTTTTATAAAATAAAAATATAATACTTAGCTGGTAAAATTTCCAAAATCAAAAACCTAGGTAGTAATCGTTAAAATCCACTTAGTGGAATATTTTTGAATTCTGTATATGATTTTATTGAAAATACCATGCAGTTTACAGATTAACAATACAAAACAGAAACTTGTTGATATTTACTTACCTACCGAAAGAACCAATAATATTAGAAGAAAGTGTAGATAGGTTATAGGCGATCCGCGAGTGGCACGTTAAAACTTGGCTTATTTGCCAACCTGAACTCAATATCGCCTCGGCGTCAGCGCATAACGACGGACGTCGCATGGAACGACGCACAGCAACATAAAAGTCTTGTCTCTTTTTCGCTTGTGATAATTATGACTACCACGTGTCAATGCGACAGACATTGCAATACCTACTACGTAATTGACTGACGTCATTTATGTTGTGTGCCGTTTTAGAAGTTCGAATCTTGTGTAGGTAACCTATCTACACTTTCTTCTAATATCATTGGAAAAAACGATATTCCATCACCATTATACTTATATAGCACCTTAAATAATTGCCTTTTGCGAAAACCAAAATTGAAGCCTGGATGACTTGAAAATTTACAGAAAAAGGTGTTTTCCTGATTTTCCAGGGCTATATACCTACTTACGTTAAGGCTACCTACCTGAGCGTCCCGAATCGGCGACGACTTGAGCCGTCCGTCACGCACGTCAAACATCTGGCAACCCTGAAGTGCGTTCATTAAATAACCCAGGGCTGGGTAGGAACACTGGGGTTGTAACGCTGAGTTTTTGAACGGGTTTCGTCGTGTAGCGACACTCCAAACGTCAGTTGTCATTTTTGCATTATATTTAGTATAATAACGATGAGAGGACCCCCTCTGTACGAAATTTAACGTAAATATATCAACTATAACGTTGTGAAGACCCCCTCGGTACGAAAATTAACGTCATGTCATTTACGAAAATTAACGTGGATGTCAGGTGACGTTTGGAGCCTATACGAACCTTAAGAACCCTGCTCAGAGTTGATGTTGAAAAATTCGACACCAGTGTAGCGACACTGTCATTTTTGAACGGTCGGTGTTGAGACGCGAGTTCATTTTTGAACGGGTTAGTGTTGCGACCCGGGTAGGAAACTCAACTCGGTGTAAGTTTATGAACGACTATCTGGAGCTAGCTTTCTTTAGAAATTTTATTTAGAAATTCACCTCTCCAGCCTCTCCTCCATACACCATTCCTACTATTTTAACCGATAAACCGACTACATGGGTGCGGGCGTGCTGTGATTATTTTGTGAATTGTGATCGTTCTATCAACAGAAAAGTTCAAAGTAGACACCTACACAAGACAATAATTGTGACTCTTATAACTTATAATAACATTATAATTATATCTTCTATAGGTAAGATGCGCATTTTAAAAACAGAGGCTACGTACACATGGTCAAATAATTATTAACAATAGGTAGGTAATCGTAATGTATCTATTCTGCAGGGAAAACCTCGATGTAGAGTGACAAGAAACTACTTCTTCGTGACTTCAAAGAAGCAATTTGAGTGCACAAAATAGGTGTGGGAAAAGATATGAAAAAAATTCGCGTCGGCGCATGGACAAACATGAATAACAATATATTCACCAGGAGCTGTTGCCTGAGCTACATCAGGAACTGGCAGAGGATTAATGTCGGCAACAGGAACTGGTAGTGGATTAATATTGGCATCAGGAACTGGTAGTGGATTAATGCTGGCATCAGGAACTGGTGGTGGATTAATGTTGGCATTAGGAACTGGTAGTGGATTAATGCTGGCTCCATTATCTGCAAATAAAAGTTTTCGTTTATATTGGATACTTTACATACAATCTTTTGGTAATTTAGGTTATGTTATGACATCATTTCATGTTTAGTTTCTATCAATATGTTCTGTAGTTTCTATCTATTTTCCTGCAAGTGCACTCTCTTGCACCCCCTAACGGTGTCCATTGTCAATAATCACCTGAAGATGAGTGTGAAGCCCGATGCCTGGTGACCAGGTTAGTTAGGTGGTTAGAAGCTGGTTGTGAATGATGGACTGCAAAAAAAAAAGAAGTAAGCTTTGTTTGAAAAAAAGATGCAAACACAGAGAATTAGGTAAGAAAGTTGTAACTTACCAATCTCTTCTGGGATTGGCCGGCTAGCAGCCAGCGCAGGTGGTGTTATTTGAGGGCATGTACGGAAAAGACTATCCAATTCCCAGTAATAGTTACAAAAGTACTCTGGCACCCCAGTGGATGTTCGGTTTTTATCCACGCAGGCAGTATAACTTTGCTTCAGGTATTTAAATCTATATTCCACCTGTCTGCTTGTGAAATTATACCCCTGAGCCTGCATTTCCAATGCCACCTCCTCCCAAATCTGCTCATTTCGGTCAGTATTATTTTCAAACCTCGCCCTTTTCTCAATCCAGTAGTGTATCAATAAAAGAGTAGCTGAATTAGTCCACTTTGAAGGCCCTGCAACCAATTTAAGTAGCTATTAATGTATTTACAAATCAGCCTTAAGAAGAACTTGTATTGTATTTTTAGCTAAAGTTAACTTTTTTTTGTTTTTGACAATTTCTACGATTTGCTGACAGCAGCAGCAGAAGCTGGCTCCTGTTTTGGTTCGTCCAGTTCCTCCTGGTTGTTGATCGCCAGCATGGGGTTAACTGTTCCCTCTACTATATAATCTTGTTCCTCCGCAATACCTTTCAGGCAAATATTGTGGAGCACACAGGCTGCCACTATGGTAGAGGCAATTTCATCAGTCCTCAACATGGGCAGGTGTTTTAACCGCTAAAATCTGCCTTTGAGGAGGGCAAATGCCCTTTCAATAACTTGACGCTTTGAATTACCTAGCTAGATGAAGCCACAACAAAGATAATGCGATGAAATGTGAACAACTTTGTATTTATTATTTAAAGCAATAACAATTATTATTCATATTAATAGAAAAACTAAATTATTGTGACAAAAAATATAAAGTTAAGTTTTTTACTTTGTGCAGCGTTACTTACACAATTACCACCATCAAATAGAGTTAAGTTATTGCTGTTAAGATTTTACTTGTTTTTCATATTAAGTGAGATTTATTTGCATTTTCTTAGTACTTTTTTATATTAGTTAAGATTTTACTTGTTTTTCTCTGCTTTTTTATATTAATTAAGGTTTTAATTGCTTTTCTTATTTTTTTTTTATATTAGTTAAGATTTGGTACTATTTTTCTTATGAAGTTAAATCATTTTGGTAAATGAATACTGTAATAATTATTATGTTCATGTGAAAAGACTTGTGTTTTATTTTGGCATTCATCAAAGTTGTAGGATATATTTTATAATGAGTGGTGTTTTCACATTTAATACCTGTCCATACTAAACACCATACAACTTAATTATTCTGCAAAACGGAACAACATAAATCAAGTTTTACCCCAAAACATGACATCTCCCAATATAATTTTTTACCAACGACACACTCTTGAAAAAAATATCAGGAAGATATTGAAACATATTCTGTTTTGTGGTAAAAGTTCATGTAAGTCGATCTGTTCTTCAGAATAATATGAGTGCCACTTACAATGGTTTGTAATCAAAAAACAATGCCGTGCCTTATGCCTAGTCCACACGTGCTTGGTTATATGCATAAGCTAGGTACCTACAATTGTCTCTATTCACTCATCATTGTTGTTTTGATTAATGATCACTAATACTTAGGTAGTATTAAATTAAGCTTGCATAAATTGGAAAAAAACTCTTGCCTCTTCTGCTGTTGTGAGGCTCCTGAGCTTGGGGTTGGACTTGAGATTCTTGTGTGTATTGTCCAGAGGACACTTGTGCAATGGCAGGCTCAACAGAGATTGCTTCATTGGCTGCGTGAGGGATTTCGAAATACGCCCTAACTTCAGGTACGTCTTCGACGGCGTATTGTTGTCCTGTAGGTACATAGGAATTACCTGTATTTAAGTTATTTATCAAAAACACTATTTTTTTTCTCTATCAAATACGGTTATATGGCTACATATATTCCATAGGTCTATGTTGAAACCTGCTGGCGGAAACGGCGCTCACATGAGTCATTAGGGTACTAAAATATCAGAAAAGACAGACCCTTTCACATGTTCTTTGGATGAATTAACTAGAATGACCTTGCAGATTCTAAATCATTATTAGGTAGGTACCTATTAATTCAATTATGACTTTTTTTATTGTATAAGATATGTTGGTATGTTTCGTTTTTGATATTGAATATATAAGTATGTTGAAGGTATAATATATATTATGTTACAATGCTATTGAACTAGGCCCGACCTGTAATTAGTGTAAGTTTGCTAATAAATAAATAAATGATAATAGTGTTTGATGGTTAAACTGCACAGTGGCATACCAGAGGGATCCTGAACAATAAATCTTCCTGCATTGCGTATGGGCGACCCAGTTTCATCCACCGCTAGTCTGAAACCGTTAAATGCGTTTTCCATGGTCAATTATAGGAGCGGAAAATTTGATGAAAAATGCTCTGAATAATTTGGATAAGCCACAGGTTTTACGATTATAAAGAAAACTTCCCAATGATCAAGCTTCAGACTCGTGAATAAAACAAGCAAGAAACAAATTCAAATGGCGCGGCAAAAATGGCGGGAGCCGGGAAATAGGAATAGTTTTTATCTGTGATTGAGATCTGTTCAAAAATTTTACAATTTTCTGTCTTGGTCCAAGCTTTTCTGTTAATATTTTACAATTTTTATTATCCACGTTTGACGTATAGTAATGTCCATGACAGGAGCAATATATTCATGATGATTTTCGCAGAGCTAAATATTGGTCGTGTCAGTAGAAAAAGTTGCTCGTTCAATTTGTGGTTTTGGAACCAGCATTGAGCTACTTTTATCTGACAGATAGTAATATCTTCTACTTCATCGGACAACCTAAAGTGTTTCGGAACGCTACCTTAGCGGCAAAATTACACAAACGCTATGAGGACTGACCTCGGACTGACAGATGTCATCGCGCTTCACAGAGTAGAAGCGCCCGCTGGTGCAGATAAAGACGGTAAATCTCTAAGTTGCAGGTATGTTTTCACATATTTTTGGTTCGCATAAGGCTTTACACAAACGGGTTGGATTTAGTATCGTTTGGCAGTTGTATGGGGGTGAAAGTGGTTAAAGCTGGTAAAGGGGGGGTCCCCGATTATAACGCTATCACACTTATTAAAAGGTAATGCACATTTTTCGAGAAATAAATGAAAATTGTTTCTTACCTAAAATCAGGTAAAAGGCGAAAACGGAACGTTAAAATGGGCGTTTGACAACCAAATCTGTCCTAGTTTATTGTCTGTGGTGCAAAATATTGTGCAATAACGATGAAACGGAACGCAAAAAAATAAAATGCGTCATGTGTTACTGTCATTTGTAATTCGTTTATTCATTCCGTTTCTCCTCGAGTTCCGTGAATGTTCTCCCTGTGCTGTGTGGTGTTTTTGTTTTGGTTTTATTCGATGACTTTGGCTTGTTTCCTGGACTTGTTTGCATTCCCGATTGAAATCCTGCTCAAAAGGAGGTTAGTGTACCCCACTTCATGATTAAAATAGGTTAAATCTGTTTCAAAACCGAATCAGAGCACCCCGACTCTATACAGTCTTGTGGCTACTACCCCTAGAGTGTATATAAAAAGTCGAAGGCGCGAAGGGAGGGCAGCCCCCGCCCGCCGTAATAAAGCTTAGGCACCTGCGTGAGCCGTAGCGGCTGAGGCTGGTCGCCGAAGGCGACCAACAAGCCGAAGCTGTGGAGGCGAGCACAGGTGCCTGTGCTTTGTTACGCAAGGGCGAAGGGGCTGCACTTCCCACAGCGCCGTAGCCGATGCAGAAGTGAATTTGTGATATAAAAGTGACTTCAGTATTGATAGGTTCAAATGGTTCAAAAATTTACTTCTGCACTGGTAGGTTCAAGGTTAAAAGAAGGGAGGTTTCTGCACTCCCAGCTTATAAGGAAGTTCTTCCATCTCCCCCCTTTACTTTAAAAATATAACCTGAATTTGTTGATTATAACCTCAAGAAAGTAAAAAATTAATTATAAAAAAACGATGCATTACCTTTTAATGGGAGGGGTACCAGGGGGTAGGGGTCCGCCCCCCCACCCTCCCCCCACCCCCACCCCCCCTCCGCCTGCCAAACGATACTAAATTTTAACCACACAAACTGCATTCTTCACCTAAAACGCTGTGTGTTTTAGAAAGAACATAATGTATTATTTTGTAACATGAAATTATACTATTAATATAAAAACTTTCCCTTTTATATTATTTACTGCTGCGGCTTGACTTTACCACTATCTTCTGGCAAACCCACCTGAGTTAAGTTATTCACGGAGAGCATAGTAAAACCAGAAAAGTAGTTTATCTTCAACCAAAGGTACATCGCGCGGCTAATATGTGTGCGTGCTAGTACGCACGAACTACAGTACGCACACAACAGCAATATCTCGGTATGCAAGGCCGGTGCTAGTCGGGGTCACGCCGCGGTCGCGCTCAGTCAAGTCTTTCGAACAAGCGCGTCACCGATCACTTCAAATATGTCGACAGCACGCTGTCGTACATATTGTTCTGTCTTCGGATGCCTCAATAATAATTCCTCAAATCCAGAATTATCGTTCTTCTCAATACCAACTCAACAAGAAAGGTGAGTACACAATTTATGGTACATATAAATAATAATGAGAGATGTAAACCGTACTTTCTTTGATCACATTTAATATAGGTACCTATGATCATAACTGTGCTATGATTGTCAGTTAGTCAAAGTGTTTTTAAATGTAGAGCTGATATGGTTGAAATCGCAAAGATTTTTTAATTATAGACTAGGAGCCAATGTTCGATTAGATACTTAAATTTTCTTATGTACTTAAATGAATTGAACTGATTAATTTAGTCAACAATCACAAAGATTTTTAAGCAAAAGCGTTGCCAGGGGGGGCAAGATGACATGAATTGTAGGTAAAATAAACAAAGGTAAAGTTTTTAATTGTTCATTACAAGAAACAAAATAATTGTCTTATAAACATAATGTTCTTGGGTTTCTCGCGAATTTTTCGGTTACTTTATTATAAAAATCTCAAAGTTTTTCAAATCTCTAGGGGGGGACAGCTGCCCCCTTCCCCCTTTTGACGATACCCATGTTTTTAAGGTAAAGTTCAGCAGCTTATCTTTAATTTTATAATTGATTATTTTCAAGTTTTCTTACTTTATTTAATATAAGCAAGTAAGATTTCTTTATGAGTTATAAGGTCTATACATACGTTTATTATGTATGATATGAATGTATGTATGTTTGAATGTTTCACTACGTCGTCGATTGATAGCTCATTTGTCATAATCGGCTTCAAAATGTCAGTTGATTTGTCATAATTTTTATTTTGTTGTTTTCAGGCGCTTACAATGGCTACAATTAATATCACGTGAGGATTTGACAGATAATGTTTCAAAATATTATTAAATTAAAAAACTTATTCTCTGACAAAGTAAGGACCTCCTTAGGAAGTTTATTGTAAAATCTTTTATAGCACACCGTGCGTAAAGTGACCACTTAACGCACGCGCACGCGTGCGTAAAGTCGGCATTTTCCGCACTTGTACTATAAAAAATTATACGAAACTCGTGCGAGAAACTTTTTCTCCACTCGTGTGATTGCAGCACTCGCCTTCGGCTCGTGCCGCAAACTCACACTCGTCAGAAAACGTTTCATCGCTCTCGTATCGTAATGTACTAATACCATGTCCTACAAAAGAGGCACTTACCTTGGCAAGTCTGATTTTTGGAAAAGCCAGTTTATGTTTATTTCTGGTTTCTCTACAGTGTTGATTGCCAATCCTTGGGAAAGACTCAATATTTTTTCTGACATATCTAAGAACTTGGTAAATAAATTCACAAGGAACAGTTAGTATATGAATTTTTTTAAATTTTTCTCTTAACGAATTCCGGTGCTTCATATTATAAATTGTAAGCATTTTAAATTAAAGAAGTCGTATTTAAATAAATGTGCTTTTTATTAATATCTACCTCATATAAGGTTAAAATACGGTACTGAGCTCCCGGTCTACATAAAGGTCAATTCGAGTCTCTACGGCGCGGCGCAGCGGCGCGGCGGCGTCTTTGTAGATCAAAGGGGGCCGCCTTGAGAACAGTTCAGCACCACAAACTTATCTATTCCGGCGACTCGCGGCAACGAAGACTGTTACTAATGAATATAGAAGTCATTTTAGTTTAGCCTACGGCAACAGATAAGTTGGTAACACGTGCATTTAACGTATCGCTATTCGTACCGGCTGTCGCTGCTGCTGCCATCGAGTTGAAGGCCCAATGTAAATGAATTTAATATTTACAAACATAATACATACCTACGTAGTATATGTATAATATATGTATTTAAATTTTGATTTCTATTAGCTAGGTACGAAAATAAAAGAAGGAACAACCCTGACACAGTAGGTATTGAAGTCTCGTACGGGGCGTGAGTTAATCTACTGTTCTGGTTTTACTATGCGGAGAGTAAGAGGACCGCTCTCAAACAGGCACAACCAGGTAGCCCACAGTGTTTAAGACTGTTATAGCCGGGCGTTAAACCAAACAGACTGGTGACGGGCAGTGGTGTCACTGATGCGAGGGTTTTGGCACCATGCTCACCAGCCCGCCTGCCCAGCGTGTGTGAGTATGATGGGCATCACTTCCAAGAGAGGCGAAATCTTGGAAAGGCCTATGTCCAGCAGTGTAAAAAGACAGGCTGATGGATAGATGGATGCTGCTGATTGATTAACACATGGAATATGACAAAATCATCATATTTATTTGATGAATTGCAATGGTACAAACAAAATTCACATGAAATCATCGCCTTTTTTTGGTCGTAGACATTCGAAGAAGAAAATCTAAACAGAAAACGAAATAATTTACAACTTTCTACGCTACGCGGGCATCTACCTAAACCATTATTCATCCAACGTTAAGCCAACAGCTGGCTGTAGTCATAATACTCCTAAAGCAACGTTTTAAAATAAACCAACAGATTGCATTGAAATCGTTGACCAATTGTTGCCAACTCTATTGTAATATTTTCGTCGAAAATTCCACTGAATTTTGTTCTTACCTATAAAAAATATAAAATTTATGTTTACGAACATGAATTCCGATGGAATAGAGCAAATACATTATAATTTCTACTAAATAGTTCGTCAATCTTATAAGAAACGTTTGTATAATTTTACATTTGCTGTCAATGTTACAAGCAATGACTTTATTTATTCCTTACAATGTCGGGAAAAAATGTAAGGGCAACACTATTGAAAAAGGAAAATTAAAAAAAGTGGCCATTTTTTTTGGTGTATTTAGACCTCAGAATAAGGAATACAAATAGAAACCTGGCTAAAATAATACGCGGAGAAAGACACCTATCCTTGATTTTCTTACGACATTTTAGTGCGTTAGAGAGAGATCGATACGTATTAGTTTTTTCTTAATTAGGTAGGTTGTCACTAAATGTCGATTTTTGACTACGATAAATAAACCAAATCGAAATGGACCGCGACCAATCTCCTTACCACACATCATATCGTATCAAAGTGTGAAAAAAAAGAGAATGCAGGAGGCACCGACCTTTCTGGTGACATCCTCTTGCTTTGGAAGGAGGCCAAGAAAATTAATAGCAAAGTGGTCTCTGTCTAACCCAGTGGGACACATGTTATATTGTGTAAATAAGGAATTAATAAAAGGATATCTTTCGTTTAGCATAATATTTTTTATTAAGTACAAATTACTATATAGTAGGCAGGTAGGTACATAAGTTAAGTCCAAAATTGTGCTTGTTTCTAGTACAAAAAATGCTGTAGCTTGTATCAGAGATACAAACGTGAACTATTTAAGTGGATACTTTTTAAGTCGCCTCTTAACTCAATCAAATAGATGTTCGTTGATGTCGCGTCTTTGTTCAATCAAGGAAGAAGGAATTAATCGCAACAATAGAAATCATAATAATCATAGACTTATAGGATTCGTAATAATAATATTATGTCAATGATGAGCGATGACAGCGCAATTACTACAGAGGTAATTTAATTTTTTTTTATTTCTATCAAATAAACATCAACTTATCTTGAATAAAAACTAATAACAAATAATGAACGATTAAAATACCTAATAACCTGTAATAAGAAATCAAATTATGCGCAGTTCAAGTCAATAAGCATTCCCAAAATTCATTTCACGATAGAACTACCCTGTCAAAGTACTTTTATTGTCAACCACTAAGTACGAAAATGTCTTGATCTGCGCAATTTCTTCGTGAAGTCGATCACGGCAGTAACGTGAACGAACAGGCCTTTCAGAACGATTTGCGAACATAGAAGTATGCACTTTTCTAAACCACAGACATCCATAGGTACTGGTTCTGTTGCCTAAAATTGAAAAATTATCGAGTTAATATACTATAGTATAGTACAAGCACGTACCTACAAACAAGATTGATAATGCAATTATACATAATTATTTAAAGGTTACCAATGTGTCTGTATCTGGTAAATATAACGTTGGTAAGGCATCTGCTTTTAAAAGTCTCCATTTTAAATTTTCGTTTGGTCTAAAAGAATCCGACGTAAAGTGTTTCGAACAAATATGACCACTTTTTTTAATTGCCCAGTTTGGTCAAATTATTCGGCTAAGCCATTCACTTTTTAATTGTTCCCTTTTTGGAAATCTGTAACAAAAAAATATAGCGATATTTATTCGGCATTATTTTTCTTTTAACTCGCGCTGCAATGAGGGATTTTCTTTTCTTTTTTTTTACTCTTCCCTAGTCGCTGGATAGATGGCGCTGAACTTGGTAAGTTACTTCAAGGAACGGAACGTCATATAATTTTTTGATTATTACACTTGGATGTAATTTTGAGATCGTAAAACGAAACGTACATAAAAAAGTAATTAATGTCATTGTCACATCACATCACAATGACATTTTGAAAATAAATAAATAATAACAACAAGGAAAAAGAAAAAAATAATTAGCAGTCTTTTTATGAGTTTTCTAAGCCAGAAAGAAAATCTCCCAAGAGAAAAAGAAGAGAAGTCTGTGCCTTGTGGATTTGTATAAAAATTGAGGCATACATCTTTTTCCTAAAGATGAAAGTCGTAAAGCGCAATGAGTACAAGGCATGGTACATTTTAAACCTGGACGGACCATAACAAAGCATTCGCACATAATATGCTCAGCACACATGTCTTCAACCAACGAGCGTATGTGACGTGACGTGACGTGACGCAATGTTTTTTTTTCAATCGTTTTGGCTTTGGCACCTAGCAACGTACCCCGCGTTCCGAAATAGAATTATTTCGCTAAAATCGATTACGAATGAATGAGGTGAATGGCTTATAATCCATGAGTGAAGCAAATGCGTTCATTCATTCGTATGACTTTCATGGCTCATGCGACGGAGGTGAGGCGATGTGAGCGTTGAACGGAATGGAATGTCAAAAATTGTTTTCGCTCCATTATTTCAGCAGTTCAGATCAGATAAACCATGGTATATGTTTTATTAGGTCATGAGAGAAACAAATGGAAAGTCGTGTGGAACTCTTCGTCGAAAAGGAAGAATATATATTTAATAAAAAAATTTTGTCACTGTCTGAGTCTACGTTGAAGAACAGTGCTACAAACTCTTCTTGTTCCATCACGAATCACGGCACTTTGACGAAGTAAAATAAAATAATCGTATTGTATTCTGTGGTAAGAGGTTATGGTTAAGATGTATCTTTTTTAATGCGGTCCGAATCATAAGCTATCTTTCACATCGTTAGCTAGCTCACAAATTACGGACCAGTCATCGCTCACACTTCAATTCATTCATAGCTTTTATCTATGTAATTCTATTTCGGACCGCACGGGTAGTCAGTTCAACACCATCTACAGAGTTCTGGGAAACTATGTTTTTTTTTAATACTCAAAAAGAAAACCTCTCATTAATCTATTATCCTTTATGCACGGCTGCCGCGGGAACCAATGTTCGATAGTTTGCCACACGGACTTTAGTACATCACTATACGAAAAAACATAACCTCTCGTAGTCGGCAGAAAATCTATATAAAACAGGCAAATATCGGTGTAGAATTGAACACGAGTATGATTTACAAGAACTACTATTATTGCTACTGAGTTTTAGGTATGATCCTGCAACTTATTAACATAAAAACTATCAGAACTCACCGATGAAATGATATTGCTTCATTGTTGTTTTCTTTTCTTCCTGTATGCGATTTACAGCCTTCAATCGCACAAGAAATTTTATTACAATGTTAAAAAAACAATCAACACAAACAATAATAAATCACACTTTCACGAATTTTGAGAGGAAGAGCACCAAAATATTTAATTTCTCTCGGTGAAGCTGTAAACTTTCGCAAAATGCAATAGACATTTCGATGCCACCAAATTAAGATGTGATGCACGCAACCTACGATATTACAACACAACGATACAATGATGAGACATATTTAATTTGATGGTATTATAATTTTTAAAATACATCCAAATTACATCCATCTGACATTTGTTTGGTTCAATCTAGTGACACACCAGGAAAAAATATAAAGTAAGTGCGGTCCGTCGTTTCATTCCCTCACACACAGGAGTAATTTACGTTAGATGAGTACAATGGCTAATGCCCAGTTCTTATTTTAGTCAGGCTTCTATTTGTATTCCTTATTCTGAGATTTAGACATGGCCCAAATTGAAAGAAAAACTTTTTGAAATTAATCGTTTCTTTTCGTATGGTATTTCTTTTTTTTTTGTTTTCAACAGCGCTGGAAACCAGTCCTTCGGGGCCAAAAGACACAAAAATATATTATAATAATATATATTATATTATAATTGGCATAAAATATTATTATTAAAATGAGTATAATAAATAAAAATAATCTAAACTAAAATATTTTTATCAGATTAGTTGAGTGTTACCATATCAGTTGGTGATCATTGAACCTTGTTCCTGGTCCCTGGCCGGGTCTCCGGTATGGGTTCGGGCGGTTGATTGGATTTCCATTTACTTTGCAAAATAAACTATTTGAATTTGAACTTATTTTGAAGCTCAGTTGTTTAGAGCGCTTTACGTGTAAGATAGAGGTTGCAGTAATTTTTGGAAAATACTTTTCTTCCTTGGAATTTGTTTCAAATTGATCTTACTGGCATGCTCTAAATAATATGTTTGATGTGATTCTATTTAAAATTGTATCAGCCTGAGCGTTTTGCTGCTAAACCAAAAATATGTTTAATCCATGATTAATGTCACCAGTTTACCACGGTATTTGTCACAACAACCTGTCTTTACACAATTCGGTATGGGAAGTCTAAGCCAAGGAGTGCTAATTCCAAAACCGTTTCGAGATAATACAGTATTTGGCCAAATTTCATTATTTTTGCGGCAAATTAACTAAAGATTATAGATATTTTTAGAATTTAACTTATGACCTTCATTTGACCCTATGCTATGGCTGAACACAGGAATGTGCCCTTTGGCCATCCACATAATAAAAAGTGAAAAATATTTATGAATCAACCCATAATACCCATTTCCATCAACGTTAGCCAACATTTTGCATAATACGTAACAAAATGATTTTCTTAATGCAACATTTTGACAACGTCCAATATACACCCACACACACATAAGTACTGTCTCGCTCTTCCTTTTCTTTGACAGTTGACACCAGTGGTGTTACACTTACCACTTACCTTTACTTTCGGTATCGATACTTTTTATCAAAGTAGGTGTCGGTCGCTCGTAACAGATTTAAGTATTTGATGAGACGCCTACGTAGGTAATTTAGCTTTTATTTATTCAATTTAACAACTTTTTTTCAATTAAGAAATTTTAGTTTTGTCGGCACCAAACCAAAAACTAAAGCTTTTAACGTTAGCAGTACTATCACAGTTTTAAAAGATTGTATGGTGCATGGACGTTTTACCAGAATATTTTGGCCCAGGACGGTGCTAAAAAAAGGAAGTCTACAAATATTTTAGTTTTTAAAAGCTAGCACGACAGGTTACAGCTACACAAAACCGTTTATTGTGAAAACATCTCGAATATTAGTTTTGTTTCTTTACACAAGTAAATAAGTAAGTTTTTGTCATTACATGTAGAACCACATACCTACTTGCTTAATGCTGTTTTTATTTGCGTCTAATCCTAAAAAATGAATAACTGGTACGAGTAAGTATCGATACTTTTTGTTCGATAAAGATGTTGCATTACTACATCCCTAGCGCTTGTCATATGTCAAATGTTTTTTTTTTACTAATGCAAAGGATAATGTTGATTAAGCCTTAGGGAAACAAATGACGTCACAAGTAACGAAAATATAAAAATTTATAAAAAAATATTGACTGCATAAAACTGAAATTGCTTTAAATCAAGTTCATCAAATAGTCTATATTTTACGAAAAAAAATTAAAATCGAATGTCGTCTGCCTGGTGAACATGGCGAATTGTTGCACTGTTTTTACCGACGAGTGCTGCCACCTGACAGGCAGCGAGGATTCGGAACTAATCCGAACACACGTCACTACGACTTGACTTCTGGACGTTTCGAAGGAAGCATCGTCGTCGTCGAACCATCGCGCACCGTTTATGGCACAAATTATAGAGGGATACGTTTATGGACTCCCGCTTATAGTTGAGCCCTTCGAAAAAGAAACTGCGAGTGTCGTTCTGGTGTCGATCTTTACATCATTTAATGTGCTAAGACTCTTTGAGGTGAAAAAAAAGGGACAATAAGTGATCGCTGTTACGAGACAAAGGCGGCCGCGCGGCAGACCATCCAGGATCTTCCTACTACGTCTAAGGTCAGTGCACGATTGCTTCCCATGTTGTATTATATATATTTATCCATTGAGACCAAGCATCTTAAATAAACCGCGATACAGTCCACTAAAAAAGTATAAAGATTGGCAATCGGCGCTCCCACTTTCTAATAAATGAATAACAACAAAATACGCATATTGTATGTCAGATAAAATCTAAACTTTTAATTCTAAGTTTGTAATGACCCTTTTAAATTAAACAATTGCAAATACCTAAATAATACCTACAGCAACATCCTAAATTTTCTAAGTTTTTAATATAATCTTTAAATATATATACTTAATTAATCCTGCAAAGATAAACAATTTTAATAATATCATAAGTACGAATTGTACTGCTACGCGCCTAAAAGGGTGGGAAGGTACGGGCTATTGATGTTAAAACTGTAAAAGGCACTACGATGCGCACAAGCTTACATAAAATATGTGTTTTGCCTATCGATTAAAATAGATAAATAAATTTAAGAATACAGTCCATTACGCTACAAAATATTTATGAAGTAAGTAAGAATAAGCTTAAATTTACTTTGTTAAAATTTTAACTTTAAGAAACTTAAATTAAATTTGCTCTCTGTTTAATTATAAGTATAAAACTCAATGAAAAAATTGCTTTTCATATATGTAAGATTTAAATTTAAGAAACTCAAATTAAATATGTTTTCTGTTTGATTATAACCTGTTGCGTCTATAATAAAACTAATAAACGTATAAAACGTAATAAAACTACTTAAAACAGGGATAATTGGCTAACCAGAACTCAGTGTCGCATTGGTGTAGCGTCAATGCACAATGGACATTGCACTCTTAACAGGCGAAAGAGGTATGTCAGGATCATAGAAATGTAAATCTGTAGTCTCTACCTACCCCTCTGGAATACAGGTGTGAGTATATGTATGTATGTTTGTTTATTATTATAATATTATTGATTTGGATAGTGTACTGTTGATCTCAGGTTACGCATAAGTTTGGACCTTGACCTGGACTTGTAGGAATAAAGTTTACTTAGTAGCGGGATTGGCTGATATGGGTCATGCATGTCATATCAAACTTGATGACTCATTCTCTGTATTGTCTGGTTCACCAACAAACCTTTGTTTGACATAATGAAAAAACTTTTAAGTTTATTTTTAAAACCCGAGTGAAGCTAGCGAACCACTTTTAACGAACGACTTTTAACGAACCGGTTTTTATGTAGCACGACCAAATTAAAAAGTCGTTTTTTAAAATGTTATAAATGGCATTTATGCCTTCTAATTATCACAAAGACACTTATAGGTGATGTGCAGCAGTCTTGAGCACACACTTTTGTTTGTTCCGTGTAAAAGGATTTCATCTGGAAGCTGCTATGGATTAAACAAAATGTTCAGCTAACTAACGATTTTAAAAGAAAGCTGAACCTTAAAAGAGACCAGAGATATATCCAGGTGATAGGCAGCAGCCCGTGGCATACACCTGTACAAGTCTCATACTGTAGCAAATCGTCTGGAAGTTGTAAAACGCACATTCTTGTAACTAGTCGTAAAAGGTAAATAAAAGTTGATGTTTTCTTTAAATTGCACCAAAATTATGTCCAGGTGACCCGCAAAAATCCTCTCCATACAACTGTATAGGTCTTAAGCCGTAGCAAATCATGTGAAAGTCATTAAATCAATTTAATAGTGGCAGTTTCTTCGAAAACGGTAGTGCTGTCATAACTACGCGGCGTCGAGTAGCAGAACTATCACCGCTTGCAAAAAACCGAATAAAAAGCTGTTTTTTTTCAGACGTCCACATAATACTTCCACGTTAAGCGTTAAATGTTTTGGCATGCATCTAATTGGGTGTCATGCTGAAGGTTTTCATCAAACGTCTATTTTTAAGGCTGGCCTAAAAAGTCAATAAAAGCAATTTTTTTCGCGCCATCTAGTAGCAGGAATGTGGTTTTTTAAAACTATTTGACGTAATTTTTGCTACGCCGTATAGATGGCGCGCGGTTTCATTTAACAATTATTTTCAAAATATGACCAGGTACAATTCCTGCGCTTTCAAGTATCACACCACAGCTACCTTGGTCCATGTTTAATGTACTTATCTAATGAACAATTATTTCAGGCAGATTTCTCACGTAGGTACCACTTTGTTTGAAGTTTCATCAAAACATAAACGCCTCGACTCTTTAAGCTTTTTTGTTCCAAAGTGTGTAGGTTCTTACTAAAGTCTAGTTCAGCCGAGTTTATTCCATCTTACTGTATGGGAACGAACACTGACGCAACCACCTTAAGCTCATAAAGAACTGCGAATATCAGCTTTCTGTCAGAGCTTCCTTTTCTTAAAGTTAAACGTCAGTAGCTTGTTAACAAGTTGAAAAAGAAAAAGGTAATGGCCTCTAGCAATTCCCGCCAATAGATTAGTGTATATTAGGATTATAAGTCAACAGTTAGAATAAAATGCACAATTAGTCACGATATTGTCCTAACTAGCTTAAAATACTGTTTTAAGTTTGTTTGGACAAAATTATGGCTAAATATGCTTTCAATGCCACATACCAATATTATCTTTTGCACTTTTTAACTAGAGAAACAAAGTTAATTGCTTCACTTTATACCGAGCGACTGATGTCTTTTCGCACAGAAAAGGGGCAGGTACGATCGCCTGCTAAAGGCGTACGCAGGATTTCACTCAGGGGGGAGGGGGGGCAGAAACTCAATAATATAGGCATAGGTTCTAAAACGAAAAAGACAAACAAATTATTGAACACTTATGTATTTTCTATAATCAAATTGATCTTTAAAAAAATTGTCTCCGGGGATTTTCAATAGTCCCTATATATGTATATAGCTTACCTACAGTATGTTTTTAAGACAATAGTTAGTTTAATACATAAAACTTGCTTGTGTCACACTCCCGGGGGGGCTATGTTTTCCCAGGGGGGGCAGCTGCCCCCCCCCCCCCTACGTACGCCCTTGTCGCCTTGGAACGTGCGGAAAATAAAAAAACAATAATTCTTATAAACATAACTGATTTAATTGTAATGCAAACTAATATAAAATTGAAACTGTAATACTTTAAACAAAATCAAGAGTCATTTATTACGCCATCTTTCTAGCAGACAGGGCAGAGCAAAGATAGATTTCTCTAGTCTTGCTACATTCGAGTTAAATATTCCAACAGATATAATACAATTAAATACATACTCTGGTGTTCTATTCTAAAACTCATCATTTTGGATGATGTAAGACCAATTTAGTACTAATGGTCGTCGGTCCCCTCGGCACCAGAAGACCACCTCAAGGAACGCATTGGAATGTGAGCTTTAAATCGTGTCTTGTACGTGACATTTTGCAAGTGTACTATGGGCGGGCCAAGCGCCTTGAACCAGCACCGACAGAATGTACACTGATAGTAGTTGTTGCTTGAACCCTACGTCTACTAGTACAAAAATGTCACATACAGTCAGCAAAATATATAGGTAGCTTACCAGGCACAGGCCAAACACTTTGATCCTAAGTCCCACAGGTGGGTGATAGATGAGATTGAAGAATACTCATTCAACAGTGCATGTGTGTGTGTTGACCAAGTATTCATCATCTCATCTATTACCCACCTGTGTGTCTTAAGGTAAAACGTCAGTAGCTTAGTGCAAAGAGCATAACTTAACTTTGTTTTCTTGTTTAGGAATTTTAAAATAAAAAGCATTTTGATCTGTGCTATTTCACGCCAATAGTTCTGTATTAGTGAGGTTTATGTCATGATCTTCTCAAAACCAACTAAAAATGCTGTTTTTAACTTTGCTTGGACCGCAGGTCGACCGCGTAATTCTCATTTTCATCGTCATCAACTTGATGTTGATGAAAATAGCAAAAGCCTCAACTTGATTACGGCATATTGTGTAAAAATTTTGAGTCCGGTTATTGTACAGCCACGTATTACACGGCCTGATATTACGAAGCCAATGTTATGTACACGTAATACGGGGCGTACAATCCATGGCCGTACAATATCTGGCGTCGTAATATCGGTCCGTGCTGATAATGTACGGCCAATAATACGAAGCCAAGGAATGAACAGCCAATAATTCATGTACATGTACACGTAATATCAGTCCGTGCATTATTTGGCTTCCAATTATTGGCCGTACATTATCGGTACAAGGTGATATTGTACAGCCAGATATTACATGTACATCACTCCTATTGGTTAACACATCGCGCCTCCTATTGGTCAATAGATTGTTCTGTATTTATGGTCTGAGCCTCGTTTAGACGGTCGAGTAAAGTGCTCTTTTACGGAAAAGCAAGGAAAACTGGGTCTATACAGCCTTGTCATAAATGAGTACAACCAAAGAGTACATTAGTTGTTGTTCACCTCAGTCGTTCACCGACCTACTGTTCGTCAATATTTATCGTGACCTATCACAGATAAAACAAAATGTCTGTGTGACCCATTTAGGGTGGTGTAATAACAGCTGGGGATTTTCTGTTTCGTGTAACCGCATAATGTACAGAGAAGGTGTTGCGGCCTTTAGGAATGGTAGAAACACATTACACGCAATATAATAATATATTATAAACAAGTAGGTCTACTAATATGGGACCACGAAACACATTTTCTGTAAGAATACTTTCTTTTGGCGTTCTTCAAACTATTTAAACAATTATTAGGTAATGTATGTTGATATTTTTGCACCTCTACGGGAAAAAAACCGACACATTCAGAACCTGCGTATCTAATTCAGTAAATAATGTATCATTTTGATAAAATAGTATATTATTTTTGGAATCCCTTTCTACGGACGACTGGAGAAATTCAGCTCGATAGAAATATTTATTGAAATGAGGTCTTTTTCGACACCAATCCTCCTGGTTTGACAATTTAGGATGACATAGTGGACCGCAATAACATTTTATTAGATGGGTTTTAACGGTATCTAAGACCTGGTTAAACGAAATTCTGACAGCAACCTTAGTAAATTTTATATTTATAAAAAAAACGACTTACTGCGACTCCTCCACGAATCTGCCCCTCTCACACTCTTTGAGAATTTGCATTTGTAGAAATTTGTTTATAATAC
This sequence comes from Ypsolopha sequella, assembly GCA_934047225.1. Classification (NCBI taxonomy): domain Eukaryota; kingdom Metazoa; phylum Arthropoda; class Insecta; order Lepidoptera; family Ypsolophidae; genus Ypsolopha; species Ypsolopha sequella. Next base: position 30,088,985 of record OW203991.1, on the reverse strand, counting down.
GTGAATACAAAGGTGACTTCTTCTTATTACAATCTTTGAATCATGGTTTAATAATAAACTCTTATGCTCCGAATAATCTATTTTTTGCCTCCGGCCAGCATTTAATATTTAATAGCATTTAATAGATCGCTCACAGTGTTGTGAAGCATGGGCGATGATAGCACAGCATGGCGTCGTTAATGACGTCATAGCGACCATAGTTGAGCCATCGTTATTGGGCTCACAGTGGCTCGGAATGACGCGATACTTAGACCATATAAGACGTCAACACGCTATGGACGGTTCTCAAACTTTAAAAGTCGGGAATGAGGGATTTTCTTTTCTTTTTTTTTACTCTTCCCTAGTCGCTGGATAGATGGCGCTGAACTTGGTAAGTTACTGCAAGGAACGGAACGTCACATAATTTTTTGATTATTTCACTTGAATGTAATTTTGAGATCGTAAAACGAAACGTACATAAAAAAGTAATTAATGTCATTGTCACATTACATCACAATGACATTTTGAAAATAAATAAATAATAACAACAAGGAAAAAGAAAAACATATTTAGCAGTCTTTTTATGAGTCTACGCCAGAAAGAAAATGTCCCAAGAGAAAAAGAAGAGAAATCTGTGCCTTGTGGATTCGTGTAAAAATGAAGGCATACATCTTTTTCCTAAAGATGAAAGCCGTAAAGCGCAATGAGTACAAGCCATCGTACATTTTAAACCTGGACGGACCATAACAAAGCATTCGCACATATGCTCAGCACACATGTCAGTCAACCAACGAGCGTATGTGAAGTGATGTGACGCAATGTTTTTTTTCCAATCGTTTTGGCTTTGGCACCTAGTAACGTAGTCAGTTCAACGCCATCTACAGAGTTCTTGGTTTTTTTTAATACTAAAAAAAAACCTCTCATGGAAATTTCTATGTTCGTAGAAATAAATTACTAGGTAGCATTGGAGACTCACACTGTATCGATTTCATCAAATCATACATACCCATTAGTATAATGGATACCCAAAAAATACACATTTAAAAATAATAAAAATCCTTGGAGACGTTGTTTAGAAAACTATGTAAGTAAATATACAAATATATTGGATAAATGGGGTAAATAGGACTTACAATTTCTGATACTGGCTTTTGGGCCACAAAAGTTAAGCCACTCTTGAACCACCAATAAATTTTTGGGAAAAGAAAAAAAGTCGAATTATTCCGCCTTTGCAGCGCGATTTTTACAATTACGGATCGACCAACTGCCCATTCTTGCTTCCTAGGATTATCATTAATTATTTAGCTCGTATGCAATTCGATACTCGCTTCAACCTTTGGGAATCTCTGTGTGGAATGAATATATATATGAATATAATGAATATAATACAAACTATTAAATTGGATTGTCAGCTGTCAACTGATCCGGTGCACATGTGTTTTGCTTCCAATTTAAGTTTTCTGCAGTCTTTTCGTTAATATTACCTCTTTTATTCGTTTTTGTCATTAATCTCATCCTCATAATCATAATTAATATAGTTTTCGTGTAGTTTTTAACTCTCATTTCTCACCTGTTCCATGTTCTACAAATATGTCCCTCCATAACATCAATCCCAAACCTCCCAAACCTCCCGACCCCCTGGACAGGAATCTGAATTCTTCCAATTCAGAATATGATATCCAGATATCTGCAAAAAGTTATTTGAATTAGAAGACTATGAAATGCACACAGAGCTACGAAACAATCGAGCAGGAGGCGGCATTATTGTGTACGTCCATAAAAGTGTTAACTTTTCTAGACTCCAAGCTCGTACATTAAATTACGAATGTGTATTAGGACAGTTAGAATCTAATTACGGTTATAGGACAACTTTATGCGCTGTGTACCGTCCTCCAGAGCGAAGTAAAAACCTGTTTATTAAAGAACTCTCTCGTATGTTATCCTTGCACACCCCAAAAGAAAACTATGTACTCCTAGGGGATATGAATTTAGATCTCAAAACTCCTTCAGAATCTAATGTAACGCAATATCTTAATTCCTTGTCCGAACATAGCTTAGACTGTGGCATAAGCCAATATACACGGGTAGAAAAAAGACGCGATATGATAACTAGATCCTGTATAGATCATATTTTTATTCGTAACTCTGAGTCACACGCGATTGAGCAAACCGTGCACACCGTCGTGGTAAACAATGCATTGGCCGACCACTACATAACCGGTCTCGCATTGCTGGACGACTCGAGTAAACAACAACATAATATGTATAAAACTATAACTAAGATAGACAACGATAAAGTTGAACTTGAACTTCGTAAATTAGATTGGTCGGAGGCATTAAGCCTCGACGACCCAAATGATATTATTAACTTTATCTTAGAAAAATTTTCTGATGTTTACGATAGATGTAAAATAACTACAAAAATTAACCTTAGTAAGAGAAAATCTTGTAAATGGGTAAGTAAAACAATAATTCGTATGTGTAAGAAGAGAGATGAGCTTTATGAGATCTGGAAAAAGGACGAAAGTAAATTAGAAAATAGAGTATTGTATAATTCATACAGAAATAAAACCAATAAACATATAAATAATGTAAAAAATAACTATACTAAAAAAGAAATATGTAAAAATTTTAAAAATCCTAAAAAAATGTGGGAAATTGTGAATCGTCTTTGCGGTAAAATAATGAAGTCTATTGATGAGGTAATAACTAAACATTTCAAGAATAATATTGATAAAACCACTAATTTATTTGCCACGGAATTCAAAAACAATGTAAAAAAACTACGTTCTTCATGTAATGTACCCCTTCTCGATTCACAATCCTATGTAAAAAGGCCGGACCTATCTATGCGATTAAAAAAAGCTAATGATGATGTTATATACCATGTAATAAAACATATAAATGATAAGAAAAGTCCTGGCCATGATGGTATAAGAGCCAAGGACATAAAATGTATAAATACTGAAATTACACCTGTTATTACACATCTTATAAATGCGTGTATCTTAAATAAAATTTATCCAGATAAAATAAAAGTAGGAATGATTCGACCTATTCATAAAAAGGGTAGCTTTACTGATATTAACAACTATAGACCGATAACGATCTTATCATGCATTGATAAAATTATTGAAAAGTACCTGGGTTTTGAAATACAAAATTACCTTATTAAGAATAATATAATTAACGGTAACCAGTACGGCTTTCAGAAAAATAAAAATACCACCCAGCTACTAGCAAAATTTTCTAATGAAGTTAACAGGCACATGGACTCTAAAATGCATGTACTTGCAGTTTTCATAGATTTTAGCAAGGCCTTTGATACTTTAAATTATGAAACACTCTATACAAAGTTGCAGCAAAATGGTATACAGGGTCCATTCCTAGAATGGTTTAAAGATTATCATAAAAACAGGTACACAGCTGTCAGTATAGCTGGCAAACTCAGTGACACTTTATTAACCGAAGAAGGCACCGCTCAAGGTTCAATTTTGGGCCCGACAGAATACCTACTTTATGTAAACGATATGTGCAACATATTCCGGGATGGGTCTGTGTACCAGTTTGCTGACGACACATGTATTTTGACAGCGCACAAAGATATCAACGTCGCGCAAAATACTCTGCAATACAACTATGATCAGCTATGTAAATGGGCACACGATGTTGGACTGGTTATAAATGCACAAAAAACCAAATTGTTGTACATTCATTCGCCATACTTAAAATCACCCTTTATACCACGCATCGTCGCCCACGATCACCTATGTATGCATATGAATAACAATAAATCTGATTGTAAATGTGAGTCACTTGAATCAGTCGACAAACATACATACTTAGGACTAATCATTGACAAAAATTTTACATGGGGACCGCATATAGAACGTATAAGTAAAAAACTACGAGCTATTCTAGCTAAATTAGTAATATTGAAATATAAATTACCCTTTTCTACAGTGAGATTACTGTATATGTCTATGGCGGATTCTATTATTAGTTATGGACTAAGTAGTTACGGCCGTACTTATAAAACCTATATTGAAAAAATTTATAAGCTTCAACGAAGTATCTTAAAAAACATTGTACCTATCAACATAAGAAACCGTTTCAGAGAAGATGAGAAAGGATTATTTAAATATTGCAGAGTAATTGATGTATTCAATAAGATTAAACTAGCTGTTGTGTGTGAAGAATATAATAATGTCAACTGTCTTCAAAAGAGAACGCGGCCGCAACATTTTCGTAACCTTTCTTATCTACCTCCTTATGTTCTGCCCAAATGCAACAATATTTATGGAAAGCGCACTTGGAACTACATGCTACCTGAAATGTTAAATAGTATACCAGGTAAAGTGTTGCAAGACATAGATGTCAAACCTTACAAAGTAAGAAAAATCATGAAGAGACATCTATTGTCTTGAACTAATTAATTATGTCAGTTTAATGTCTTTTTTTTATTATTTACTTGTATTTTTTTTTGGTTATGTACTGTACCACTAAGAAGTGGCTCAGAAATCACATTTAAACCCACTAAGGGTTTACGTGATTTTCTTTTTTATAAGACAATAATATGTACAAAACATGATAATTAGATAAATAAATTAAAAAAAAAAAAAAATGAATCCGACAATAATATGGAATATGAAGAAGTTGTAACGAATCCTTCTTCTAATTCCACCATTTTTTCGAAACGTCAGGAGTTAAAACACAAAATTATCGCCAACGACCATGACTACTTTTCCAAAAAAACATTTAAGGCTGTTGATGGCGATGAACTTACCCGAAATAATAACGACATCACTCCCCCTATCTCCCCCTCTTTACAAATACCGTTATCCCAAACTACCCCTCCATCCCTAACAAACCTCTCTACCAATAATTCAACCAATCAACAAAATCCACAAAGCCCACCTACACAATCGCGACAAATATATTACCCAGAAGACCTTGGTCCATATATAGCTTACGTCGAATTAGTACAATCAACACCTTCTTCCGGTACTTCCCTACATCCCGTAAAATTTGGATCATTTTTGTTCAAAAACAAAATGTTCAACATCCTAGAGGACGGAATTAAAAGAATTGGCAGAAACAGACTCTCCATTACTTTTAATTCTTACAAAGATGCCAACGAATTCCTGACAAATGATATCCTTCCAAAACATAACTTCAAAGCCTATATTCCCTCACATAACATCACGAGGATGGGGCTTGTTCGTGGCGTACCAACTGACTGGACGGACCAAGAAATTATCGAAAGCATTAAACTCCCATCAGGCACTGGTAACATCGTTAAAATAAGACGGTTAAATAGGAAAGTTGCCTCACAAGACTCCACTGTTCCCTCCTGGATCCCAACCCAAACGATAGTCCTAACATTTGACGGTCAAACCCTCCCTAAAAAAATATTCTGCTATTACTCAGCCCTTGAAGTTGAAAAATACATTTTCCCAACAATACAATGCTACTCCTGCTGTAGATTCGGCCACACTCGAGGAATCTGTAGATCCAAACCAAAATGCTACAAATGCTCAGGTGACCATTCTGGGGACTCATGTTCCATTGGAAATAACGAAGCAATTTGCCTTTACTGCTCCGGTTCACACTATGCCACCGACCGCACTTGTCCAGAACACCATAGACAGGCTAACATTAAGAATTATATGTCGTGTCATTCAGTTTCTTACATGGATGCGAGTAAAAATTTCCCCTCGGTCAAAAAATCATTCTCAGAAGTTCTATCTTCATCATCCCCTGCAGCTTCTCACATTATGCCTCAGAAACCTCACTCCGATTCCCTGACCACCATAAAATCACAAAACAACATTAAAAAAAACTATAAAAAGACAATATTCTCAAACCCCTCTCCCCGTCCCGTTCTTACCCCAGGATATGACCAACAAGCCCACAATAACATAATCAAGAGTTTCACGATCCCCCCTCCTTCTAATGGTTGTGCCCTTGAAAATAATTCGTCTGCCCCTTCTGATAAAACCATTCGTATTGAGGAAAATATACACTCACTGGTCTCAACCATAATAGAAATTATTTTCAAATGTAACTTACCGCACGACGTTGCTACAAAAATCATCAACTCTTTCACACAATCATTATTTATATCACTTAATCATGGACAGAATCCTTCAGTGGAACATTAGAAGCATCTCAAATAAACGTTCTGACTTCATCTACCTCCTTAACAAATTCAAACCCTTTTAGATGATAGAAGTGACTCCTACGGTGGAAGTGCTATCTTCATCAAAAGAAACATCCCCTTTTCTATAATTCCTTTACAATACAACAACCCCAATATGAATGCTGTAGCTATCATAGTAAATAACATTACCTACATATCTATATACCTCCCCAAAAAAGACAACTCTTTTCTTTCAGCTATAAGTAATATCCTTAACTCTGTATCTCAACCTCTTGTCCTTTTTGGAGACTTCAATTGTCATCACCAATCTTGGGGTGCCCCTCAAAATGATATTTTTGCGAACAAACTTATTGAAATTATTGACGAATTTAATCTTTGTACTCTCAATGATGGCTCACATACCCGTAGAATTACCCCAGGTCAGAACCCTAGTTATGTTGACCTAACCTTTTGCTCATCGTCATTAGCAAGCCTATTATACTGGTCACGTCTTCCTCTCACTCTAGGCTCAGACCATTATCCTATATCCATCTCTTTCCCATCCCAAAACAGATATATTCCATCACTCCCTCCCCTATTACCATATATCCTTAATAATGGTGATTGGTCTAAATTCAGTGATTTAGTCGACCTTGATATTACAAATCTCCCTACTCCCTCTTCATCAAACACCGAAGAATGCATAAAAAAATTCACAGATTCTCTGATATCTGCAGCAAACGCTATTTTTAAAAAAAAGAACTCAGCTAAAGGTAAAATTAGTTCCCCACCTTGGTGGGATCAAGAATGTTCCGAAGCTAAAAAAAAAGTAAAGAAAAAGAATTGATCTGCAATAATTTCCTAAACCTCTCCAATTTTTTAGATCTCAGGAACACCGAAGCAGCGACAAAAAGACTTCTCCGTAAAAAGAAATCCCAAGGATGGAAAAAATTTTGTTCCTCTCTCTCTCCTCAAACACCTTCAAGTATTGTCTGGAAAAACATTAGACGTTTTAGGTCAGGTCGTAATGAAGATGACTCCAATTCTGCTTTCTACACTTCCTGGGTAAATAAATTCATGGATAAACTCGCCCCAACCACAGTTCCTAACTATGACTCCATGCCATACAACTACACTTCATCTTCCTCTAGCCCTCTTGACTGTCACTTCACACTCCAAGAACTCTCTCTAGTACTAGACCATGTCAAAGACTCAGCCCCCGGTCCGGATGGTATACCTTATTCCTTTCTGTATCATCTTAACTTATCTTCCAGAAGCTACCTCTTGAATTTAATAAATCTAATTGTTGAAACTGGACACATCCCCCAATCCTGGAAGTAATAGTATTATCTAATAATATACTATAAATAATACAGGTGGATAAGATATTTTGATATAGTTTTATTGGGGACACTATCACCTTTCAATACCCCGCGTAATTCTAGACTGACAGCTGTGTATTGCCAGCTGTCTCACAATAAAATATTCCTACTTGACAATGATTATTTTAGATAACAAAATATATGTAATAAAAATCTGTAATAGCTAACAGTCGGCCATCCTGACCCTTGCCTGACCTCAGGCAAAATTATATAAAATTATAGAGACCAAATACTACCTATACTTAATATCTTAACAGACTGTAACTTAACCGAATATCTTAATATTTTATATAATATTTTAATATCTGAATATTTTAATGGAATAATAGATCATATCGTAACTTAAATTGATAAAACATTTTTAAGGTTTTACTATATCGATAATCGCTATACATAGGTATCAAAAACACCTGGTAAATGTACAAAAATGATGAAATACACTAATCGATTCACAAGTCTACTAGACGTTATAAGCGTTCAAACATCAAGTTGAATACTTTATATTGTCATGTATATTTATAGTTTATACTCGTATCTACAATTATCTTATGTCTTTTAACAAAACTCAATGCGATTATACGTACCTAAGTATAAGTAATTAAGTCTTAAACAAAATTTAATTGAATACGATTGAGGACAATTAATATACTTAACTCAAAATACATTTTTCAACTTTATTTTAAGCTCATTTATATAAATCAAGTGTAGGTTTATCAGTTCCTTTAAATGTGTGTATTAATGAAAGTCTTTTTACAAGATTATTGATAAGCACATCTATGCCATTCTAATCAGGCTATAATGTACGGAACAAACATAGATATCACAATAATATTATTCTAATGAAACATAGCACATAAGTACCTACTTACTTTTGTCAATTTTATTTCGTTAATGTTAATATTGATGATGTACTAGAATTTTGCATGACATAATTGTTGATAACCATAATTTATTTTATTGGAATGTCACCTACATTGTAAATACATAATTTTTATTTACGTACCTAAGTGAAATATTATAAACATATAATACATTATTTCTTGAAGCAACAATTATTTTGTTATGGAATATAGAACATTCAACATTCCATCAGAAAACTTATACATAAACATTCTGTACTGTGCATGAAAATGTTCGTATTTATTGTCGTCAGCCTTGTCTGAAATTTGTTTTATTTAATTTTGAAATGCCTATTTACAATCAACAATTACAATTACCTACCACATCTGAAAAATATCTTTTAGAAACACCACACAATTGATCATCTAAAGGAAAATATTTAAGTAACCAAAATTTAAAATAAATTATCTCCTTTCCGCAAATCTCGTGACTCATTCCTGCGAACGAAATGTTTATATAGTTTTACAAGGCATTGTATAATTATATGTACTTATGAGATTTGCTTCTTGTACAAAAATTTTAACAAATAAATAAGCATGACTGCTCAAAATTATCACGCGCATTTTATTTAAATACAACAATTTGGTGACTCCGTTTAGGTCAACAAATTACATCTTTAGTTAACGAATAATTAAAACATTTATATTTAAGGGGTCAAAAAGCGAAATAAAATTATGATAAGATTCACAAATTAACAGAATATGCAAGGCTTACAACATCATAACAATGAAGGGTCTTCTTGGACATCTTTCATTTCCATTTCTATTAATTTATTCCACAAAATAATAATTTTACTAGTTTGACCAATCGATACCAAACACAACACAAACATATAGGTTTACAAAACTTACTCTCATAAATAAACAAAATCTTATATGATACAAACTTTTGACTAAACTAAGAAGCTTCAACGTAAAACAATACCAGTTCAATGAATTACACAAAGTAATCAGCATTACATTAGGTTTACAAAACTTGCTCTTGAAAGTAATTAAAAACTTACTTCATGTTACTCTAACTTCAGCAAAAGGCTTTAACATGAAACAATATGCCAGTTAAAACAGTTAGACAAAATAATCAGCAGTATAATTCGTTCCGGCCATCCGTTACCCGCTGAATAGCTTCATTTAGTCTGGTGATGTTATTACTTATTAGTTTATTACATTAACTATATTTTTGTACAAATTATTTTTATGGTCCATAGCCGAACCGACTATTTTCAACAATTTGACGCATGTCATATAAGCGTAACTATATATGTAATATATTTCTTCATTATTTGTCTCTGCTCAGCGTTGAGTTCTTGATAGAATACTGCGTACACTCGCCAGATGTATCAGCCTCTGTTCATGGTGTCGTAGTTGATGAAATACCGCGTACACACATACAGTGTATCGGCCTCAGATTATAATATGAAATTGATGATATACTGCGTACACATATCATGTGTATCAGCCTCTGTTTATGATGATGAAATACCGCGTACACACATAATGTGTATCGGCCTCAGATTATAATATGAAATTGATGATATACTGCGTACACATATCATGTGTATCAGCCTCTGTTTATGATGATGAAATACCGCGTACACACATAATGTGTATCGGCCTCAGATTATAATATGAAATTGATGATATACTGCGTACACATATCATGTGTATCAGCCTCTGTTTATGATGATGAAATACCGCGTACACACATAATGTGTATCGGCCTCAGATTATAATATGAAATTGATGATATACTGCGTACACATATCATGTGTATCAGCCTCTGTTTATGATGATGAAATACCGCGTACACACATAATGTGTATCGGCCTCGGATTATAATATGAAATTGATGATATACTGCGTACACATATCATGTGTATCAGCCTCTGTTTATGATGATGAAATACCGCGTACACACAAAATGTGTATCGGCCTCAGATTATAATATGAAATTGATGATATACTGCGTACACATATCATGTGTATCAGCCTCTGTTTATGATGATGAAATACCGCGTACACACATAATGTGTATCGGCCTCAGATCTTAGTTGATGAAATGCCGCGTTCACACACTCGTGGGTCGGCCTCAGGCATCAACAGCAATTGAAATGCCGCGTCCACATATACGTGGGTCGGCCTCAGGCATCAACAGCAAAATCTAGTGAGAAAACAATCAATTACTTATACTGAACAGGGCTTAACTTTTAAACTTTTGCATAGTCCATTGCCGTAATTACGACCATGTGTCGCAATCCCGTTCTAATCTTAACTGGCTTAATATCCGAAATTGTCGTAACGTTCATATTTTAACGCTTCTTTGAAACATCTTCAATGATCCCCTCTTACCTAAAAGAAAGGTTCGTTTCCCGTGATTCCCTTGGTCGCCCTCAACACCCAGAGAACCATTTACATTTGTGCATCCCCACACATAAAACTGACATGTTTACAAATTCATTCACTCATCATTCGAGAGTCTTCATCATTAGCTGTTAGTCCTGCAGCACTTTTTACATATGTAAAGCAATTAATACAGTCATAGCACATTTAAGTACTTTATCAATCCTTGTATGAGTTTTGAATCTTAAATAGCATATTATATTTACATAATTTGTATTTGTATATAATATGTATGTATGTATTTTTATTTTATAGTAAGTACATTTGTTTATGATTATGTAGATATTATGCTCCGTTTGTTTATAGGGTGAGTGCTATAGTAACTGGCCTTTTTAGGTGCAACAGTTTTTCTAATAATAATAATTAGAATTTGGGAGCACTTATATTAAAAGCTATATTTTTTTTATAAAAACCGTTTAATAAGGTCTCAATTAATGTCGAAAATTTGCATGTTTATGTACTTAAACTATATATTATTATTTATTTACTGAAAGTAATCAAAAAACACAGTAATTGGCATAGATGACACAATAATTGGCATAATTTTGTTGTGGTTATTGGCCACCATTTTTAATGTCTGATAAATTTATTTTTCACCTCACTAGCTCGGAAAGCGCGCCTTTGTTGCTTAAAAACAGTGAGCAAAATCGACTTTTGTTCACTTTTTAAACAGAAACAAAACAGAAATAAAGTTTTTAGACAAAAACACTGCGAATTGTTCAGAAACATCATAAAAACTTTTTCATAGAAACTTTTGGGATTAAATTTTATTTTTATTTATTTTTTTACACTACAAAGTCTTTTCTTCCATCTTGGTAGGCTTCCCAAATCCCAGTAATATCTTCAGACTCATTTTCGTCACATTTTTCAGGAAGAGTTGATGCATCAGAATAGTTTTCCTGATCTTCATCAGTAAGATAGCAATTGTGGCATAAAAAGTCATCTTCTTCCTCTTCTGGTACGTGTATTTTATGTTTCTTGGGCACACATGTAAAATGAAATACGTCCCTGCAGTTTCCACAACGTAAAAACATTTTTTTGACAATTTTCTTACACTTCTGACAAACTTCTTTTTCGACTTCCTTCTTTGTCTTTTTTAATTTTAGTGCTGCCTTTTCCTCCATTTTTCTTTTATTTTCTTGTCTCTTTTCTTCACGGATTTTTTTTCTATTCTTCTTTTCTTCCTCTAGTTTCATTTTCTCTTTTACTTTTTCCTCCATTGCTTGCTGATATTCCTTAGATGTTATATGAAAGCTGAGTCTTTGAATATTTCGCTTGCCTTTTCGAGCTGGCTGTTTTGGTCTGAAAAGAAAATCTCCGATGCTTTGTTTACAATTCAATGAGTTTTCCTTAGCAGTCGATGTGGAGGCTACTGGATTTATCACAGTTGTTGATATTAATTCGTTTGATTTATTGAAAGCTATTGGTGGTTCAGGTACATCTTGGCTAAGTGCGTCGAGATCTTCTAAAGTTATAGGTGAGAATGGTCGTACATCACCCTCAAATGTATTTTGGATTGAACGAGTTTCTAAATCGACGGAATTCGTATTAAGAGCCCTAGAATCTGATGTTGTTGTTTCCAGTAAAACACTGTCATTTAACAAAGATGGACTTGTATTATTTACAGGAGTGCATCTTTGTTCACCACTAAAGCAATTATCAAATGGTCCTTCAGCTGTAATTGAGTGAAGAGATGCATTGGTCACAATATCTGCACTATCGTTTTCAGAATCAGCAGACCTCAATCGGAGGACGGAATCATTGTTATCAGCAACTTCTGCTGTGTCATGGTCTGCTTTGGTAAAAAACTCCCAAACACGAAAGAGTGTGAAGAATGATTCATTATTTTGTACGTCAGTTACAATATCTTTGATGCGAACAAATTTTTCTATCATTTCTTCTCCAACAAGTTCTTTGAATTGGGAAAATTTCATGGCTCTTTCTTGTCTTGGTTCATCATTTGTTGCTGGTTGAGGCTTTGATTTTCCAAGTACTTTTGTGTAATCTACGGAATTTGGATCATATGGAAATAGCCCACACGTTTTAAATCCATTTATGACGCAGTCGGGTTTAATCAAGGCAGTTACTTTTTGCATCACAAACGCAAAATTATGTTTAGTGACTATTTCGCCATCGTTCTCATATAGCCAGAGCCGTAGAGCCTTTTTCCACAGTTGCTTCACCGGTCTAAAAAGTGAAACATCTGCAGGCTGGAGAATTCGAGTGCAGTTAGGATATAGAGCAATAATTTCTATTTTCAAGGAGCTTGCTAGTTTACTACATTCATAGGTCAGATGTGAACGATGCCCATCTACAAATAATATAACTGGGAGTTCTATATTATTTTGAATTAAGTATGGGTGGAAAATATTCTGTATGAAGTACAGAAATGTTTCACCAGTCATCCACCCCGACGGGCTTAATGCCAGACCCCAGTTATTTGGTACACTTTGCCTCACTCTCTCAGGCATTCTTTGGTAAGGATAGACTATTGTGGGAAGCCTTGTTTGTCCATCAGCAGATATAGTAAAAAGGACGGTAATGCACTCTTTAGAATTCCCTTTTTCCACTTGGTAAACGTTTTTCTCGCCTTTTTGCGCGAATACTCTCCCAGTTGCTGGACATGTTCTAAATCCAGATTCATCTGCGTTGAAAACTCTTGCAGGATTGTTAAGAATATTATCCAACTTATAGTGTTTTAAGCCATCCAATATTTGTGCAAACCATTTTCTGATATCCGCTTCTGAGACACACGCACTAGCTTGACTTATTGCTTCACTTTTTCTTATAGCAATTTTTGGATGACGTTTTAAGAAAGCATTAAGCCATCCCCTGCCTGGACGATTGTCTTTGAAAGGAGTTTCTCGAGGGTTTTTTTGTAGAAAATTTTGAACTGTATCCAGTACATCATCTGCCGTTCTAGGAAATCCTTTTCTCCCTAGCTCACAGATCCAGTCTTCTATACATTGCTCCTCATTTTCTGTAAGATAGGGTTTAGGGCCAAATGAACTTTTTATAGCAGGGTTTTTTTTTCTAAACTGCAGTGTTGCTCTTGGAATTCCATATTTCTTGGCAGTATGTCTTAGTGGTGCACCTTGGTTTACTTCGGTTAATGCTTTTTCCAGCGTATCCTTAGCATAACTTGGTATTTTCGGCATGCTGTTTTTTTTCTAAAAAGCAAGAAAAATTTATATAGTTATTAGCATAGCTTTTTAATAGTAATGAGTATCCATTTTATAGTAATTGGCCCCCTGGCCATATACTGAACCACTTATTCTAGACTGATAAAAGTTAAATTATTACATGCTACGTATGTAACAAGAAATAATTTAGAGTGTACAGCACTATAATATCAAAAACATTAAGACATAGCTCTTGGCCGGGGTGGCTATTTACTGAAAAGAAGACATTTATGTTACAGTTATTAGACGCAGTATTATTTTGAGGTTATTTTACAATTATTGAGTCAAAATCATCGGAAAACAACAAATCAGCATTAGTTCTACACTTAAGATATGTTTTTCGGAAGATATAGGTAAAAAACATGACTTTTTATGTCACAAATATTAGGCACTTACCTTATTTTTTAAACAAAATTACCGGTGTTTTTTTCATCACTGTTGACAAACAAGGCGCCATGAAGCAACTGAGCCAAACAACGCCATCTGGAGTCCCAAGTGAAAACTAAGTTAGTAAACGAATTCTGGAGAATCTACTTATCCCACTCTCCCGTCCGTAGTTGTCCTTGTTTTCTTATTAATTAGTTTTAAAGTCGAAACGGCCATATACTATAGCGTGTCTAATTGCTATAGCATTCACCCTACTAATATTTTAATGCCTCCGTCATTTAGTATTGTTTTAGGTATTTAGTATTGTTTCTACGATACCTTTCTTGACACTACCCAATAACGATCCACAGCATCAAAGGTTAACTGGAAGACAATGCTAGATAGCTTTAAGTTCGCCTTCTATACAAATTTTTAGTGCAATAGAGAATTTTATTATTATTATTATGCAGTTACACTTCTCAGTCACGAGCCCATAGGTACCCGGTCATTTGAAAGGCATTCATAGGCAGGTTCGAAAGGATACTAATCTGTGAAAATGATCTTGATAATTATCATGATAAAAATAGCTCGATGATTATCAATTGATAATAACAAAAATTGCGTTCATTAAAGTAAACTGTATTCAAACGTGTATTTCCGCACTTGTGTATAACCGAACGCATGAATTGTCAACGTGCTGCGCTCGCGCCCCGCCGCTGTTGTGGGGATTCCCCGTACCATACAAAATTCAGTTCGGATTTAGAGTGCTTTCGCGCGTTTCTGCAGCGCTTTAAAGCGCAACTTTTAATAATTTAAAATAAAATATTAAAAATTATTTTTACTTTAATTAATGTTAATTTGTGTTGGATTTTTAATAAAAATCATAAAATTTATTTGTTTTTGTTAGAATCGTCCAAAGTAGGTATAATGCATTTGTTATTAAACAAATATAAATGGAAAATAGCCTTCTCAGTATTCCCAAGGACAATTCTGCTGCTTATGGGAAGTCTTTTTCGGTCAAGGCCGTTCGTCTGTAGAATGATTTACCCACGAAGATATGTATATCGCCTTCACTGGCGATATTTAAAAGAATTTTAGATGTTTCTTTAGGTTGGTAGTCTCACTTCATCACTCAGTCTGCTAATATTTTTATGTATAGTATACTAAGTAATTTTTTTTTTATTTGTATGTATACGGTATGTATGTGTATCAAACATAAAATATATTGTGTAAGTTTATTTGGGTAAGAATACTTATTCACTTTATTGGTTTTAATTCTTCTTTTATTTATTTTGTAAATCTAGTATCCACTTCCACATTAGGTAAAATAATACTTTCTTTACTACCCAAAGGTTGGCTGGAAGAAATCGCTTTAAGTGATAAGTCCGCCCTTGTACAACATTGTGTGTTCAAAACTCTGTACTCTGTTTTTTTTTCTTTTTTTTTTTTTTTTTTATTCAACCATGTACAATAATGTGTGTATTCATTCATTCATTCAAACAATATAACAAATTAATTTCTTACACTGGTGATAATAATCCGACACCTATCCGATCATTATCGCATATTCTTCGGATAGTTATCAGACATTCATCAAGCATCCATCATAATCTTGATAATTTCGAACCCTGTTCATGGAGTCTAAAACGAACATTGAAGAGGCCTTTGGTACCATTTAATCCAAATGTGAGATGGCTGCATCCATGGAGGCCCCTCCCCCAACGTGTCACTGAGATACACCAACGGACAGTCCCCCACAGTTGCCAAACTATTGCCAGGGAGGAAGCGACCCGGAGTGGGCTATGAGGATGAGATGCTAAATGGGCCGGACAACAGGTCCATGGTCTATGTTATATGACAACGGACATCTGCCTTAAAAATCTGTCACAAATTCAAATGTGGCAGATGGTGAGTTGCTGCCCGACAACCATCCAACAGGATAGTCATTGTGAGCTCCCTATCCAGTTATTATATTTTATGTACATATATCTGTATCAAATATATACTTTAACCAATGACCAATACATTTATTCCTCACTGACCATCACAACTCAGAAGTTTCTCAATACTATTTGTTATATTATCACAGGTGAGTCAGCCATTAAAAAGTTAACTTGAAATTACTTGTTGAAAGTGTAACTTTAGGGTCCAATAGTATAACTTCATTAACAAACAAAAGGTTTACTGTTCCTCAATAAAGAATAAATCAATTAATACAATGGATTAAAATCCATAGCCAGAATAATAATAATAATAAAAAAGAATAATAATAATGATATTACCTCACCCTTCCTTGTGCACTTGAACACATTAAGTAAAGAAAATATGAACAATTAAACATATACCCATACCACCGTGTCGCCTGGTCGATTTCACATTGATTTACACATTTTTCAAATCCTTACTGTTTCCCATATTTGTATTTTGTTGTAATTGAACAACCATCGTACAATTTACAGCTGTAAATGCCTCCTTGGCAGTACTTCAACAAAACAAACTGAAAATAATTTCCTGAAAATAAACCCTGAAAGTATGATATTGTGCACTCCCTCTTTGTTATTGAATTTTCATGTATCTTAAGCTCTTATAATGTGCATTCAAATTCTGAAAAATTTGAACTTAATAGCCAATATACTGAAAATAATCATTCTCAACTCCTTCGCAGTAGTATTTCCTCCAATCAAAAGCTCCTTGCAGTTTTATTTTACTGACATTAAGTAAAACCTGAAAGTTATTTCCTGAAAGTGTGATCCTTGCACCATAACTGTATATTATAAATTTCCATTTATCTTTTCCACCCTTATGTCATGTACGTTCACATTAGTAATTGTAGCTTCTAGTCAACATCATTATTTGTTGTGTATCTCCAAAATTGTTTTCCAAGTAACATTATTGCATAAACTTATGGTCACTGGCTCAATTCTGTCCTTGCATTTATTTCACCGAAGAAAATATATATAATGATGAAACATTCCACGACATACAATCTCTGTAAAACACTCCTTTCAAAGACACAAGCCTAGTATTACTCGATCAGTAAATTGATTAAAATAATTTTCAGTAGGTATCACAGCATAATATCACAGTGTGAATATATTCCAGATTCCAGTCACAGATTTCCTTCAATACTCAACTTGCTTAATTACCCATTTTTATTATTATTATTTTTTTGTGTCTTGAGTAGATAACCTGGTAACTAGATAGGTAATCCATGGTTTATGCTTTTAAATGTAGATTATTCATAGGTACGTTTAATTTTATAAAAGACATAATTTGTCTTCCGATCACTCTTTTTCTTTTTAAATTGTATAATTTGTGGTCTATCACACATAAAAATGCAGAAAAAGCATTACCATAACAAATCAGTGCATATTACTCATAACTAGCGGAAAGGTACTAGCAGTTGTTGGCATTGCTTGTCCACTTACATAACCCACTACTTGTGAAGGTTGTCCATTTGTTTGTTTTTCAATCCTTTTCTGAACATTTTTCCATTTCTTTCTGGTGCAAATTGATAGTCATGCAGAGGGGTCAATGACCACTATGGTTTGTTTCACAATTTAAAGTAGATGAGGTTTAAAAAATCAAAAAAAAAAATCAAAATCATTTATTTATACCAGAAATAGCTTAACCTAAAATGTACAATTAATAGAACATAGTTAATAAATCTAACTTTCTTACAATATATTGGTAGGTATGCACAACAATATACATATATTCACATATGAGTATAGACATTAGTGTAGTATAGGTACTATACATTACAGGTATAATAATATAGCGGATTTTTAAGTACCTACTAGTTGCAAATGTTAAGCCTTGTTAATATGAGCCCTGAGACCTAAGCTAGTTTGAGAACAAACTGTATTTTAGGTCTCAGTTTCTCCCCAATTATGTTTATTAATATTACTTATGTTAGTTAATGATAATAAGATGCAGGTGTACAAAACAGGAAACAATTAATTATTTAGGAATTACAAGAAGTGTTTCTGTGGCTTTGTAATCTAGCTTACTAAGGGTCTGTTTCACAATGTGCTAATAAAGTGCTAGATTGTTATTCGACACATAAATTATCTGGAAGATAAATCTGTTAGATAACTCACATTGTGTTTCACAATCATCAATCTCATATTTCTATCTGCAGGTTAACTACCCAAAGCTTTACTTGACAGCGAGCTGGCATCGTCGCATTCATACATTTCGTTTTAAGAAACCTAAAACTTAGTTGAAATTTTTATGTTGAAATCGAACTTGAAATTTATTTTATAGGTAGTAATTGATTTTAAAATGGTTTTTATTATGATTTTTGTTTTATTTCTGTGCGCATTGTCCGTTTAAACCTAATAATAAACCAAAAAAATAGTTTTATAAGTTTAACAATTTGTTTGAAACGGAACGCAGCTGCATGTGTCAACCAAACCAACTGAATTGTGTCGTGTTGAAGAGGTTTATTTATTGTATTGTATTTATTTATTATAATCAAAGAAAACACAATTACATTATTCTACGATATCAATAAACTTTGCAAGGTTTGTCTAGATATCGGGTGATCCGTAGGTAGCTACATTTTTAACAAATATATTATTTATTACTTAAACCTAGTTAGGTATATAAACCTACTTACAATAAAGCGGGCGGGTTAAACGCACACATACGCAGTGTTTTCATTGTAAGAATAGGGAAAGATAACATTCATCATGAGAATGGTTAATTGTGTTGTTTCGAGATATTTCTATTAATCGATAACGAAATACAGAATCCCTGCGTGGTCCTATCAGGCGATCAAAAAATTCATCAAACTCGTCTTCAATGATATCAAAAACGTCAATTTTTAATTAATTTACAACAAAAACACCACAATTTCAATCAGAAAATCACAAAGAATATGATAAAAAATACTGTGTCTGACAGCCAGCTCTCAAATCAAATCTATCCATCAGATAACTGTCCTATTTGCCACTTGATCTGACTAATAAGTTACCTGAGACTTTATGTTATGGTTATCCCTACCTGCTGATTGTGAAACGCTAGTGAGGTGTTTATCTGAGAAATAAGTCACAAATAGCTTAACTGTAACTTTATCGGTACATTGTGAAACAGACCCTAAGCCATTTTGTACATTCTATATTTAGTGTATGAGTTGTCATATCGTCGATTTTAATAATTTTATTCACAATGTTATATAAATAAGGTCCAAGAAAGAAGAAAAATCGTTGTGCTGATGCTGTTCTACAAAATGGGGTTGTATACACAATGTCATCGCGTCTTTGGGACTTTAGTTTGTGACTGCTGTAATCTGAGCTGCGATGTTGTTTTAGCAGAAGTTTATGAATGAAAAGCTGCCTGACAGTAAGTAGATTGAATTCACTATACAAAGCGAAAGTACAAGTTTTAAACGGCTTGAAAAACATAACCTTTAGTATAGTTCTTTGTGCTCTTTCTAGGTTTAGTAGATAGGTTTTATCAGCACCCCCCCAAACAAGCACACAATAGCCCAAGATCGACTGGCATAATGATAAATATATCGACCGCAAAAGCTGTAAACCGGCCACGTGTCTAAGGTGTTTAAAGATGTAGATAAGTTTACGTATCCTACAGGTTAAATAGTCTATGTGTGCGTGAAATGTGAGGTGCTGATCAAGACACACACCGAGGTACTTGATGGTGCTAGTGTGCTGCAGACTCGGACAGTCGCAGGATTGTCCTAAGCTGTTATCACACTTATGCACTTTCAGTTGGATAACGTTTGGGTCTGGGAGTGTGCGACTTGTGAGAGTAAAGGAAATGTATTTGCTTTTCTTGACATTTAGGGTAAGAAGATTGTTTTGTAACCAGTTTGAAACCATCTGAAGCCCCAAACCAGCAGAACTCACAACAGACGCCCAGCTAGTGCCAGTAAAGATTATAGCCGTGTCATCAGCAAAGGAAAATATTTTAGCATTTGGTAGGGACTTATTACACAGGTCATTAATATAGCACAAGAACAGCGTAGGGCCAATTACACTACCCTGGGGAATTCCGTATCTGACGTCATTGCGAGAACTAACAAATTCGGATGTAAGTTTAACCACCTGTTTTCGATTTTCAAGATAGTTCTTAAACCACGCATGCGACAATCCTCGGATACCCAGTTTTTCTAGCTTAGCCAGCAGGATGGGAACAGAGACAGTGTCAAATGCCTTGGCAAAATCCAGGAAGACACCAAGACATTTCTTCTTTTTGTCAAGATTATGTATAACTTCCTGGGTTAAGAGTGTCACAGCATCCTCCGTCGATCTATCCTGTCTGAAACCAAATTGTGAGTTAGAGAGAAGGTTATTTGTCTCTAAATATGAAACCAATCTTGTGTTCATTAGTTTTTCCAGGATTTTTGAGATAGACGGAAGAAGCGAGATGGGCCTGTAGTTGTTGACACTGTCCCTGTCACCGTCCTTGAATATTGGGCAGACTACGGCTGTCTTGAAAGCCTCGGGAAAAGAGCCAGTTTCGAAGCTTTTGTTACAAATATAGGTAATAGGGTCAAGCAGGACGTGTTTACACTGCTTTATTATTTTAGACGAAACCGCATCCCAGCCAGGAGCCGAATCAGCTTTGAGAGAAGATATAACGTTGAGAACTTCAGTGTGGTTTGTAGGCAGGAGTGCAAAAGAGTTACAGGTGGATTTCATAGATCTAGTTACACTATTAGCTAATTCAGATTCAGTAGATGCAATATTTCCAAGTATGTTTTGTGCAAGATTTGACCCAATTTGTGAAAAATAGTTGTTTACATGTTCAGCCGATTGTAATTTGGTTTTTTTTAAAGATAAAAGACATGAGCAGTCCTTCTTTTTCTGGTTTAGATTACATATACCTTTGATAGTTTGCCACGTTTTTTTTATATCATTTTTACTAGAATCTAGAAGCGATTTCTCGTAAGCACGTTTTAGTTTTTTTAGCAAGTTATTACAGAAGTTTCTATAACGACGGTAAATAAGAGCATCCGTTTTGTTCTGAGGATTTTTTGTGACCTTTTGATGTAGTTTGTTTCTATGCTTTATGCATTTTAACAAACCAGTGGTTATCCATGGCTTGAGTATAGCTTTAGAGCGAGGCGTTGTGTATGTGTAGGTATGTTTTTTTATTGTTTTATTTAAGATTTGTAAAAATAGATTAGTAGATTCGTTAAGATTATCAAGGTTTTTAATTTGGGTCCAATCTGTATCTTCTAATTCGATTTGAACACCAAGGTAGTCTATTTTAGTATAGGTGTTTTTCTTTTTCTCTTTTTTAAGGCATTTTAACTGAAGTGCAGTCACAACGAGCGAATGGTCTGTAACACTTGTTTCGCACACTACTGTTGTGCTAGGGTTTGTCGACGACATTAAACAATGGTCCAAACAGGTTTGTGAATGAGTGACGTAATTGTGGGCGGGTAGAAGTCCATGAGATGCAGTCATATTCAGATATTTTTCAGAGTAACGATCGGTGCTATTTTCAGTGATGTCAATATTAATGTCACCCATAAGAACTATATTTTTAAAAGTTTTCAGCTCTGAAAGTAGTTTGTCTAGTGAGCTTAGAAAGATCGCAGCATTTTTATAAGTTGATGGCCTATAAATTGAAATAATTACACATTCAGTGCCCAGTTTGGCAACCAAGCAACTACCTTCTTGAAAGAAGGGCTCAGTGACTGTTACATTAGGTATTGTATTTTTAATAAAAATTATAACCCCATCATTTTTGTTTGTCGTTGTGGTCGTTAAGTGCGTGTCGTATCCTGGCAAAGTTGGTGGTAAGTGTACAATCCTGTTAAAAGTTTCCGAAAGTATGAGAAAGTCAAAATCTAAGTTTAGCTGATGTAACGTTACAGTTAGGTTATCAAAGTTTTTATTTGAGCTTCTAATATTTTGAGAGATTATTGTTAGGTGATTAGAATGATCACTTGGCATACAGGATCTGCATTCCTCTGGTCTCTGTATTATACAAGCCCTGGAGACACTGACTTTGTCAATGTCCAAGGCTATATCCTCGACTTGGTTAGTCGTCATCTATGATATTTTAATGCATCGCATAGACGTACAGCGTACTTGTCTATGCAAAAAAAAAAATTTAGTTACACAGAGAACCACGAGAAACGCTGGATCATAATGTTGGTTTGTTAGGTGGCTTAAAGTTGTTTTGATCATTAGATATAAATATTTTATATGAAGGTAATAATAATAATTAGATTTGATGGTGTGTGAAAGTTGGAGGGTCATGCTTAAAAGGCTTAAAAGATTTGATATGCTTTTTAGTAAGTTCTGGTTATTCAATGTCAATATACCTGTATTGCTTATGCGTATTAAAAATATTAATATATGATAATGATAATTAAAATGTAGGCGTAGTTGTATGCAGAGATGATGCACTGTAGGAAAGTTTATGAACTTTGGTGTTAGAGTTACTATTTCTGGCAAAAATACAATTTTATAATAATACAATGAATAATAACAACATGCAAAGAATAAAAATTTAAATAGTTTCAATAATGTTAGGGTAATTAATTTAATTGTAAACATGCAAGACTCATAATACGGTTTGACTAGTCAGTAGATAGATTCCAGCTTAGCCAGTTTTTCTTCATTATTGATGAGGATAGCAGGGTCGGTTTCAGACTTCCTTAAGTAGACTCGGCCGCGGGAGGTCCAGCAGTACTTGTACTGGTGCTTCTTCATGTACTCTCTGCTCAGGTAGTGTAATTTCTTGGCTGTAGGTGTCAGGTGTTCTGATGCGAAGATTGGTTTTTTGTCTCCTTCTAGGTTGATATGGTGTGTGTTAAGCTTGTTGGTGCTGTTTTTGATGTTATAGTCCTTAACACCTTTGAGAAATTGTTGTTGCAGGTCGATGTTGGCGAATTCAATTATGATCGGTTGGTCTTTTTGCTGGCTGGCTTTTGACCTTTTACTCGGCTCACGGTGTACTTTTTTGATGCAGAAAGTTTCGAATGGTAGTCCTATATATTTGTATATATTTTCTATAGTGTCTTTCAGGTTTTCTTTTGGTGAAGATGGAATGTTTCTTATCTCGATGCTAGCTTCTCTCATATTACGTTGAAGGGATTCTATTTGGTCCTCTAGTTTCTTAATATGTGTGTCGTTGTTAGATTGCTGGATCTCTAAGTTATCTGTTCTTTGTTTCAGTTGAAGGATTTCTCGGTTTTGCGCTTTGAGCTCATGTATGTCATTAGACATTAGGTCTAATTTTCCACAAATTTCTAATCGGAATGCGGCAAATTCAGCAAAAAGAGGATGTTCTGGTTCTTTTCTCTTCCTGTTGAAGGACGAAGGGTCATCTCCTTGTGTTATATTTGTGGAAATTCGTGGCAGAGGCGAGTTTTCTGTGTTGGACATTGTTGTTTTTTGTTTAGCGAGTCGTTGTCACAGACTAGGAAAGTATAAATTCACCTGGAGTAGTTGCACGGTATCCACGCTATCGGTCTAATCTGGCTGTAGCAACAGTTTTTAGACTGTGGTTGTAGCTTTACACCGGTACGGTTATTTGAGTTAGTAGTAAACAATAAAATGGCGGATTGCACTCGCGAATAATATTTAGAGTTTTACACAACACTGAGCGTTTATTTCACAAGCTTATTAGCTAGTTAGATTATTCGTAATGTAAGAGTACTTTTGATATACGATTTGTCACTAAATAAACTGATTGTACCATTTAAAACTTAAAATGTATACGAGACAGACTTCAATGACGTCTGGTCGCGATGGAGGCGGGGGGGGGGGAGTCCGTTTAAGTACTTAATTACACTTAACTTTGTTTAAAAGTTATTGTTATCGTCAATAGGGCTGTGAAAAACTATTATTTCACTTTATGCAGCCCATTTGGATTTTGAAAACACAATTGAAAACGTCAGTCACGGCACCATTTTACAACGCAATTCTTCTTTTTGTTTCTGAGCGGTTTTATTTGGGCTTTTAGGTATACGTATAGCACTTCTGAATTAATAGTATTATCTAATAATATACTATAAATAATACAGGTGGATAAGATATTTTGATATAGTTTTATTGGGGACACTATCACCTTTCAATACCCCGCGTAATTCTAGACTGACAGCTGTGTATTGCCAGCTGTCTCACAATAAAATATTCCTACTTGACAATGATTATTTTAGATAACAAAATATATGTAATAAAAATCTGTAATAGCTAACAGAAGAGACAAATCATTATTCCTAAATTAAAACCATCTAAGGACCCATCTGACCCATCCGCCTACAGACCGTTAGCCTTATCTTCCGTCATCCCTAAAGTCCTTTCCATCCCTTTATCTTACAAAAAATCGATTAGAATGGCACCTTGAACACCATAGTCTACTGGCAAAATCTCAATATGGCTTTAGAAAAGGGAGAAGTGTTACTGATAGTCACAGCATTCTTACCACAGATATCCATCTAGCATTTTCCAGAAACGAATCACTAGTTGTGTAGCATTGCAAATTTGGTAGTTGCGGTTATCACAAAAAGTTTTGCGTCGTTTATTTGCTTGCCGGAAAGTTTCGGGTTTACCCTCTTTTATAGACATGGAGATAATCGCGCGGTTGCCGCGTTGCCGAGTTGTTCTCGTTCATTTGCCAAATGGAATTTATGCCGTTAACTCGTGTGGAGTTATTTTTTACAATAATGGCGGATTTTGCCAACACGACTTCGTGATAGTACTAAGAAAGATTTTTTGGAGGTGATTGTTGGAGTTTTTTTCATCGGGTTGGAGGGAGTTCTGAAATCATCAGATCATGGGTGTTTTGTTTTCAAGATCTTCGTGTTTACAAGATCTTCTTGTTCCGAGTTTACCAGTTTCGTGATTTACCAGCTGGCAGAGTAATGACCGCCGCGTGGTGTACGCAGTAAGAAGTTCCTTTTGTCTGCGTGGACGAGGATCGTTGACCTTGAAGGTGGCAGCGGACTGCGTGTCATTTCCGTGGAGTTTAATGGAATAATACAAGTAGGTGTTGGAATTTTTACATTTATCCACACACAGTTAGGATACCGGGGACGGTATGTTTTCAGGACACATAGTTATGTGTCCTTTTAGTATCAAAGGTTAAATTTTCTTCCTGTTTCGCCGAATAACCCAAACTGTAAAATTTAATGTTCTGTATTATTTTTTTTCTTTCCTGGTAGAACTGAATGATGTACCAGACGATTTGGTTTTAAGAGTATGTTCGACAAATATTTATTGTTGTAGGATCTACGGCTCCCCTGAGCTAGATTTTATTTAGGGAGTTGTTTCCCTTGTTTGTTTACAAGTTTTTGTTTCTTTTAAAGTGTTTTTTTTAATGTAATTTTCACAAGATTCCAAGTAATTTAGTTACCAGTGGATAAGGTGGTAACAATTCCACCTAGTTGTCACTTAAATGTTTATTTATGTCTTGGCATTACTAATACCGTTGTAATATTACTCCGGATGTTAAGGCGGCTCTTAACACAACAATTTTAAGGTACGGAAGGTCGTAGTAATGTCTTGGCAGAGAATTGCCAAATGAAGGTCTTGGCCAAACACTAGTAACAAAGATAAATTTTTCTGTTAACATCTTTCCTTTGTCTTGTGAAATTTAGATTTTAGTTTTGATAAAATTAAATAAACTTAATTGTATAGTACCTCGAAGTTTTCTTCAAAACCTTTTAACAACTATTAGGTTACAATTAGGTCACTGTTTAGTTTTATCTTGTTCAGTGGTACGACCGGTGGAAAGACCGGGTACCCGCTGGTCGTGCTATCTGACAGTTGCTGCCTTTTTGGATGTCTCTGCAGCCTATGATAACGTCAACCTCTTAATACTCAAAAACAAATTATTAGTACAAAAAATCCCATTAAAAATAGTTAATTTCATTTTTAATTTATTGATAGAGAGAACTATTGTCTTGAGATATCCCGGCATCGATATCCCCCCAAGACAGGCATGGAAAGGCCTTCCACAGGGATCTGTCCTCAGCCCCATTCTCTATGATGTCTACACAGCTGACCTTGAACGATCTGTTACCACCACCTGCAGAATTCTTCAATATGCTGATGACCTTCTGATTTATAACAATCATAAAATTATTCCTACAGCAGTCGATAATATTAATTCCGGTCTGGATTCCCTTTCTACATGGTTAACATCCCATGACTTATCCCTTTTTCCCTCTAAAAGTGTTGTTGTTGTTTTTACAAGAAAACGCATCATCCCACCGGTTAACATTTTTTGTGAAGGTTCTCCTGTTCCAATTGAAAAAGAAGCCAAATTCCTTGGTAAAATATTCGACTCCAAAATGACTGGTAATTCCCATATTCATCTCATTCTCAAAAAATGCGAACGCAATATAAACATTCTTCGATGCTTGAGAGGAGTCTGGTGGGGGGCCCATCCTTTCTCCCTCCGTCTTTTATATAATGCAATTATTAGAAGTATTCTTGATTTCGGATCATTCACCCTCATTCCCGCAAACAAACAATCATTAAAAAAATTAGAAGTTATCAAGGCCAAATGCTTACGACTAGTCATTGGGGCCATGAAAAGTTCCCCAATAAACGCTCTGCAAGTCGAATCAGCTGATCCTCCATTAAACATCAGAAGACAATTCTTGTCGGACCGTTTCCTTTTTAAAATTTGTCAATTTTCTAACCACCCCCTCATCCCAAAACTTCGTCTTCTAGATAATTACGTACATACAAACCCCTTCTGGTCAAACAAAACCATTCCCTGTTTAATCAAAAGTTTTAGGAAACTTGGTGCCATTAAATTTGACATCCATAAATTTTCTCATCATCCAAATTTTCGCTTTGATTTCGAATCATTAATTTTCCAACCAAACATCCACATAACTTTAGATATAAATAAAGACTCCCCTAATACAGAAACTAAACTCCAGAACATTATACATCAAAGGTGGTCCGATTATGATATATTTTTCACAGACTCGTCAAAATTAAATCCGGAGGGTTCAGTTGGCTCCACTTTTTATCATGAATCAGGCAATGTTTCGAAATTATTCAAATACCCATTCATTAGTACAGTCTTCACAGGAGAGTGCATGGCCATTCTAGAATCAATCAAATATATATTAGAACACAACTTAGATAAATCTTTAATACTTTCCGACTGTCACTCTGCACTCCAGTCTATCATATCCAACCCCTTCGATAAAAATTCAATATGTCCTATCGCCCTCGAAATAAAACATTTACTTAAATTAGCATCACTTTCTAGTCTTGACATAATTCTTGCCTGGATTCCTGGCCATTCTGGGATTAAGGGTAATGAAATAGCTGATTCCTTAGCCAAAACAGCCACCACTCACGGGGAAAAAAATAATTTCAAAATATACTCCCATGACTTAATTCTCCTTCCAGTTCAATACATTTCTAAATCATGGAACATTTCTTGGAAATCCAGCAGCTCCATTAAAGGAAAACACCTATTCAACATCCAACCTTCAATAAAATTAAAACCATGGTTCTCTAAAATTAAGTTCAGTAAAAAAATCACCTCTATAATATCAAGGTTACGTTTAGGTCATTGTTGCTCTCCGGCCCACCTTGCAAGAATAAGGATTCGGGACCACTCCCTTTGTGAATGTGGAATTGAAGATGGTACAATTGAACATATTTTATTTAACTGTCCCATAAATAACTCTCCGTCTTTATTAGACCTTTTAATTATTAACAAAGTAAACCTTCCAACTAGTCCTTCATATATCCTTTCCTTTTCTGATAAAGACGCCACTAGAGCATTAGCCTCATTCTTAGTCCTCAACAAAATCACACTGTAGCTAAGTAGACCACTATAATCCATTACAGATGTCATCCAACCCTTCTTATTTATCTAACTGTATAATTAAAACAGGTATACCTTACTATACTATACTAGTAATATCCTTAAGTTTATTCTTCCACTATGTATCTAACTTCACCATACGAAGCCAACTTTTATTTTACTCATCTTCATACGTATATTACATTTCCATCGATCGATATTTACCTATATTTATTATAATTTTATTTCTCTCAAGAGGTAATAACTCGTCCCTTCCTTCTTCTTATTATACATTATACTTTTCTTTTAATATCACTTGACGCTGGCAAAACTGACCTTTAAAAAAGGAGTCCGTACTTGCCATAAAAAAAAAAAATAAAAAAAAAAAACTATTAAATTCACTCTCGTGCAGCAAGGATGACAATAAATGGACTAGACGCCATTAGATATTGCCAGTATTATGCGCTTATTTTTACCCAAACGTTTCACACAACTTTTGCAAATCTGACCATAAAGATAAGCAAAAAATCAAAATTACATTTGTTTATGTTTAATTTCAACAACAAAAAATACTTATTAATGTTACAAATAATATAATTATCTTGTAAACGAAATAACTTACCTTAACCTTTTTTCCTTATCATGAAATAATGACATAAAATGGCAACCACGTAATATGACGTCACCTTGGGCCAGGGCGTTCCAAATATTTAATAATATCAGTGTCGCCGTACAAACTCTCGTGCTTATTCATTAGCACTCATACAAAATTTTATATGCTATCCTGTTGTCACTGTTCAAAATTATTTTTTATTTATTTATTTATTTATTTAAATTTATTTATTAAATTGTAGTAAGCTTATGTTTTGGAATGGAAACCAAAGGAACAGACCTTAGAATAAGTCCTTATTCTTCTAAGGAAAAGTCCATGTTTTATTCGGCCATGGGCGAATGAAAAAAAATACCGACCTTGCTAATATGCGCCCTAGCTCGCGCGGCCATAGACAATAAATTGCCGAAAAAAGTTGAAGCGTAACCTCCTTCCGCAATGTATTGTTTCGTATAATAAAAACCTCATTGGTATAAGATATTAAAACCTCAATCATGACTGTATGGACTAAGTTATCTTTGCCTTTCTATTTCGTGTAACTGTTCTTTTATAGCAGAAAAAGTTGTTTTAAAGTATTATTTTGTTCAGAAGACTGTACTTTAATTGATTTTTTTTCTGTATTAGAGACGTTTGTAAAAAAGTTTTCATTATGCAAAATTTATATGAGTGTAGATAATAGTATATTTCGTGACGAGTATAAAATGGCGGATTTTCTTACCCGAGAAATGAAGCTAGTTTCGACGTGAGCCAAAGGTGAACGTCGAAAGCTTACATTCCGAGGGTAAGAAAACCCATTTTTACTCGTTGCGAACGATACTTTTTTACTACCTGATTTATGTATTTATATATTTAATTTTTCCTTTCAAATTTAATGTATTTAATGACTTTGCAAACCACGGCGCGATTTTTACCTTTTTTTTTTTAGGCTTCGGCCGGCGAATTTGTGGCCAGTATCATTTTGCGAAAAAAGAGTGTCAGACGCGATATAATCGATTATGTCGTGAATCAGAACGCAGGGAATTTCGATTTCAAAGACAAACTAAGGACGTCAAAAGCAACATAATTTAACATGAAATGAAGACAAACGTCAAAAAGAACCTAATTTTGCAATAAATGAAATTTCAATACGATATTTCGAACTGACCTGATAGTCATTCCGCAACGGAGCCCGGAAAGTTCGATTTTCAAAACTAATTTCGAGTATTAAATGGAACTTTTTCATAAAGGTAGTAGAAAATAGTAGATTGTACAACAAGGGCATAAAATGGGTTTTATGCCAGAGTTATACACTCTGCTTTTCACTTCGATTACAAGGGGTGAGTCTCATTATTTCCATTTTCCATTGGAATGGAAATTCTGATACTGCCAGATTTATGCAAATCCGTCTCATAATAGCCATTGACGTGAAAAACATCGAATGGAAATAGTGATAAATTATAAACACGACGAGAGTCACCTCGGTCTTCCACCTGACCGCCGGACGCACTTTCCGGTCTTCCCTGCCGACGCGTTCGGAGCCTACACGCCGGACATCACCACCGTGTCTCCGAGCGTCTCCACGATCCAGGACAGTTCCTGACCTTTGGGAACGTTTTAATGAACACCACTGATTTTTAAAAATTCTGATTTATTTTCTGTCTTCTCTTAAATTTTATTAAATATTTTTTTTTTTTTTTGCACGTGGGACCCTACCGTACCCCGCGACACCACTTGGAAGTATTCATCAATACTCTAATTAATTAAAACAGTATAAAAAATATTATTTTTAAACAAGTAATCGAGGCACAATTAAGGTAATCGGAAATAATTATTATTCCCAACGCAAAGGGTGAGTCTCACTCAGCACAGTTCGAACGGCGTTGGGCAAAGCGTGAGGCGCTTGTTTAGATCAGCCAGCCAAATATGCGCTTTGTTGTCGCGATACGTCTCGCTTCGCATCGGAGTTGGCGTCGTCCTGCACCGGGTTCTTAAAATAACTCAAAAACCTAAATTCACTTTTGGTACTTTGATCTAATATTCAAATAAAAACATAACCACTAATAATTGTAAACCTGTAATTTTCTCGAATTTATGGCTAATATATGCAGATTTTTTTCCCGATCATATTATTTTTGTGATTTTGATTTTCATAATATACTTATTTACAGTAGTTACAATGTAGTCCGTTTTGGCATTATGTCATCGCAACGGCAAATCGGTTACTAGGTCAACAGATTCTCACGAGAAATCAATTCAAAATATTATAAGTTTGTTATCGTTTGAAATATTTTCAAGTTTATTGGTTATAATTTCTAGGAAGAACATTTAATTAACCATTGGGTAGTTTAATATAAATTTTATGTTTTGAAAATGATGGAGGGTGATAGAAAGATACTTCGGGCGCTAAAACCAGCTTTTAATATTTTTTCTTTACGAAAAGAATCTGAAATGGAAATTCTTACGTACCAGTAATATTTTTTGTAATGTTGTACTTCACTGACCTCAAATTAGATAGAGGTCAGTGCGTTGATAGATATAAAATACTGGCCAGTAAGAAAAATATGTAGACTTCAAGATGAAAAAATTGCTCCTTGCCTTATAAAAAAAATACTGCCATATTTCTTACCAGCCAATATGTCAATTGATAGGATGTTTTATGGAAAACTTTGCCTGTAAACCAATTCATTAATAAAAAAAATTAGACTTCAAGCAATATGCATGTTTTTTATATATATTTTTTGTTTTTGTAAACTATAAGTTTAAAAGCTAAGTGGTATGTTACATATTTAGCACAATTATAATATTATATTTTTCGGTATACGCGACACCGTTACAAATACATGCAAATGTTCAAATCTAAAAAGTTCATATTTGCAAAAAAAAAAGGAAATTTAAACTTGGCTTTATGTGTACAGCAGTGGGTCTACCGCGTAATGAGCGTTTTTCCTTATGTCAAATTTAGTGTTAAATAAGATTCCTAGATGGCACTGTCGTATCTTTAGCAACATAATCAAGGACAAAATTTGCACAGATTCTAAACAAACTTATAACCACTTTGACATTGATTGCTACAAACACATTTTGACATAGACATGACATGACATGACATAGACAGCGCCATCTGGAGCAAAGCTAAAAACTAAGAAAAAAAAAAACAACCAGAAAAACGCCCATTCTCATTTTCATCAACATCAACTTGAGATTGAAATTTGTCGTGCGTGCGACGACGCCCGCCTAACATGCCATCTCTTTTGCACGCGTTGAATTTCGCATGCATTTGCTTGAAGTTGATACAAATGAGAATTACGCGGTAGAGCCCCAGGTCTACTGCGTAATTCTGTGTTGTTGATGAAAATAGCAAAAGCCTCAATTTGATTATGGCATATTGTGTAAAAATTTTCATCAACATCAGCTTCGTGAATGAACTAAAATCCGCGTTTCGTTTATTCAATGTAGTGTTCCGTTGAGACTTTTTGAAGGAAGCTAAGTAAGAGGCAAAACATAGAAACAAGCATTTATAAAATGAGAGTGACACTTTTTATATTAAAATTATACTGTTTTATTTTCAAAATCTTAACGTAACATGATAAATGAGAAATGAAAAGTGGATAACAAAACGCATATGACAAAGTTGTTAAGGCTGTATGGTTAAAAAGCCTCTAGCCTTTCCTAAAGTAGGAAAATTAAAAAGCGTGACGTCTTGTCTCAAGCAAGTCGTTGTATGGGTTATGGGAGATTGTAAGTTGACGCACGTGACAGATTTGCAAAAAAATCTTATTTTGGCTTTATTCCTATTATTCTCATCTTTCTTTGCTATTTTCATTAGTGAATGTATTGTTGGTGATATTAATTGTTATTTCCTTATTTTATTATATGTACTTCCTGTAATTACTTACTTCTAGGAACTTCTAGACTAGCAAACAAAATGGTGTCTGATCTTGTTAAACCTCCGGACCCCCCGGATATTCAGAAGGTAACAGAAAATGAACTTAAATCTCCCGAAATATTTTCTCAATTGTCTCCTTTGTCTGATGCTGCTGATACCACTGTTGATAAAAATCGCAAAAGACCTTTACCTGATTCTGAATCACAATCGTCAAAACGTACTATCTTAAACCCTGATTTAACCAAGGCTTCGATTCAGACGATATACCTACACCCCAGCTTTGAGGCAGATAAAATATACGATGCCAAAGACTTGGGTCCATATATCATTCACGTTTCTCGTGTAGAGGACGACCCCTCCTCTGGTTCCTCCATTCGTCCAATAAAATTTGGTAAATTTTTATTCGACAATAAAATTTCGAATATTGTCCTAGATGGAATTAAAAGTATTGGCCGAAATAGGATTTCAGTTGAATTTAAAAGTGGTCTGGATGCAAATAAATTTATGTTAAATGAAATCCTGAAGTTACATAAATATAAAGCTCAAATCCCATCCTATAACATTACTAGAATGGGTTTGGTTAAAAATGTTCCTATTGAATGGTCAATGGACGAATTTGTGAACTCCGTGGAACTCCCCGAGAATTGCGGAGACATTCTTAAGGCTCGACGGCTTAACCGCAAAATCATTTCAGACGGAACTCCTACATGGACCCCTACTCAATCGGTTGTTGTAACATTTAGAGGACAAATTCTACCTGACAAATTGTTCTGTTTCTACACTTCCCTCCCTGTAGTGACTTACCAGCTTCCCACCATCCAATGCCTCAACTGTTGCAGGTTTGGTCACATTGCGACACAATGTAGGTCTAAACCCCGATGTTATCGTTGTGCCCAGCCCCACACAGGTCATAGTTGCTGTTTGTCTGAAGAACAGGCAACTTGCTTGTACTGCCTGGGAAAACACTTCACTACTAACAAAACATGTCCAGAACAAGATCGTCAAAAAAATATTAAAGTAGTTATGTCACAAGAAAGTATTTCTTATGCAGAGGCTTCTGCTAGGTTCACAACAGTTCGCAGATCATATGCAGAACTCACTCAAGATGTTCCCTCCTCAGGTTCAACCCTTTCCTCTCCATCAAGATCATTTGCTAATGCAGTTGGCTCCTCCCACAAAAAAACTGTGTTCTCTACCCCTCGTCCCCGTCCCTCTTTGGGTATAGGTTACGATAAACAAGCACACGCAGCAATTATTGCCGACGTTGTATCAACTCAACCGAATGGCTGCGCTCTATCTCAATCTCCCATGGTTTCTTCCAATGATAATCTTTTAGAGCTTTTAATATCTACCCTCATCAATTTAATTTCTAAATGTAGTGATTCATTACCGAACAACGTAGCCTCCAAACTTAACGATATTTTCCTATTAATTAATAATAATGGCGCTAGTGGCCTCAACAGAGTATCACTTCCTCCAATGGAACACTAGAAGTGTCTCCAACAAAAAATCTGATTTGTTGTTTTTGATAAACAATCATAACCCCGCTGTCATTGCCGTCTCGGAGACATGGCTGATGCCTGGATCCCGATTCAGGATCCCAAGTTACTCTTGTCTTAGGGATGACAGATCCGACGGATACGCGGGTTCTGCAATCCTTGTCAGGCGCAGCTTGACATTTTCTCAAATTCCCGTACCCCCTCACAGTCAAGAAATAAATGCTATTGCCATTAAATTTAGTAACATGTCATTCTTATCTGTTTATATTGCAGATCCAAATCCATCTGTTATTCCTGAGCTTTGCTCAATAATATCATCTCTTCCTAATCCTATTATTGTTATGGGAGACTTTAACGGCCACCACATCTCATGGTCTTACAAAACCGACCCCTTTGGTATTGTACTTGTAGATATGTTTGACTTTCTTAATTTGTGCATCTTGAATGACGGAACACCTACTCGTCGTTCCCGTCCCAATGAAAACCCTGGTAGTGCTGTTGACCTATCCCTTTGCTCCCCTTCTCTTTCTTCGGTCCTGAACTGGAAAGTTCTCCCCTTAACCTATGGTAGTGATCATTTTCCTATTCTGATTTCTATTCCTAATTTCTCTATCTCTCATAGCAATGACTCTCCTCTCTTAAGATATCGGCTCAATAAGGCTGACTGGGATAGTTTTTCTTCTGCCGTTAATGTAAAAGTTAATTCCCTTCCTTCTTCTTCTAACTCCAACTTCCTTTCAAATTACTCTAAGTTTGCCGATATCCTTTCTTCTTGTGCTAATGTCCATATTCCTATTAAAAACCCTTCACGTCGTAAACTTTCACCCCCTTGGTGGGATCCAGATTGCACTGATGCGGTTAAAAAAAGAACTCGTGCAGAAAAAGTCTATAATAACGATATGTCAATGACTAATTTCCTAGCATATCAACAAGCTGCTGCTCAAACTAAAAGACTTCTGTCCAAGAAAAAGAAGCAGGGCTGGAACCGCTTTTGTGAGAATCTTGCTCCTCGTACTCCAGTCTCCCTTATCTGGCGCAACATAAGAAGATTCCGCGGCTCTCTTAACATACAGAATATATCATCAAATGACCCTGATACTTGGATAGAAGCTTTTGCGGATCGTCTGGCCCCCTCTTGTCCTCCATCTCCTCCCCCTGTCCTACCCCTCCCCAATATTCCCTATCAATCTAGTCTCAACACCAATATGGACTTAATGAATTCTCCTTTCTCTTTTATTGAACTTCAACGAGCTTTAGATGGCCTTATTGATTCGACTCCTGGTATGGATAGTATCCCTTATTCATTTATCATCAATACTTCAGATTCGACTAAATTGTTTTTTCTAGATTTAATTAATCACTTTTTCGATAGTGGTGTCACCCCAGCGGAATGGCATTCACAGATTATTCTTCCTATTTTAAAACCAGGCAAGGATCCTTCTGACCCTTCTTCCCATAGACCAATAGCACTATCTTGCTGTTTAGCTAAAATATTAGAGCACTTGATTAAAAACCGCCTCGAATGGTTAGTCGAGAATAGAGAACAACTTGCCAAATCTCAGTACGGTTTTCGCAAAGATAGGAGTACTCTGGATAGCCTGAGTATCCTAACAACGGATATTCGAATCTCTTTTAAAAAAAGAGAATTCCTCGTCGGGGTATTCCTGGACATATCCTCCGCTTATGATAATGTTCTTCTCCCAGTCCTCAGGCATAAACTGCAACAGCTGAATATCCCCGTGAAGCTGATACAGATTATTTGTAGCCTACTCATGGATAGATCCATACATATTAAGGTAAACAACTCCCTTCTTTCTCCTAGAAATATCTGGAAAGGTCTCCCACAAGGCTCAGTCCTAAGCCCTATCCTTTATAGCTTGTACACATACGATCTAGAAAAGTCAGTAAACTGTTTCTGTAATATATTTCAATATGCTGATGATATAGCTTTATATGCGTCTGATCCTTCAGTGGAAGTCGCATCTCGTTGTTTAAATACTGCTCTATCGTATTTAAATGTCTGGCTTCAGAATAACGGTTTATCTCTTTCTGTCTCAAAAAGTTGTTCTGTTATTTTCACTAGAAAACGGACTATTCCTGTGGTAGAAATCAAAGTAGAAAATAAACTCATCCCAATTGAGACTAAGGTAAAATTTTTAGGGGTAATACTTGACTCCAGACTTTCTGGCGTTCCCCACTTCTCGTTCGTCGCTCAGAAATGTGAAAAAGGAGTGAACGTTCTCCGTGCACTCTCCGGGGTATGGTGGGGGTCACACCCCTACTCCCAAAAACTTTTATATAATGCTATAGTTCGTAGCCATTTGGATTATGGCAGTTTTGTACTAGATCCTTGTAACAAATCTGAACATGAAAAAATTAATAAAATTCAAGCTAAATGCCTCAGAATCGTTTTGGGAGCAATGAGATCCTCACCGAAAAATGCTTTACAAGTGGAATGCCTCGATCCCCCTCCTCACTTGCGGAGACAGTATTTATCAGATAGGTTCATGTTTAAAATTTCCCAAAATCCAAATCACCCTCTTTTATCCAAATTAGAACTTCTGCATAATTTATTTTTACAAACAGGCTTCAATTCTGTATTCGATCTTCCATGCGTTCTCAGAAGCTTTATAAGTCTGTCTAACATCCCTAATCATCTTGTTAAATTAAATATAAATCCCCCGTTTCACATCCCGTACGAGGCTTTAATTTTTGACCCAACGATTATCATGAATTTTGGAATACAAAAAGACTCATTAGTGGCTGATAAAACCTTTAATCATATTCTGGGAAAGGACTGGCAAGGTTGGCTAACCATGTACACCGACGCTTCCAAACTAACGATTGAAGGTAATGTAGGAGCTGCGGTTTGGATTCCTAGATACAAAATTATTCTCAGTTTTAAATGTCCTCCTGAAACCTCGGTCTTCACGGGTGAAGCTACCGCAATTCTTGAAGCTATTTCATATGCCAACTCTCACAACTTAAAAAATACGATAATCTTTACTGACTCTTTGAGCTGTCTCCATTCCATCATGGCTAACCCATTTAAATCCAAATCTCGGTTTCCTATAATTCTTCAGATTAGGGAAGCCCTTTTTCGATGTAAGAAACACAACCTTGACATTGTCTTAGCTTGGATCCCTGGACATTGTGGCATTCCAGGCAACGAAGTTGTTGATGCTTACGCCAAAAACGCAATTTCATCAGGTGAATCTTCACACTATCATATTTATCATCACGACATTCTTCCTTTGGCCAAAAATATACTAGATAAAGCTTGGTCCAAAGATTGGAATGAATCTCAGAGATCTAAGGCCAAACATTACGCCTCTATACAACCTGTTATCCCAAATCGGCCGTGGTTCTTTAAATATCGTGACATTGATAAATTGTATACATCTGTAGTTTGTCGCCTCCGACTTGGACACGCTTGTACCCCTGTGTTCTTGGCAAAAATCAGGGTAAGGGATCATTCCTTATGTGAGTGTGGCTTAGACGAGGGTACAGTTGACCACATATTTTTCGATTGCCAAAAACTTCGTTTCTCTCTGTATGATGTTCTCCCTTCTGAAATCCCCCGCCCCGTCAACTTCAGCTTTTTATTGTCCCTTGTTTACAGTCCATTTGTATATTTATTATGTAGATTTATTAAATTAAATAATATTAAATTATAAAAGGAATAATCCTATTAGCAATATTTACTGTAGGTACCTAATTCTAGTTCTTTCCTGTTTTTTTTTTTCTATATGCCTTTTAATTTTATTTATTTTTTATCTTTATTTTATTGCACTCGCGGAAGATCGATGAGATTATAATTTTCGTTTAGTTGTAGGTACCTAATTGTTATTTAATCACTGTGCGTCTTTTTACTTTAAAAAAAAAAAAAAAAAAAAAAAAACTTGACATTGGCGGAACTAATGTGCGGAGTCCACATTATCGGAAGCCAGATAAAATGGCATTGAATTGAATTGAAGTCGTTGTATGTTTTTCTTCTATATAATCTCATAAAACAAGATATTGGCGGAACTAATGTGCGCAGTCACGTTAAAGGAAGCCAGATGAAACGGCTTTTATTGATTGACTGATTGAAATATGTGGGAAAATCAAAATTTTCAACATAATGCAGTGCATCAAGATTCAAATGATACCTATGTTTCAGAATGCCAGCGCACAAGCAAACTTCCCACTAGCAGCTGTAGATGCTGGTGGGATTTATAGAGGACCACCGAGACTTGGCTGTTGGGAATTAACTAACAGTGGGCCACATGCGAAGCACCAAGCCAAGTCTCAGTGGGAAACATTGGCGGCACGACTGAATGCTGTGGGGGTTGGTACCACAAAAACAAGCGCGTAATGGAAAGATGTGATTAATTGGAAAAGGCAGTATTTTAATATTTTATCAAAATGTTGATGGTTGTGATTGTCTTTATTGTATTTACTTGGTCACAAAATAATATTTTGTCGTTTAACTGCATGTGGGATGCTCAACACCACCACCGCTCGAGCTGCCAGAGTTCTTGGGGGAACCTGTGAGCCCGCCTCTGCCAGAACCTGTGGAGGCTTCGCCAACCCCATCAGCAGTGCCGCCACCTCCTAGAGCCCCTAGCCTCCAACGGGAGTGTGAGTTTTAATCCATTTGCTTATATTCTGATAAAGTGAAGTCAGCCAGTCCAAGATGTAACATGTGGCCACACATAAAACGTACATGTAGATATGTATCAATACCATTGTTTTTATTTACAGTTTAACCGAGCACAGCAACAGTGCCGCCAATTAGAGCCCCTGCTCCTGGCGCAACCACTGAGAAGTCAAGGAGTGAGTTATTATACATTTGCTTAGTTTTTGTTAACATTCAGATAAAGTGAAGTCGGTTAGTCCAAAGATGTAATATGTAGGTATGTATCGATGACATCGTTTTTTTTTTGCAGTTGAACCCATGGCACCCCGGTGGGCCCTGCAAATTGAGGAGCGCAGGGTGACTGCAGAGGAGCAGGCGGCTGCAGCGTTGAGCAGTATTTCTGCTGCTGTATCAGAAAACACTAGAACATTGGCTCAAATAGCACAGTTGCTTGAGAGAATATAATATATGATGTTTCCTCAACGAACCAGTAGATTCACTGATCTTGGACACATTATATATTTTTACTGCAACATGCTATTTCAGTCATTGTTCTAGTGTTTTCTTTTATACCCTGTTTACTTTATTTTAATATATTTTGTTTTGTGTGTATAATTGTTACCGACTTAACTTACTTATTGCTGTTTATCTTGTGTTATGCATCGGTGGAAATTGGTTATTTGATTCGTTTTTATATAACATTCTGCCGCATTTTACTGGCTGTTAATCATCATCATGATGGTGAATCACCCTGTTTTATTGGCATCATCCTAATAAAATTTAGAGATGAAACGGATATCCGGTTACTATCCGGTATCCGGCCTATCCGGCCATATTTTTGGTATCCGGTATCCGGCCGGATAGTAGCCAGTATCCGGCCGGATACCGGATACTTAACTCAGCATACAAAAAGTCGATTAAATCACAAAATAAATTGATTTGTCAATGACTGAATAATCGAAATTCAAATACATAAAGTGAATAAGAGTTGAGCTATGGTAGATAAAGACAAGCTGTTGGGAATAAACGTTTATGCTTTTCTTCATATATTACACCAGCTTCTTTTGCTCCCACAATATACCGGATGTAACTCAACAGGTATCTTTTAATAAACATACATGGTCTAAGAATCATACTGAACAACTTTTTCAAAGAAACATATTTGTGGAAATGAAAAAAACATTTTCATGTTTCCTTACTCATTTTGAAAAACTACTGTGAATTTTGAAAGGGCATTGAGCGGGCAGGTTAAATTTTTTTTTCAATATGAGGTAAATTTGTTCAGTATGAACAGTAGATTACGCGGTTTCATTTAAAGATACCTGTCCATTTACATACAGTATACACCGCTGTAAGGAGACAAAAGATGCATATTTATGAATTTCGTTAGGATCGGAAATTGTTTCGCGTTTTCAGACCAACATTTGTATGATAAATGATCGTCATTTAGAAAATGCACAAATAATCTCGCCCAGTTGCACCCGCACGCACCTTAGTGCGTAATGTTTAGACTTGCTCAATTAGTGCAAAACGCATATCTTGAGCCGGATATTCGGCCGCCGGATATCCGGCTATCCGGCCTAGTGTCTCGCCGGATATCCGGTATCCGGTATCCGGCCAAATCACTATCCGTTTCATCTCTAATAAAATTAAATAATTCAAAATATAATAATTTTTGTTTATCATTCTTGTCTAAAAGTCTCTATCCATCCATCAGCCTAGTTCGTCCACTGCTGGACATAAGCCTTTCCATGAATTTGCCACTCCCGGCGGTCATCCTGGAAGAATTGCCCATACTCACACACGCTGGGCAGGCGGGTTGGTGAGCGCGGTATCGGAACCCTCGCACCAGTGACGCCGCTGCCCGTCATCAGTCTGTTCCATATAAGGCCCGGCTATTAGGGATGGACATACCGCCATCCAACGGTCCCAGGCATGGTGGGCCTCTTGGTTTTTTGCCTGTGAGCTGTCCTTTTACTCTCCCCCGAATTACTTCATGGGGGTCTCCAAGTAAGATGGTGGTACCTCCACAGTCGAGCACGGCATCAGCTCTACCACCTTCCAATGGCGAAGGCTCCATAGAAGCCGATTCCCACCGGCTAACCTTTCAGAAATACCTCGCAACTACAACTAACCATTCCACCATTCATTATTTTAATGTACAATTATTTTCGTGTGCTTCTAACTAAGAATTACTAAAAAAACGCCAGTGCAAAACGAAAATCAAATCTTCCGTACACATTATTTCAACTCATGGTGCGCAGCGCTATGTTTGCATAAAATTGGGAGATTAATAGGCCGGTCCATTTTAGCTAACCTTGCAACGTTGCCACGTTGGGCACTATTGGGCAGGCTCCCATAGTGAGCAATGTTTGTATCGGCTTACCAAAGTCATAATTCCACCACTCGCCACTGCCACGTTCACCTAAAAGTCTGAAAATAGAACAGAGTCATTCGGGCTCGGGATGGTCGGAGAACAAAGCGCCGAAGGACACAAACCTCAGCACATGAACAAGCTCCACAGCAAGCACAATGTAAGTAATGCTAAGTAAGGTGGAGATGAACGGGACATTTGGCTAGACGGGATGACAGAGTGGAGCACAGAGGAGCAACAAGGCCAGTGGGCAGACCACATCGTCAATTTGACGGGATCTGACTACATGCGGCGGCCACAGGACCGACAGGATTGGTGCAATAGAAGTGAGGTCCAGCAGTGGGTCGAGAATGATGAGATTATTGTATCATGTTGGTATAATTAAACTGTGTTTCATAAATTCACAAGTATTGTATGAGCAGAAGCAAGTTCGATGAATCAATCGAAATGTTGCTGAGGGTAGAGGCTGCTCTTAAAATGCCGAGGTTTTGGCCACAGTGGTAGATTCATTTAAATTAATATGTGAAAGCATTGACAGACTGACACGGCAGGCAATTCTAAACAATATTACTCTAAAATTATGCTATGCAGGGAGGAAAAAAACTAGTAAGTAATTAGAGTAGGAACGACGGTGCCTTTTGTATTTCTTTTCATATTTCTTAGTTTGTATTTTCCCCCGAAGTAGTCTTTTTTTCACCTTATAAATTATATTCTAAGAAAATTAATAAGTAGGTATATCAAAATAATTTTCTTTTTTTCAGTTTTGTTACCAACCACAAGATCGACAACAATTGAACGTGTGCCCGGAATAAGGGTCTATTCAATAAAAAAAAAATTAAAACGATGTTTTTAACGGAAAAAGGGTCTATATCGCATTATGATCGGAAGATGATAGAAAAAAAGTTTTTTTTTTCATATACTTAGACCCTTTTTCTGGGCACACATTCAATTCTAGACTTAAGATTATTTTTAAGACTTTTTAATAGATTATAAATAAAACTTTACTTAATAACATTCTATTTATTTTTACCCAACTACGGCGAAGCAAAAATGAGGGTTATGATTTTGACCGGTATGTATGTATGAATGTTCATCTGTTCCCTCATAACTTCTAAAGTACTTATCATAATTTGACAAATAAGGTTATATTGAATATAGCGCCCTCTAGAGGGCATAAAGTCATGAACTACAAATAAAATATGTCTTAATTATGCCGTATTGTTTTGGGTATCAAATGAAAGGGCTTAATTCGCACGTTTCAAAAATATATATATTGTTAGCTGTTGCTTGCGGCTTTGCTTGCCTGTACCCGATAATTGGGAATAATTTCTATAAAATTAAGCTTCACTTCAGTACTTCCCGCTTCACTCCAATAAAGTGGCTCTGCTTAAACGTTATCACGAAGTTATACCCCCAAAATAATTTATATACAAAATTAGTCCAACAACTAAAACCAGACTACTGTAACATCACACTCTAAAAAGTATGAAACAAGAAAATGATCTCATCAGAAATTTATTGTACAAACGAATCAATATTTGTCGTCTATTAAATAAACAACTTACACATACATTTAAATGTTTTTACTAAATATTCATAGTGATGTTCAGAGGACAGTCGTTGTCATATGCTACTGTGCACTAAAGCTTATGATCGCTTACTACTGTTAGAATGTATTGTTTTTTAGGGAAGGTGGCATAAGTAAGACCACGGCTATCCTCTAAACATCACTATGAATATTTATTAAAAACATTTAAATGTTTATTTAATAGACGATTAATATTGATTCGTTTGTACATAACAATTTCTGATGAGAATATTTTTTAGAGCGTGATATTACAGTGGTCGGGTTTTAGTTTTTGAACTAATTTTTTATTATCTATTCCTATTAACTAGCCCATAATCTCGAATAATTGCGTTTCTCCGCGCATGACCCAACTCCAAGTCGGAGAGCTGGTGGCGAGCTGTGAGGCGGGGCGGAGCGCCAACGCCGGCGCCTTCCGTCAGCCTGCGTTCATGAGCCGCCTCTTCCGCCGTCAGTGGAGTGGATGCCACATGAGCTCTGTGAGCTGTAAGCATTTGCAATCCTTGCTGCTGCTATTGGTGTGTAGTGCATCTTCCTGTCTACCAATAGGCACCTATGGAAAGGAGAAAATACTTAAATATACGTAAACATGACCAAACATTTACAATTACAGGTAAAAATTTATTTACTCATTTCTGAGACGCATATAACTAGCCAAAG
Organism: Ypsolopha sequella; assembly: GCA_934047225.1. Lineage (NCBI taxonomy): Eukaryota > Metazoa > Arthropoda > Insecta > Lepidoptera > Ypsolophidae > Ypsolopha > Ypsolopha sequella. Next base: position 30,045,657 of record OW203991.1, on the reverse strand, counting down.
ATCTTTTGCCACAAGGGGGCTATAAATGCTACCTTACAAATTATCCTGATGGAAGAGCTCATGGAGGAACAGCAGTACTAATCAAAAACACAATAAAACATCACGAAATGCCAGCATAACGCTAATTGAATAAATGCGTGGAGACCAAGCATTTGAATACTATAAAGCCGATTCCGAAGGCTTTAATTTTAGTTTTAGTGATGTTAAAACTAAATATTTTTCATTTCAAACTAGTCCTTAAGTGTTAGGATTGGAAGCTTAATTACTTAGGAATTTTTCAAGTTTTGACAGCACTAAAACTAAAATTAAAGCCTACAGAATCGGGTTTAATATCTACTGGTGAGCCTACATACTAAAAAGATTCCAGACCTACTAGACTTTTATATTTCAAAAGGTATCCCGAACCTATACTATAAGGTAGAATGACGTCTGAATGGATCATAAACTCACGCCTGTATTCCCTTGCGGGGTAGGCAGAGCGTTTCCGTCACTTTTGACAAATATTGAGGGTCATTTCAGAAAGAATGGATCCTTTGACCATACCACGGTATACGCCCATACAATGACCACATCACAAAAATTTTCGAGTAAAATAACTTACAATAACCTAGGCATCAATGGCATAAGTGGGCTTCGCTTGGGTCGCAGCAATGTTCCCATTCCTGGCGGTGTGGAATATCCCACTGTTAGTGGTAATTTCATTGTGTCTTCTCACAGCGGATGACCAGGAGCTCGCAGGATTCGCCTGAGAGGTAGTTCTGGAAGATGAAGTCAATATTATAACTACATTTTAAACAAAGGATGTACCATGTCACACCAAAACCAAACTAGCAAAGTTGAGATGGGTCGCAAGTCCATCGCTTACAGCAGGTGCACAACAATCGACCCATTCCCTTAGTGGTGTTTTACGACATCCACGGGAAGATATTGTGACCATGAATATTTGGGTGGAATGTTTGTAATCATTGTTGTATATATTTTTTTCATTGTTCTTTGTCTCTGTGAATGAAGATTTATAATATCTGAACTGTATATTTCATAAATATTAATAGATATTTATTAATTGAAGAAGCATGAAATGTACAGGGCGGTTTAAAGGCGCCGCACACCGGACGCTTGTTTGCGTTGTAATTTGTCTCTGTGTCTGTTGTTGTAACGCACCGGTTGTAATGTATGAAACTCTATGAAAGATGGCAGACTGCGCACGCACGCCACGCCACGCATCCAGTCTGGCGTCTTTTATACAGTTTCATACCTTTATCAGGCGAGGTATCCCTGATATCCCTCGGTTGTTTATCCTACTAATATTATAAATATCAAAGTTCGTATATTTGTGCCTCAATCACGTATAAACGGATTTTGATGAAATTTCGCACAGATTACAAAATAACACATGTTGCGTGCACGAGTTAAAAAGTAGCCTATGTCACTTTCCGGCCCTCCATCTATCCATCTACATCGTCAAATTACATCGATCCGTCCGTTGCTTCCTCTTTTCCCATACGAACTTTGCCACCCTTTAGGGGTAGAATTTTCAAAAATTCTTAACGTATGCGTACATCATGATATCTATCTGTATGCCAAATTTCATCCCGATCCATCCAGTGGTTCGAGCTGTGCGTTGATAGATCACCTTTCAAAGAAAGGACCTACAATTTTTTTTTTCATTTTGGCCCTGATTATTTAATTTTTCATAGAAAGTTTTATCTTAATTTTATTAATATTATTTTGGAACAGCCTAAAGAATAGTTACCAACACAGGGCCAAATTTATCATGACTTGTTACTCCTGTGATTATTTTGTATGGAGATTCATATGTACTATCATCAACGAGCGACTGCAATGGTCTATGCATTGGTCAATTTTGCACCACACACACGGATGTATTTGCAGATGGATGGCCGCGTTGAAAAGAGGATACCTGAAGTTTTGTGAGCGTAGTGAATGATTTGGATATCCTAGACTATAAGCAATAATATATACATATGCCTCTGTGTAGCGATAAGGTTTATATAAGCTGTAATGCTATGTGTAAATAAATAAATAAATCAATAGCCCATAACAGTCCACTGCTAGGCATAACCCTCTACCATGCAGTGGCGTGCACAGAACTTTTTTCCGGAAAAGCAATCAGAAGGTCAAGTACCACTTTGAAAAAAAAGTTTGTATGAAAATGTTCCTCTAGGAAAGGCAGTGCCTACCCTTGTGTCATACAAACTTTTGTTTTTTCAAAGTGTTATTAAAAATTTTTCATATTTTTGTCGTACTTGACCTTCTGATTGCTTTTCCTGAAAAAAGTTCTGTGCACGCCACTGCTACCATGGGAGGAATTAGCCGTAATATCCACGCTTGGCAGGCGGGTTTGAGATTGCAGTGATGGAAGACTAAAAGAACACAATGCTGCCATTTTCTGGTTGACGAGGCTCTCGGCGTTCTGCCTCAGACATTAGTCGCATTATACGTCACCCATAAATGTAAAGGGTTGGTGCTATTCTGGTCTGCCGGACACCACATGGCTCTATAACTAACTTACTTAGTTATTAGTGATGCTTCTTGGCAACTCCCTTCCCTGCATGGTCAGCTCACTCACTAGCGCGGCTCTCTGCTCGTACAGACTGACACACAGCGCGTCCCCCGGCTCCACACCAGCTGCCATACTTGCTGCTCGAATTCCTCGCTGTTGGAGTTGTTGGGGTTGGGTACGGAAGTGACTGTTGAGGTCTGCCAGTTGTATGCTGTGAGGCATTTATCTAGTTTCTCCTGGAATAGTAGACAGTCATACATGAGAGGAAAACAAGCAATTTCATATGAGATATTTATTTATAGTTTGTGGGTGAAATTGTGTTTTCTCCTGCAAACACTGCTTTTCATCCTGACTCTGAGGAAAGTAAACAAAATGTACATATATGTTATATTCCAATTTTTGGGGAGGAAAGTAATTTATATTGAAGTCTACTTTTCTGCCTTGGAGGAAAACTGGCACTTTTCGGGAAAACAATGACCTACTTTCCACATGAGAGATGAAAAACATTTTTGTTTATTTCGTAAGGACCATGTAATTTATTGCTGATTAAATAGGTACAGAAAATATAGAGACTAAACAAAGTACTTTCTGTTCTGGGTAACAATTATATTAATCTGGGGTCTGGGTCTGTGTGTTCTCCCGTTTATTTAAAGTGAATGAATGAAAGAAGTATTTATTTGCTTGATGTATTTTTAAGTACCTGCATATCGGCATCATCGTCATCACTGGCAGTACAGCGAGTCAGCTATTTCTTGTAAATCATTTAATATATATTTTTTTAACTTATTTGTCTTTTATTTAAATATTATTATATATAAACACATGACATTGTTTAGTCAGTTTTGTTAGAGAGCCATCTGCCGCAGCAGCCACACGCGCCGTGACAGGTCATCCACACCCACGCAACTCAGGGTTCGTTGGGACGCTACAGGCTTTATATAGAAGACTAACCAAACGGCTCCTAAGGCTATACAGGAGAAGCCTTAGAAAGATCACAGGAATATTAATAGGTAGGACACTGTTCATTATACAAACACTACCACACAATTGGTATTACAGATAGTCCCCTGTGAGAAGAGGCAGTGAGAAATACGCTCTTAGAATGCAATTAAATCACCAGCATCAGAAGACAAAGAATCGGAACACCGGAAAGTTTAGAGGCCACCCTAAGGAAACTAAAGAGGCTGGTGTGGGGGCAGCTGGGGTGGCTTGAGTGAGGGCCCACGCACAATGGTCTCACTACTAAGTGCAGAAACCCTAACTACTATAGGCTTTATTATTGACATCAACATCAGTAGAAGTAATTAACTAAAACTCAATAACTATTATGTGTCAAAATGGTACAATAAAATTCATTGGTGAAAGAGATTAGTAAAACTTTGCTTGCGTGTTTGATTTACCTGCCTACTTACTTACTTAATAAATTACTACCTTACATTTTTTTGAGAAAAGCACTACATAGCATCGGCGAAAAGAAATTACCTCATTTAATGAACTCGTAATAATGTACCAAATACATTTCGTGGATATCTTGTCCAACAGCTCGTCGCGCCAAAACCACACACGCCTTGGCGTCTTGTACCGTCATCCTCAGGTTACTCTGCTGCTCCATGGACCATTGTTGAATCATTCTTCTGAAATAATTGAGAACAAACAAACAAATAAAGTAAGTCTAAAAGCAAGCACTCCCACGATGACGCGAACTCGTGCAAGTGGCTAAAACGAACGAGGCACCGTTTTAGTCTATGATCGAATGCTGCTGATTGGCTGGTGGAATTCTGACATGTTGAATGACCGCCATATTGGCTTCGTAATATTGGCTGTACATTATCACCCTGTACAATATCGGTACGAGCCAATATTACGCGACCCGAGCTTACGATCCGTGTACACGTAATATCAGGGTGTGCATTATCGGGTCGCGTATTATCGGCTCGTACTGATATTGTACGGGGTGATAATGTACAGCCAATATTGCACACCCCGATATTACGTGTACATGGATCGTAAGCTCGGGTCGCGTATTATTGGCTGTACATTATTGGGTCGCGTATTATCATGGCTGTACAATATTGGTTCCCAAAATTTTCATCAACATCAGCTTCGTGAATGAACTAAAATCCGCGTTTCGTTTATTCAATGTAGTGATCCGGTGAGATTTTTTGAAGTAAGCTAAGTAAGAGGCAAAATATTGAAACAAGCATTTATTAAATGAGTGTGACACTTTTATATTAAAATTATACTGTTTTCTTTTCAAAATCTTATCGTAACATGATAAATGAGAGATGAAAAATGAATAACAAAACGCAAATGACAAAGTTGTTAAGGCTGTATGGTTAAAAAGCCTCTTTGCCTTTCCTAAAGTAGGAAAATTAAAAAGCGTGACGTCTTGTCGCAAGTCGTTTCTTTGCAAAACAAACAAGAAAATAAAAGTAAGTATGATTTTCTTCTATATAATCTCATAAAACAAGATATTGGCGGAACTAATATGCGCAGTCACTTTAAAGGAAGCCAGATGAAACGGCTTTTATTGATTGACTGATTGAAATCTGTGGGAAAATCAAAATTTTCAACATAATGCAGTGCATCAAGATTCAAATGATACCCATGTTTCAGAATGCCAGCGCACAAGCAAACTTCCTCCTAGCAGCTGTAGATGCTGATGGGATTTATGGAGGACCACCGAGACTTGGCTGTTGGGAAGTTAACTAACAGTGGGCCACATGCGAAGCACCAAGCCAAGTCTCAGTGGGAAACGTTGGCGGCACGACTGAATGCTATGGGGGTTGGTACCACAAAAACAAGCGTGAAATGGAAATATGTGAGTAATTGGAAAAGGCAGTATTTTAATATTTTGTCAAAATGTTGATGGTTGTGATTTGTCTTTGTTGTATTTACTTGGTCACAAAACTAATATTTTGTCGTTTAACTGCATGTGGGATGCTCAAAACCATCACCGCTCGAGCTGCCAGAGTTCCTGAGGAAACCTTTGAGCCCGCCTGCCAGAACCTGTGGAGGCTTCGCCAACCCCATCAGCAGTGCCGCCACCTCCTAGAGCCCCTAGCCTCCAATGGGAGTGTGAGTTTTAATCCATTTGCTTATATTCTGATAAAGTGAAGTCAGCCAGTCCAACATGTAACATGTGGCCTCACATAAAACGTACATGTAGATATGTATCAATAACATTGTTTTTATTTACAGTTTAACCGAGCACAGCAGCAGTGCCGCCAACTAGAGCCCCTGCTCCTGGCGCAACCACTGAGAAGTCAAGGAGTGAGTGAATTATACATTTGCTTAGTTTTTGCTAACATTCAGATAAAGTGAAGTCGGTCAGTCCAAAGATGTAACATGTAGGTATGTATCGATGACATTGTTTTTTTTTTTGCAGTTGAACCCATGGCACCCCGGTGGGCCCTGAAAATTGAGGAGCGCAGGGTGACTGCAGAGGAGCAAGCGGCTGCAGCGTTGAGCAGTGTTTCTGCTGCTGTATCAGAAAACACTAGAACAGTACAACTCAAATAGCACAGTTGCTTGAGAGAATATAATGATGTTTCCTCAACCAAACAGTAGAGTCACTCATCTTGGACACATATATTTTTACTGCAACATGCTATTTCAGTCATTGTTGTAGTGTTTTCTTTTATACCCTGTTTACCTTATTTGAATATATTTTGTTTTGTGTGTACATTAGCTTTTTATTTACTACTCAAAAAATGAGAAAAACAAAATTACCATGGTCTTAGGATATATTTCAGTATATTTGATGCCCTCATCAGTCGATTGAAACTTATGGTTAGGTAGGTACATCATAAACAAACTATGTTTTAGCCTGTTAATGGGAAAATAATAGATATTCAAATATACTTATATATAATAATAATAGATATACATCAATTCCAGAAATTGTAGTTTTGGCATAGTGGAATACGAAAAATTTCGGAAAAATATTCAATGTACAGACGTGACCTTTTTACTACTTTATTATTAGTACATAGTACATGTAGATTTCAATGAACGAATTTAGGAAGTTATTGGGATAAAAATGGTAAGAAAAACAACATACCCCACTGGGAGACAGGCGTGTGTAGTAATGGAATGTATGTAAGAAAAACACAAGGTTACAGCCAAAACAAAAATCATTTATTCGGACTGTAAAAAAAAACATTACGCCAGGTTCAATTACCGTGTAACTGTACCGAAAACACAAGGAACAGATTTATGAAAATATTTTAAAACTAGAATGTCTAGACTAGATGCTAGGATGCAGATTTGGATTAGCATTTAATTATAATTATCGCTCAATCACATTCCGAGTACTGGTATGCCGGCTGGTGTAGTATTCTTCTGGAGAGTTGGCAGTCGCATTCAGGATTGGTACCATCATCCATGGACGCTGTGCATACCCAGAATCACCCAAAAACCAAACTGTCTGCCCTTCATCATGCAGACTCCATGTGTACTTGCACATCACTGGAGTTCCAGATATGGCAATCATGACTGACCGCCAAAAGATGCATCAACGTGCAGTATCTGCATCACATATCACCATTGCATTAAGGGAGTTGTTAATGGTAACCACCACTGGCATACATTTGCAGGGCTGCCAGAATATTGCAATGATTATTAAAATTTTGTTGATTTGTTTTAATTTGTAACCTTGATTTCTGGATGCACTGCAGTCTTTCTTTGAGAAGTTCCCAAAAGTGGCATCAAGTCCTCGTAAAGCGTCGTGAAATTGGCCTTGGAAAAGCGAAAGTTTTGTGTAAACGATATCTCCGGTAGAAGCATGGGCCTGCATTAATCTCTCTCTTTGCTTTGCATCCTTCGTTCGATTCTTTCCCGATTTTTTAAGCGTTCCTCCGCTGCTGCAGCCAAAAATATGCTCTCGCCTTTCCGTGTCCGATACCTGAAAAACACGAAACCAAGGAACGAAAGGGAATACCTAGGTACGCAGAAAGAGTTACCAAACCCTGTAATTGTTGAGAAAATAACAGAAAGTCAGAAATAGTGATTATTATGATACTTTCTCGCTGATGTTGAGAGCTCTTTTGCACCCACGTTCATTTGACAGTTAAGTATTTACATCAACTTGGTTTTTTTTTTAATTCATATCCAATACCAATTTATTTGCTTAAAACGTCAAATCAGTAGGGAAATCATTCACTCAATAGTTTGATATTGGCTTGAAGCTGATAGGCATTAAAATTGAATCACGCGGTACGGCGGAAAGATACATTGGTTTCAAACGTCAAAATGAAGCGGATGTTGATGTAAATGAGAGTTACGCGGTCGACCCGTCATGACTAAATTGTGTATTAATTTTTTAACTCTTACTTTACAACCCTCACTAATACTGAATTGTTGGTGTTAACTGCGAAAATGTTTTTCAATTTTCAAGGTGATACCAAAAAATAAAATGGGGTTTTTTTGAATCCATTTACTCCACTATAACGTCATCTACGTATTTCATTTTTGGATGAATCTTTATTGATTATTTGATTAAGATTCTCACTGAAAGAAAACGCGATTGGATGAAATTTTCTTTAAAGAATTTAATTCCGAAAATACTTTAAATTGTTTTATTTTTTCCTGTAATTCTGAAATCCTAACTACGTTTATTGTGAACTTGCATTCAAAATGTGGATATTATGTATTTGTAAATTCTACTTGAAAATCTTTTTGACAAAATAGCTTAGTACATTTTATATTAATAAAAAAACCGACTTTTTGCTACTTTTCCACGAATCCGTCCCGCTCGCACTGAGGGTTTTTTCGCATATGGAGTAACAGGGATGCTAAAACTTTTACGTATCGCCTTAACTTCTAAACGTTAAGTTATGCATTTTGTACTAAGCGACTGACGTTTAACCTCAAGGATCAAAGTGTTTGCGCTAGGCCTGTATACCTATCTATTTTGCTGACTGTACATAACACGATTTAAAGCTCATATTTCTTATTATTCTTTATTATTATTATTATTATTCATATTATTATTATTATTATTCATATAATTCTTTACTCTGAGGTAGTCTGTTGCCGATCAGTTGTAACGGCCTTAATCCGGATGTAGCGGGTTCAAATTCCGTATGGGTTCGGTCCGCACGTTTCGGAAGCACGTTAGCTTGGTCCAATTTGTGCTCGAAGTACAATGATAGGATTCACTCACCACCCATCACGCTGGGTCATAATAATCATTGGTGAAACGTGGGTGTAATGTAAAGGTGTGATCTATGACTTTTATTTCACAGGCCACACTCAGAAACACCTCTGACAGCCCCACGGGGATTTATTTCGTGTCATGTATGTTTTTTTTTATTGAAGGGCGATTGCGCAGCAGCACTTTTTCACACGTTGGATAAAAATTGCTCTTCTCACACGGATCTGAAAATGAAAATAATTATGACTGAGTATGTTATTTTAATAGTACTTTTGAATATTTAGTTGTCCGTCTGTAGGTATGTCACGGGTCTCGTATAAGAAATGAGTTTCAGACCTGAAATTAGGATATTTTGTGAGAAAGTTATCCCAAAATCGAATATTGAATTGGAAAGTGAATAAAATTTTTTTTTAGGAGTGGTCTTATGCATTCAAAAGGAGACACATTTTTTTTTTGTTTTCACCCTTTCCTCTGGAGTTTCATTGTCATTGAGCACAAATATATTTTTTAGGGTTCCGTAGTATGAGTTTATGGTGAGACTCCGTTGTCCGTCCGTCTGTCCGTATGTCACACTTATAACTTTAGCTCCGTTAAAGATAAAGATTTGAAGTTTGGCACAAAAACAGCATTATTTGATACGATTTTATACGATTGAAAAATTTTAAATTGTTCAAAATATTTCCAATACAAAAGAAAGAAAAAAAAAGAAAATTACAGTATAGGTATCAAATATGGATAGTATGGATATTAAAGAGCTAATCGTAAAAATATATACTTCAACTATGTTTACTGGCACTGATTTCGAAAAATCTTTGAAAAATCACAAAAATGTATGTCCCCCCTCCCTTATCTCCAAAACCGAAATATATGAAAAAAAAAACATGGTAATATGTGAATGAAATAATACGTACTGAACTTTTCAGAAGGCTATTTGTCCATCAGCAAAATTCGCCTTGGAGGCTCGGAGATCCTGATGAATTTTCGGCCTGCTATTTTGCACGTTTCCTCTGTTAAACTGGAAGTGAGCTGGAGTTCTTGATGGAATCATGTTTACTGGAGTTTAAATCTATCAGGCTGAAATAATAAATGTTGTAAAAAATTACTCCTATATGTCAATGTCACGTTGGCCTATAGCGCATTAACACTAATAATGTGTTAATGCACTATAGTTTCCAGGGGGGACCACTTGGAGGTGTGACTAGGAATGCAAAGTATTCATTTCACATATGAACATTTCACACACAATATATTTAATGCAGAAAGCATACATAACATAATGAAAATAAATACTTCTTTCCCCCCCGACTAACTACAAAACTAACTACAAAAACTGTTCTTATATTTTTCAAAGCAATTTTCTCTTCATTTTTATTGTAAATTCTAGAATTAATACATTTATTATTGCCATTTTCTGCTTGTATTGCCATTTTCTGTTTCATTCTTTCATAACATTTTTGTTTGTATTGCTGGAAGATGTTTTTAATATGAATAATTAGCAATAAGTGGCCGCAAGTACAAGGTGCAAATATGTTATTTTATTATAAAGTGTGAACATAACCTAGAATTGAGAAAGCTATTTGATAAGCAGAATATTTATGTGGTTTCTGTAGTAGGTATATTTTCACCTTGCACAATAACGTCAAAAGCAAATTAGATAACTCTATATGGAGTAAGACATCTTTAATTTTTATTTACCAGCTATTTTATTATTATTTATCATTTTATGGACAAATCATGCATACAAATGTAATAAGTACCTATACCTATACTTATATAAGTAGTTAAAAAAGACAAAATCAGTGACTAGGTACATACTTTGTAAAACATTTTTTAATGCACTACTTATAGTTTCCAGGGGGGACCACTTGGAGGTGTGACTAGGAATGCACAGTATCAAAGTGTACAGTATTCATTTCACATCATGTTTAATGCAAAAAGCATTCGTAATGAACATAAATACTTCTTTCCCCCCCAACTAACTACAAAACTAAATACAAAAACTAACTACAAAAGCTGTTCTTATATTTTTCAAAGCAATTTTCTCTTCATTTTTATTGTAAATTCTAGAATTAATATATTTATTATTATTGCTTGTATTGCCATTTTCTGTTTCATTCTTTCATAACTTTTTTTTGTTTTGCTGGAAGATGTTTTTAATATAAATAATAAGCAATAAGTGGGCGCAAGTACAAGGTGCAAATATGTTATTTTATTATAAAGTGTGAACATAACCTAGAATTGAGAAAGCTATTTGATAAGCAGAATATTTATGTGGTTTCTGTAGTAGGTGTACTCGCGGTACATTTGGTAGTTTTATTATTTTATAATTAAAACCACTTGATCCTTTTAGATCGTATAATATTTAGTTTTACAGTTAATTTAGATGGTTTTTAAGAATATAAGGCAAAATAGATGTTGACGCTAAAGCTGATAGGTGAAGTGTGTTGCCCGGTACAAGATGGCGGCGGAGCTAGCCATGACGATGCGGCTTCCGAGAGAACGTTCCGTTTCGGCGCATACATGAAGCTCCCCCCTTGAAGCGTAGTCTTCAAGACTCCTGTTCTTCTGGTGTTGGAAGTGGACATAGACGAGAGAATGGCCTCCTAACGCATCCTCTGATGGTGTCCACATCAGCGACTCGTGCTATTCCGTCGGGGCCAGGATAAAGACGGGCTACACGACCGGTTCTCCAGTTGAGACATGAAATTTGCGGATCTTGAAGAAGGACAAGGTCACCAATGCGAAGAGAAGTTTGGTTTGTTTTCCATTTCGTTCGTTGTTGAAGCTCGCTTATATACTCCTTTTGCCAACGACTCCAAAAATGTTGACGAATTTGTTCAAGCCTCTCATGGCGTTTTATGAGTGATTTCGGATTTGCATCTTCCAGAGCAGGCGTCGGCAGTGAGGTGAGCGGCCGGCCAATAAGGAAGTGCCCTGGGGAAAGAGATTGGTAGTCTGTAGGATGGGAAGACATGGGACATAGAGGACGACTATTCAGAATAGCCTCAACCTGAGCAAAGAGAGTGGATAATTCTTCGAACGTTAAATTTGTATTGCCCATTACTCTTTTAATGTGATATTTGGCGGATTTGACACCGGCTTCCCATAGTCCCGCGAAATTTGGAGCGTAAACGGGAATGAAGTGAAATTTGATCTGTTCGCTAGCAGCATAGTCAGATAGAGGTCCAGAATTAGCTTTAAAAAAGTTTATTATTTCTTTAGCGGCAGCGGTAAAGCATCCACCGTTGTCACTAAAGCACTCAATAGGCTTCTCTCTACGAGCAATGAATCGCTTGAATGTTGCAATATAAGCATCTTTTGATAGTTCGCTTACCGCTTCGAGATGAACACATTTGTAGCGCATACAGATAAAAAGGCATAAATAGCACTTGGAGGTTTTTGCCCCACGACCCTTTTTATTTAGAATGTAAAATGGCCCAGCCATATCAATACCTACTGATTGAAATGGAAATGCTGCTTGGGTTCTTACAGGTGGTAAGTTGCCCATCATGGGAATCAAGGTTCGACCTTGAAAACGTCTGCATCTGAAACAAGCTTTGACAGTTTGTCTTGCGAGCTTTCTTCCAGCTACAGGTCATAAAGTTTCCCTAACGGTATATAATAATAGCTGAGGTCCGGCATGCATGTTATGTATATGCTCATGTCTAAAAATTAGTTTTGTAAGATGATGCTTAGAATCAATTAGAATAGGGTGCTTTTTACTATAATCGTAATCCGACGAGCCTAATCGACCTCCAACTCTCATGATATTTTGTTTATCTAAAAACGGGTTCAATGAAAGAATTTTGCATTTGCTGTTTAATTTTTTGTTTTTTAAAAGTTGTTCATGTTCTTTTGCAAATGATTCCTTTTGACTTAATTTAATTAGATGTAAGTATGAATTGTTTAATTCTTCTACCGACAACGAAGTGTGTAGGTCATTAGCAGTTAGACGTTTGCGTGGTCTAGGAGATAGCTTCTTTAAATTCTGTATAAACCGCAAAACATAGGCAAACGTTCGCTTTAGTTTAGTAAGTTTAGAATAATTTTCAAAATTTATTATTGGTTCCGTACAATTTACCGGATTAGCTTTAATTTCTGGTAGTTCATGTAAATACATATCGCAATTATTAGCCGGCCATTCAGATTCGTCTTTTGATAAAAACGTAGGCCCTGTCCACCAAATGTCAGAATTTTGCAACGTTTTTGCATCAGTTCCCCGAGAAATTAAATCTGCGGGATTTAATTTGGTAGGTACATGTCTCCACGAGCTACTCTGAGTGGTTTCACATATTTCAGCAACCCTGTTAGCTACGAAAGCCTTTAAGGTGGTGGGACTGCTCTTTAACCATCCTAAAACAACTGTGGAGTCGCACCAATGGATTGACCTCTGAACTGATAGACGCAAAGACTCGGTGACAGCCTTACAAAGACGTGCGGCTAATAACGCTCCTGTCAGTTCAAGACGAGGAATCGTAACGGGCGTTATGGGTGATACCTTAGATTTAGCACAAAGTAACTTAACTGTTACTTGCCCATTGTTATCGATGGAGCGAAGATAAACACAAGCTCCATAAGCTAGCATTGAACTGTCGCTAAAGGAATGCAGTTCAATATACTTGGGTGAGTCACACAGTGCTCGCCTAGAAATATCGATTGATAAAAGATGTGGATAATTAGTTTGTATCCGCTCCCAATCCCTTTGTATATCAATAGGTACAGTCTCATCCCATCCCAACTTTTGAATCCATAATTTTTGGATAAGCATTTTGACACCACTGTACAGGGACTTAGGAGCCCTAAGGGATCAAAAATTTTTAGTGAAGCAGACAAAATTGATCTTTTCGTAATATTGTGATTTTTTTTGTCTGGGATTTTTATTTTGAAGTTTAATTTGTCTGTATTTGGATCCCAGCCTAAACCTAGTGTATTAGTTGAGTCATTCAAACTAAGATTTGGTTAAAAATCTTTGTTTGGCAATATGATAGGACTCGCCCAAACAATCAGGTGACTCTTTCAACGGCAACTTGACGCAGAATTTACCATCATCTAGGCGAGTAGTGTGAGTTAAAAAATGTTTTTCACATGCCTTCTCGCTGTCATTCAATAATGACCTCTGTGGTATTTCGTCTAAGTTCCAAAATCGTGATAACTGTGTATCGAGACTGTTATCTAAATCTGTGCATTCATTTCTAGCAAAATTACATTGTATGTTTTTATTATGAATAGGTTCAGAGTTAATTGACATAGGGCCGGACACTATCCAGCCTAACTGTGAACTACGCAAAACTGGTTTATTTGCGCCTAATGATTGCTGTTCGCTGCCGATGATCTCCCAAAATAGATCGGCGCCGATTAAAACGTCGATAGGGGCAGATTCATTAAAACTTGGATCGGCTAATTGAATACCTGACGGAAGATTGAAATTGTGCAATCCTACGAAGGTTTTTGGAATGTTTCCTGTAATTTCGGGCAAAACAGAACATGACAAAGTTACATTGAATTTGCTGTGTAATGAGGCTAATTGAACAATGCAACGTTCACGAACTTGATCACTTTCTGAATTACCAATTCCTACTATTTTTATGTTGGTAGGAATCGAACCTAAGCCCAGCTTTTCCTGAACGGATTTCGTTAAAAAACTGGTTTCGGAACCACAGTCTAAAAGAGCCTTTACAGTAATGTTTTGTTTAGATTCGGGATTGAATACGTTTATCAAGGCTGTTGACAGATAAACCTGATTGTTTGAATCACTACAAAAATTTGCAACCGCTGCATCGCTAGGTGGTGGCTGAATGGGAGCATTTTTATGCAACAAGGTATTATGACGCTTTTTGCACACACGACAAGGTCCCAAATGGCACCGGAAGTTATTGTGCCCTGTGCGTAAGCAATTGAAGCACAACTTTAACTTGTTTACTTCAGCTATGCGTTGATCTATGGACATTGACAGAAGTATAGCACAATCATAAATATTATGCTGACCTTTGCAAATAACGCAACTACGAGCGGTGGCAGAGGTTTTAACTTGGGACTGTGATTGCGAATGGAAAGAATTCCATTTTTCTTGTTTATGGTTGTGTTTATGACCTTCGGAATTTAAGGTAGAATTGCGCCTCTGTTTATCGGCTTTATTGTTATTGACGGTTTCTAAAACGTCGGCACGATCATTTAAAAATTGGTTAAAATCTGATAAAGTAGGTATTTCACTAAATTGCTTACGTTTTTCTTCCCACCTTTCATTTGTATGGCTATCTAGTTTTGAGGACACCATGTGTATAATAAGGGTGTCCCATTTATCGGTTGGCTGACCTAGGCTAGCAAGAGACCTCAAGTGTTTACCTACGTAATCTACTAAGAATCGGAGGGACCTTTCGGACTCGCGAGTTATCGGTTCGATGTGGAATAAACAATTCAAGTGATTGTTGATTAATTGGCGTTTGTTATCGTAACGATCACAAAGCATTTTCCACGCCGTCTCGTAATTCGCATCTGAAAGTTCTAAATTGCTGACAACTTCGGCAGCATCCCCCACTAGGTATGAAAGAAGGTAGTTATACTTGTGAATAGGCTTAATGCGCTTGTTATTGTGTATGAGCGAAACAAACATGTCTCTAAACCCAAGCCAATGAGCATACGAACCATCAAATCGACTTATTTGTATTTGCGGAAGCTGACAATCAACATTCTGTGATCTGCAATTGTGAGCGGCACATGAATTATTGGGAGATTCTTGAGTTTGTGTATCTTGATCAAATTTTTTGATAATCTCCTGTGCGGACGCAATGCAAATCACAAAATCCTGCTCAATAATGTCGCGCTCGTTTAATTCGCTTGTTAGAGCACTGCTATTTAGAACCTCTATCTGAGACTGCAAAGCATCGAATTCCAAAGACATGTTTTGTAATTTAGCCAAATTAATTTTTAATGAAGATAACTGTATTGAGCTCAAGCATTCAATACTCATTTTTAGGACAAAATTATTTTTAAATTTGGTTAAACGGCCCTTAATGGAGCTGCGTTTAACTTGGAGCTCTTTTAGCTCAGACATTGCTAAGTAATTCGGTTAGATAATAAGGTCTTTGTTAAAATACTATAATATGATTGCTTACGCTCCTCCTTTGTTATGGGTACCGTATGGGAAGCGACGGTGGCGGTAGCGGGTAGCTAGCTGCACATAACCGGTCCTCAGACGGACGAGGGACAGCGCACCAGAGTGAAGCTCGTGCGAAACGTCTCAGCTGATCGATCGACCCTGGAAATGTTCGGCAAATCTATTTGAGATATCAATAAAAATAATTTGGTATTAAAGTGGCTGTGAAGCGAATAGTAAATGCGCAAAAGGCTATAGCATGGAGCTAGGCGCATGAAACAATGCAATACAAAATGGAATGAGTGTTTGTGCTGATTTTAGATTTATTTTTCGAATTGAAGTGAATTTTGGTTATAGCTTGGTACTAGCGCTGGCTGAATGATATCACGTAGTGATATAAGCTGATAGAAAGTATAGGTATTTAATAATTTCAGCTCCGGTAGGCCAATATTTGACCACACTTCACAAATTGCTGCTTATTATTCTTGTTTAGCTTGGTATTTTCTTGAAATATTGCTAATGCTAGCGTAAAAGTGGTGCAATAGCAAAGAAATAGCAAAGCACAAATTGATGACGTAGGTACTTATACGTTTTTGTATACGTGTACTTGCAAAATATAGGCTAAATCAGACGCTGCACTTTGCACAAGATTGAGTACTAGCTAAATAATCAGGAAAGAACGAGGTTATTAGGTAGGATTGCAGAAAGGAAGGGCACTTAGCTTTGTGGCCTGGCTGCGGTGCGAAGTGCGCTGACCGGCGTGGCTCGAATGGGCTCGAACTCTTCTTGATTGTTCGAAGCTGGCTTTAGTGTTGTTGATGGTGACCTCCCGATACACGTAGGCTTGACCTGGCTGACGCGTGGCTGCGGTGCTGGGTGCTGACCGGCCGATGCTCAGGCGCGTAGATTTGAAGGCTTCACTGCTGGACCTGACTACTGCGGTGCTATGGCTGACCGGCTGATGATCAGGCACGTGGTATAGAATATTTGGACAAATGTGTCACGTCACGGTCGCCACTTTATGTACTCGCGGTACATTTGGTAGTTTTATTATTTTATAATTAAAACCACTTGATCCTTTTAGATCGTATAATATTTAGTTTTACAGTTAATTTAGATGGTTTTTAAGAATATAAGGCAAAATAGATGTTGACGCTAAAGCTGATAGGTGAAGTGTGTTGCCCGGTACAAGATGGCGGCGGAGCTAGCCATGACGATGCGGCTTCCGAGAGAACGTTCCGTTTCGGCGCATACAGTAGGTATATTTTCACCTTGCACAATAACGTCAAAAGCAAATTAGATAACTCTATATGGAGTAAGACATCTTTAATTTTTATTTACCAGCTAATTTATTATTATTTATCATTTTATGGACAAATCATGCATACAAATGTATTACCTAAGTATACCACCTACCTATATATAATACTAGTTAAAAAAGACTAAATCAATGACTAAGTACAAACTTTGTAAAAAAGTTTTATTAATCAGCTAATGTAAAAATCATGCAAATGGTGAGATGTAAAGTAAATAAGTAGGTATATAAGTAGGTGTCTTGTGTTCTTGATTGATCAAAAATACAAAATTAACCTGTAAAGTAAACACAAAGATCACAAATTTTTTGATTTAGCTTTTTTGTTCTTTGTTGTTCATTGACCAAATCTTTGCGCTTTAGAAAACATTTCTTATGTGTCAACCTGCAGCATATGCTGCATTTAAAACTTTTTGGCTCTGTAGTATCCCCACATATAAAGCATGCTTGTTTCATGTCGTCGCTATGTTTAAGCAGACTTTCTTTTAAATATAACCTGTATTCATCAAAGTCTTCATCTCTCATTAGATCATCGCCTTCAACAAACCTCTTAAACAGATTTGTTATAATCACACCACAATTGTAATAGTCTCCTTTTCTTTGTGTGACATGGAATAATAACCTTCAAATCTTTCAGATCATAAAATTTCTCAAATCTTTTCAAATAACCTGGCACATAGGTTTGTTCTTTTCCCATTGGATCAATCATGGTTAGTTCATTTTTAGCTAATGAAAGAATCATTATAACAAAGTGATTATTATCACATATTGGAAATACAGTTATTTTGTCTTCGTTTAAAGGCTGTAATGTTTGTTTTAATAGATTCAGCTTCTCTTCTGGGGTCACAAATATTGCCGAATTCAATTCAACACCTTGAATTATGTATTCACCACTTTTGAAAATTGTGAGGCAATGTTCTACAATAAAGTTGCTTAACCATTGTGTGCCATCAAGTGTTTTAAATTCTCTGTGTTCAAGTTCATGCAAAGTAGGTGCGTCACGTCGTGCGGTTACAATATATTCAATACCGCAGTTTTTATAATAACTTGAATTCATAATTAATCCATTTCCGTACAATTTTAATTTGGATTCAAATGAATTGCGTATTGTTTTATTTCCTAAATGAAATTGTTGCATGAATAATTCATTTGCTTCTACACAGTATTTACAAATAAAAGATTCATTCGTTTCGAATAGTCTCTCTAAACAAGTAGAATGAACCTTATCTTTGCAAGATCTGCATTGTACCCAAGTGGATGTATTATCATCTTTTGTATCTGCATTTCTACAATATTTGCACAAAGATATATTTTTTGTAGTGAGTTGAAGTATTTTTGCTTTCTTTCTGCGCAATGTTTCACTTTTTTCGATAGTGTCATTGTCATTTTTTTTTGCTTTTATCCTTTTACAGACATTGTCACCATTTTTATTAATTTTACTTTCTGGGCTACAGTGAGATGGTTTGTTTTCTTCAAACATTTTCTCGTCTGATTTGATATCTTTTAGAGAAATCTGATCACATTCATTGATTTTATGTTTTGCTAATTTTGAGCTTTCTTTTTCACTTTCCTTCTTTTCAGCTCTTTTTAAGTATCTGCTATCAAAATGAGTAAATGATTTTTTGGCTGGCTTTCTTTGCCATGTTTCCTCTTCTTCTTCTACTCTTATTTTTGTGAGTCTTTGCTTTGGTATCCTGCAAGACAATTCTTTGACTCTAGCAATAACATATGCTCTTTCTATACGCAAGAATTGTGAACATTTTAAATTCCTTTGTGATTTTAAAACAGATTTTTTTAAGAAGCCATAGTAATTTTCAACCATAGCATTTGAAAGTCTTTTTTCTTTCATTAGGTTTGACCATAGAGGTATGAATGGTAAATATTTAGTAATAATAATTTCAAACATATCTTTATTATACAAAATATTCTTTTCTATGACAGGCTCGATACCTGTTTTGTTTTCTATGACCGGCTCGATACCTGTTTTGTTTTCTATGACAGGCTCAATATCTGTTTCGATGCCACATTTATTTTTAAGAGCATTATACCTCTGATAGAACATGCTACTTCTGAAAATAGCTAAATCACTTTCATTATCAATGTCAATATTATTTTCCTCGAACGGCTCTAAACATTCTGTTGGCTGCGAATTGACTTGAACAAAATCATTAAAGGATTTTTTTGCAATCTTGACACTCTCTGTCTCATACTTGGAATTAAAAATTGTATGCAACCATTTAACTAAGTTATCACTTTCCTGTACATATCTTACTTGCATTAAACTTGCTAGCATATCTAAAATATATCCAACGTCTTTAGCTTTCTGGAAATGCTTTTTTACATCTTGAGACATCATTTTCATAAAATGAGCGACACATAAATATATTGGTATGAAATTCTTCTCATTGGGTTTATTATTAGTTACTGAGTCATAGCAACTATTGATATATTGTTTTAAATCACACTGATTAAATGCTCTTACAAGAGCGTTTAAGTTAGCAAAGGAGAAATCAGTAACGACACCAGAAAATGCAGGCCAATAATTGTTTGTTTCACAGAAGTATCGAAAATCATTTAATAATTTATATATTGTGACTGTATCATGTACTGAGGAAATCATACTTAAAATGGGCAAGATACGTTCATGAATGTTGACAACACCACAATAATACAAAATTTTTTTGCATTTCGGTTTTTTTGGTCGTTTTAGTTTGCGTACAACACTTCCAGTTGCATCAAAATATAAAGTTGTTGGTGGATATGCCTTTAAAACCTGCAACTGTTCTGAACTAAATACTTTTACATGAAATGGTAAAACAACCTCTTTTACAAAATTTGCATGATCTTTTTGATACAATATCACATCTAATAAGTCATCAGCTGATCTATCACGTGAAGACAGCATTTCAGATCGCATTTTATGATAAGTGTAATCTGACCGCACTTTTCCTTGATAGGTTGTATTACATTTGTCTTGATTCATTTCAGATAAATCTTGGTTTTTAACCATCAAGCCTGTATTGTGTTCTAGTTTTTTCTTGTATATATCTCGTTCTACACCAGCCACAGGAAGTGTCAAGTAATGTGGGCCATGAGAATAGTTATAGCTTGTACTCTGGACAATTACTTGTAATGTTTTCAAATCTATACTAATTTTAAATCTTTTACAACCAGGATGCTTGCATTTTGCAGTAATATTACAAGAAGTTTGTTTATGTGTATACTTTTTGGTAGAAAATATAAATAAGCAGGTATTGTTGACTGAATTACGAATTTCAGTTTTTAGAACATATTGATAAGTTTTATTATCCAGCTTATTATTATTATCTATAATAGTTCTGAAAAGTGACTTACCTAAGGTAAACTCACCTTCTACAATGGCAAATGTTCTAGTCTGAATTTTTTCAGGATAAATATTAGAACTGTAAAATGGTAAGATTATTGCACAATTTTCTGCACTGGGTAAGTGGAGAATTTCTTTTGGCACCGTGTTTAACAGAGGTGATATTTCTTGTAAATCTCTATTTAAATCAACAGGTGAACTGTCTTCATCTGTTTTAGATGATGGACTATTGGTGTAATCCAGCAATTCAAACTGCTGTACATCTTCTGTATCATTGTCAAATAATAGTATAGTAGTATAAGTTGCAGTGTCACTATGTTCAGGAGTGCAAACATATTCTGTGACATTGTCTAACGTTGAACTAACATCAGTGTATAATGGGGATCTACTGTCTTCTGTAATAGTGTATGTCGGTGAAACAAGATTATCTAAATTGCTGTAACGGGATAAACATAGGGGATCAGTGTGAGGACCAGAAGATTGGTTTGTGCAATTCGTGGATCTACAGCTGTCTTCAATGTCAGTGAGTACATTAGAATTAATCTGCAACCTTTTATCAATCTTCTGTAGGTCAGATGCATCAGCAATTTTGGTCTTAAGTCTGGTATTTTGCTTCCTGTACCAGTCTTGAAACCTTTGACTGTTAACAAATCTATGAAGTGATTTAGGGTAATGCAAGTATTTTGAAATTTTTGGATGCGTCTTTAAAATTTCACTTATTTTACCACAAATCTCTATATCTATGGGAAAACTTAGATTCATAGCATTATCTGGACATAAATTTTCAAGTATTGAAATAATTGCTTTATACTTTTGATAATGTATCATTTTACTTACCGCAATCCTTTAGCGTAACGTAACAAAAAATATAAGTATGAAATGAAATTAATTTTAGTAGGAAAATAACTATGTTTTAAGAATATTTTCATATCCTAAAATATAAAATTAAAAATCGCCTTTAACGGACGAAACGAAAAGGTGAAAAGAAAACGTCATTACCGTGCGGTCCGAAATAGAATTACATCGATAAAAGCTATGAAATGAATTAAAGTGTGAGCGATGACTGGCCCGTAATTTGTGAGCTAGCAAACGATGTGAAATGCTTATGATTCGGACCGCATTAAAAAAGATACATCTAAACCACCACAGAATACAATACGATTATTTTATTTTATTTCGTCAAAGTGCCGTGATTTGTGATGAAACTATTTCGGAATGCAGGGAAGAAGAGTTTGTAGCACTGTTCTTCAACGTAGACTCAGATAGCGACGAAAAAAATATATACATATAAATTCTTCCTTTTCGACGAAGAGTTCCACACGACTTTTCATTTGTTTCTCTCATGGCCGAATAAAACATATACTATGGATTATCTGATCTGAACTGCTAAAATAATTGAGCGAAAACAATTTTTGACATTCCATTCCATTCAACGCTCACATCGCCTCACCTCCGTCGCATGAGCCACGAAAGTCATACGAATGAATGAACGCATTTGCTTCACTCATGGATTATTAGCCATTCACCTCATTCATTCGTAATCGATTTTAGCGAAATAATTCTATTTCGGAACGCAGGGACGGTCGGTCGGTCGTGTTTTTAACCGACTTCAAAAAGGAGGCGGTTCTCAATTCGACTGTATGTTTTTTTTTTTTTTTATTTTTTTTTTTTTTTTTGGCGTTGTTACTCCATAACTCCGTCATTTCTGAACCGATTTGAACAATTCTTTTTTTGTTTGAAAGAGTGTACTTCCAAGTAGGTCCCATTTTGGTTTGGTCATGATCTGATGAAGGTCTTCAGAGATAGGCAGTGGAACTCCTCAGAAAATGACAGCATACTTCTCGAAATTGAGGTAATCGCTTTGTACCTGAGTGCTGATTAGAAGGTATTACTTGAAAATTGACATTCTTCCACCTGACCTTCGATCCTGGCTTCATCACCATATTCACCATAGAACTCCTCAACGGATCAGAGCACATAACTCGAGATTGCGACAATCACTGCGTTAGGGTGCTAACTCAAGGGTATTACTTGGAGATTATCAGAATACCCTCCTGACCTTCGATCCTGGCTTCATCACCATAGAACTCCTCAACGGATGACAGCACATAACTTTGGATTGCGGTAATCAATTTGTGTTAGGGTGCTTATTGCAGGGCATTGCTTGAAAATTGCCAGTATACCCACCTGACCTTCGATCTTGGCTTCATCACCGTAGAACTCTTCAACGAATGACAGTACATAACTCGAGATTGCGGTAATCATGTTGTGTTAGGGTGCTGATAGCAGGAAGCTACTCAAACATAGCTACTTATACTGACTTGAACTTCGTTTCATATTAACACCACGTTTGCAAGAACTACCCATACTTCACAATTTAACCCAGCAACACTAAAAAATGTGAAATAAAATAAACTTTTAACAAAAAAATAGCAACCGACTTCAATAGTAACAGCAGTCATTCACTAAAAAGTTAATAATAATTCTATAAAGACCGATGGTACCGAAGCAACACTTTTGCTGACTTCTTTCTTCCTGAAACAATATGTTATCTAGAAGTCGGCGTATTTCCTACGATACAGCAACATAAATACCAATATAAGAACGCCGACTTCTAGATAACACATTGTTTCAGGAAGAAAGAAGTCAGCAAAAGTGTTGCTTCGGTACCATCGGTCTTTATAGAATTATTATTAACTTTTTAGTGAATGACTGCTGTTACTATTGAAGTCGGTTGCTATTTTTTTGTTAAAAGTTTATTTTATTTCTTTTTTGTTTCATTTTCCCACTAAGTGGAAAGGCAAAAGGATCTTAGCCCATACAGCCATGTCTGACGTTATAGTTATTATCTGTTTATATGCACTATCCTCTTCTGTTGAGGATCATCTGAAAGGTCTGTCCTGTCTAAGTCACTGTCCTGTCGTTTCCGCTATAATGATAGCCTTATAACGCAAATACAACAGGGTTAGAAAAAACTAGAAACTTAGAAAAATTTGCTATTCACTTATATTATTCTCCCTGCGTTCCGAAATAGAATTATTTCGCTAAAATCGATTACGAATGAATGAGGTGAATGGCTAATAATCCATGAGTGAAGCAAATGCGTTCATTCATTCGTATGACTTTCGTGGCTCATGCGACGGAGGTGAGGCGATGTGAGCGTTGAACGGAATGGAATGTCAAAAATTGTTTTCGCTCCATTATTTCAGCAGTTCAGATCAGATAATCCATAGTATATGTAAACCGCACGGTTTATTTCGGAACGTAGGGATAGCGGTTTGAACGGCGACAAGTGTTGCCACCTAAAAAGCTAGAAAGGGCTAGATTTAGCAAATTTTGCCATCAAAAGTGCTAAAAACAATACTTTCATGGCGGAAACTCAGTCAGTATTTTGTACTTACAGTTGCATTTGCATATGTTTCGGACATAACAAATTTAAAATTCAAACAAAGTTTTTAAATTGTTTTTTTTAAATGCAGTAAGTAATTTCAAAAAATGCAATAGAGTAAATTAAAACTGAGTTATTGAATTGTTAAAAATCGTACCTGCTGAAGCAGAAGTTGATAGCTGATTTACATCTGCGTTTTTTGCGGATTTGAACGAATATTTCAAGTACATCCTAATTTTTTTTTATTATTTCAGTTGGCTTCTGTGTAAACAGCAAGACTCTCAATCGTTTTAAACCCCATAATATACCTATGTAGTATGGATATCATTGTTTTTAGCCCCATTTTGTTTCTGGTTTTAGTTTTATTTAGGTTCACAGAACTATAAATACCTATAACGAAAAGGGCTAGATTGCTCTTTTCGGACTAAATCATCAAAAAACGAGTTCAACTACAGGAAAAAGTGCTAGATCTAGCCCGAAAAGGGCTAAGGTGGCAACGCTCGGACAACAGCGTCAGTCGGCGGCGCGGGCGCAGGGATGGATTTCGTAGTATAATTATACTATTTGTACCATATTTTCATGACATGTAGTATTTAGTATCGTAATATAACTATACTACGTAAAAATACCATAATTTTATCTTCTGGCTGACCGACTTGTTTTATTGGTTGAGAAGTTTTGCTTTTTAACATTTACCCTACAATATAGGGAATTTCTGTGCGTTTTGAATATTTTTAGTAATTTTTTTAAAATTTTAAAATTTTAAAGGGCTATTTTATTAAATTATGAATATTACTAGAAATTTTTAAAAAAAATTGACTAACAAATAGGCTATTTTTATTTCAATTCAAAACAAAAATCAACGAAAAACTAAACGTAGTATAATTTTAGCCAAGTAGTATATTTTCAACTCCCATAGACAATAATTTTCCGAGGGTCTGAATCCAACCCTGCGCGGGCGTCACATTTTTTATGTATAGTTTGTTCAGCCTGTGTGCCAGTCCTTTTTGCCATGTTATATTTCTAATGTTAGAGGGTTTTATTTTATTTTATTTTACCTACCTATTATTAAAAAAGTGATTTTGCACAAGGTGCCTTGTGCTTGTGAACCGTTGATATTAGCTATAACAGACATTGATAATTACGCACGAGGTTATTTTTAAAATAAATGTCATGATCAACGAGTTTTAAAATCGATTCTACGATTATTTTAGTACATTTTTGTACTAGCAACACCGTGCTGTCACTGGTGGACGTCTCGGATTGGCTCTTCAATCTGATTGGCCGACTAGCTCTTCCCGGCATTTTTGGAGAACGGAGGAGTGATATAAAAATCGGTGGAAGAGGTAGCGGGCCCTCTTTTTCCTGCTTGACTTCGTGGTGAACTGTTGTTCCTAACTAGTGAAGAATATATTTGAGTGACCAGATAAAGTAGTTTCTTTTCATATCAGAAGTGACAAAAGGACCCAAAAATAATAAGGTACGATATATTTTTCATTTCATTTTGAGGTTACTTCAAAGATAAAAAACAGTCTATCTTGCTTGCCACGTTTTTCTTTTTGTATTTATTTGTTTAATCTAAATATCAGATACAAATGTTATGCGAATACGTCGTAAGTGGCTGGATTCCTCTGAGACAATTGATCGAGGCGACTCTTCGATATTGAACTCTTGGGAGTACAGACACATTTTCTCGTTTACAACTGTTTATCTCTGGTTCATTTGGTCGAGGCCACTCTTCGACAATGTAACCGTTGATAGACGGTGTTTGAGCATTTCTAAGCTAGTACTTGGCCAAGGCAACACTTTGGTAGTGCTTGTTTGGTGTGATCACGAAATTTACCTTTGAATCAATTGGTCAGGGCTACTCTTTGATATTGAGTTCTTGGGTAAATTATCACTTTTGATGCTCAGAGAAGTGATTAGCTAGTGATTCATTTGGTCGGGGCAACTCTCCGACAGTGTAATCATTGGCCGTATTCACTGAAATAATAATTGTATCTGACGGTACTTAAAAAGTAAAAGATAACTAATAGTTCTATGAAATGAATTTAAATTCTGAAAAACTTTTCAAGCTGGTTGGATAATGTGAGTTAGGTACTATTATTTCAATAATGTGAGTTATGTACGATTACTCACAATTTATGTATGCTTACTACAAGCTATGTATGCTTGTTCTTTGAATAGTGTGAGCTATGTACGCTTACTTGCAGGCTATGTATGCTTGTTTTCTGAATAGTGTGAGCTATGTATGCTTACTTGCAGGCTATGTATGCTTGTTCTTTGAATAGTGTGAGCTATGTATGCTTACTTGCAGGCTATGTATGCTTGTTCTTTGAATAGTGTGAGCTATGTACGCTTACTTGCAGGCTATGTATGCTTGTTTTCTGAATAGTGTGAGCTATGTATGCTTACTTGCAGGCTATGTATGCTTGTTCTTTGAATAGTGTGAGCTATGTATGCTTACTTGCAGGCTATGTATGCTTGTTCTTTGAATAGTGTGAGCTATGTACGCTTACTTGCAGGCTATGTATGCTTGTTTTCTGAATAGTGTGAGCTATGTATGCTTACTTGCAGGCTATGTATGCTTGTTCTTTGGATAGTGTGAGCTATGTATGCTTACCACAGGCTATGTATGCCTGTTCTTTGAATTGTGTGATGTGAGCTATGTGTGCTTACTTTCGGCTATGTATGCCTTTCGTGGATTTTTGTGAGTACTTAACAGATGAAAGCAGATAAAACCTCCTTCTTGTTAAATTATTAAGTTGCCAATACTCTAATTCTAAATGAGGATTACGGCTAAGTAGGCCCCTTTGTTTATTTTTATTTCATTACTCCACTGACAAACGCCATATAACATAGCCTTAAAAGCGGCTTTATTCTAGTAATTTGAACACTTCTTTAGTATTAGAAAATTATTTTCATCCAGTATTATATAATACATGAGTACGTTTCAAAAATGAATTAATTGAAAATCGGATTTTAATATTTAATTGAATATTGTAGTGACTCAAAGCAATGAGTCCTGATAAGACAAAGCGCAAGCAAGGGCGGGAGCCTAAAAAGCGACGTCGACGAAGGGAGACGCCAAGCTCGTCGAGCACTTCTAGCAGCAGCAGCAGCAGCAGCAGCAGCAGCTGCTGTAGAAGACGATCTAGATACCGCAAGTCACGAAGCACCTCACGGCCTGTGATGGCTGATGAACTGCTAGAGGCTCTGAAGGCTTTGAAAGGGGATTCAAGTAAGTCATCTTCCGCTGTAAATAATAATCAACTGAACAATGTTATACCTGAGTTTGATCCATCACTTAGGACTCAGAATATAGAATGTTGGTTACGAAAGGTGAACGAATGTGCCACCATATACAAATGGAACGATACACAGACTATTCATTTTGCCCTACAAAAATTAGTAGGTTACGCTAAGACGTGGTTTGAAGCTCTACCGACAGTGGTTTTTACCTGGAGTGAGTGGCAAATGAAACTTACAAAAGCATTCCCTAGTGAGGAAAACTACGGAAAGCTTTTGGAAGAAATGTTGGCCCGTGTTTCACGAAATGATGAAAATCTGCGCGAATATTACTATGACAAGTTGACTTTATTCAACAGATGTCAGATTACAGGAAGAAAGGCTGTAGATTGTATTATTCACGGAATCAGTGACAAGTCCTTGCGTAATAGTGCACAGGCACTAAAGTGTGAGGAACCAGAGGATATGCTTAATTTCCTTAATTCACAAAGTTCTTCTGAGACAATGACAAATAATATGCAGAAGAGGCGTGACCGAATTTTTAGGAATCGATCAGCTAATGTTTCGTTCAGCTCATTACCAAATCATGGTGAATCTGGAGTAATTTGCTTCAATTGTCGAGCCAAAAGACATCCCTTTTCTAAATGTCCTAAACCATTAGTTAAATGTACGAAATGTTCTAGGGTAGGACATGATAGTGACCGTTGTAGAGCAACTGACCGCTTGAATTTTCGAGTAGAAGACAAAGAACATGATAAGACTAAGAAAACCCTTAAGGTTTCAACAAATAATCCTAATGACAAATATTATAAGCCTATAACAATAAATAGCCAAGAGTCTGTTGCCTACGTTGATTTTGGAAGCGAATGCACCTTGATGCGTGAGACTGATGCTCGAAAGTTAAATCTAACTAAGTTTTCTGGCGACCTCCCCATAGTTAAAGGTTTTGGGAACTCTAGCATATGTCCTTTATACAAAACAATTGCCAGCATAAAAGTTGATGAGGTTGAAATGTCTCTTAAAATCCTCGTTGTGCATGATGATTTGCTTCAAACTTCAGTTTTGGTAGGACAAAATTTTACGGAGCTTCCTGCTGTCACGGTCCTAAAAGACAGTGACACCTTGCTGTTCTATAGCAACCCATCTTTTAGGACAGTGGAAGGTTCAAATGATAGAATTGATTTAATGACATTAGAACCGGTGACTATGGTGCGAACCGAACTAGTTCCTGTTTATGCCCCCGAAAAGAACTTTACGGGTGATATATATATTGAAGGGTATTACTGTAATGAACCGGGAAGAGAGTATCACTTACATCGCGGTGCATATCGGATCCAAAACGGGCAAGGTCACTTGGTGGTTACAAACATGACCCACAAGCCCATAGAATTGGATAGTCAGTTCGTGATTGCGAGAGCACTCAAATTTGTTGAGAAGCAAGTTTTCCATACAAATAGAATTTGTACAGATATTTCGACAATAGAACCTTTAAAAAGGTCTGATATTTGTGTTGGCAGCAATGTTAATAATGAAAATTTAGATAAATTACATCAATTACTACAGTCTTACCGCTACTGCTTCGCAACAAACTTGAGTGAGATAGGTTGTACAAAACACGTAGAAATGCAAATTGACTTGACAGATGATAAACCTGTCGTATACAGACCTTATAGGCTTTCATACTCAGAACGCGAACAAGTCAAACAGGTCATTGATGAACTTTTAGAAAACGATATAAAACAAGAATCTTGTTCAAATTATGCAAGCCCCATTCTGATGGTAAAAAAGAAGACTGGAGAGCCGCGCCTGTGTGTAGATTTCAGGGCCCTTAATAACAAAACTGTGAAAGATAAGTTTCCTTTGCCATTGATTGATGACCAACTTACAAACTTAAGTGGAAATAAGTTCTTCACTACTCTAGACCTTGCTTCTGGATATTATCAAG
This sequence comes from Ypsolopha sequella, assembly GCA_934047225.1. NCBI lineage: Eukaryota > Metazoa > Arthropoda > Insecta > Lepidoptera > Ypsolophidae > Ypsolopha > Ypsolopha sequella. Next base: position 30,016,646 of record OW203991.1, on the reverse strand, counting down.
TCCAAATGGCAGAGAAAAGTAGACACCTGACTGGCTTTGTCACACCCGACGGTCATTACGAATTTAAGAGGATGCCATTTGGATTGGCTAACGCCCCATCTGTGTTCCAACGCATGATGAACAAAATGTTAGGCCAAAGAAGATTCCATTCAGCGTTGGCATATTTAGATGATCTCCTAATCCCCTCAAAAACTATAGATGACGGTTTCAATCGTCTTGAAGAAATTTTGAAATTGCTCAGAGAATTTGGCTTAACTCTCAAATTGTCTAAATGCCGCTTCTTCGACGAGTCCTTAAATTATCTTGGTTATGAAATCTCAGTTAATGGCATCAAACCAAGTGAGGCAAAAATATTGGCCGTAAAAGAATTCCCAGTGCCCAAGAACATTCATGAAGTGCGTCAATTTTTAGGCTTGTCTAGCTATTTTCGTAAATTTGTCAAGGGATTTGGTGAAATTGCAAGGCCATTGACAAATTTATTAAAAAAGGATGTCGTCTGGCAATGGCGAGATACAGAAGCACAATCGTTTATGTGTCTTAAAGAGAAACTTATTGAAAGACCTATTCTTGCACTGTATAACCATAAGTTGGAAACTGAACTACACACAGACGCCAGTTCTTTGGGAATAGGTGGCATCCTAATGCAATGGCAGGAAAACCCAAGAGTGCTTAAACCTGTTGCTTATTTTAGCAGACAAACAACACCCGAGGAAAAATATTTACACTCTTATGAGTTGGAAACACTTGCGGTGGTATGCTCCCTAAAAAAGTTTAGAATTTATCTGCTAGGCGTACAGTTCAAGGTTTATACTGACTGCAGTGCTTTGAGAACTACTCTTACAAAACGTGACTTGATACCTCGTATTGCTAGGTGGTGGCTGCAAATAAGCGACTTAACCTTTGATATAGAACATCGCCCAGGGAAAAGTATGATGCATGTAGATGCACTGAGTCGTAATACAAAACAACCATCTGAAGACTTAGATAATTCCACTTTGACTGTTTATAATATAGTAAAAGAAAATTGGTTACTTACCTTGCAATTAGCTGACCCTGAAGTCTCCCGAATCTATAAAATTTTGAGTCCAGATAATGATGAAACAACAAAAGAAATCAAGAAAAATTTTGCGATTAAGAATAACAGCGTTTATAAAAGGGTAGATGACAAATTATGTCTTGTAGTCCCACGTGGTGCTAGGTGGCAGATTTGCCGAGCAAATCATGACGATATAGGTCATCCTGGTATTGCGAAAACATTAGATAAAATCTGTAATCAGTTTTGGTTCCCAAAATTACGACGCTATGTAAAAAAGTATATTGCCGCATGCATAGAATGTGCTTACAATAAAGATAATGCTTCCAAAACAAAAGCTGGGCATCTTTATCCAATAGAGAAAGTAAGTGTACCGTTCCATACTATACATATTGACCATCTTGGACCATTTGTTAAAAGCAAAAATAGCAATTGTTATATACTTACCATTGTAGATGGATTTACTAAATATGTTTTTGTAAAACCTGTCAAAAATACCAAGACAAAAACCACCATCAAAGTGTTGGAAAGCATTTTCTTTGATTTTGGTTTGCCAGTCAGGATAATATCCGATCGTGGAACATCTTTTACGTCAGGAGCTTTTAAGTCATTTTGTAATAGTTATGGCATTAAGCATATTCTTAACGCAGTCGCTTGTCCCAGGGCAAATGGACAGGCAGAACGCTTCAATCAAACTATCCTCAATGCATTATCCACACATAATTCAGGAAAGAGTGAGCGTGACTGGGATAAGTGTCTGGGTAGAATACAATGGGGAATAAATAACACTATAAATGTAACTACGCAAAAAACGGCGACACAGGCTCTGTTCGGTGTTAGGTCACGTGATAATCTTTCAAACAAGTTAGACTTGGTTACTAATGAAGACGATTCAAACCATGAGATTATAAAAGAATCCGTAAGTAAAAACATAAATGCTGCACAGGAAAAACAAAAATTAAGACATGACGCGACACACAAATCTGCACATATTTACAATGAAGGTGACTTAGTAAAAATTTTGAGAAATAATTACCACAATGATGGTAAAAGTACAAAGCTTTTGTCGAAGTTTATTGGACCGTACAAAGTTATTAAGTGCCTAGGTAATGACAGAATAGAATAAGCAATGTTCCTGGATTTAAGACAAGTAAGAAAGTGTATGATACCGTAATCGCAGCTGACCGCATGAGACCTTGGATAAATGTCAAATCTTTAGAAGTCGATAATAGTAGTTCAAGCAGAAGTAGTCAAGGTGATGTCTCAGCTGATGAACACGTTAGTGATTAAATTAAATTTTAGTAGTATCCTAATAATTAAAATTTTAGAATGACCGAAAGTCATGTCATGATTGATAAATATTATTAATGGAATTATCTCAAAACAATGTAACAGAAAACATCTTTTTGCAAAAATATACAAATATGTTAATTTCATAGTTCAGTAAGTAAATTAAACAGAGATAAATCAGCTAGCTAAATGTATCCTAGCTAAGACTTGATATAAATATAAATAATTCAGTGTAATCATAACTTTACCCATCATAAATGTTGAAAATCAAAGTGAACACATTGTAATTATCTTAGTTCATATTTTATTAGAAATAGGAGTAATTGAAGTGTTGTTGTATATTAATTGAGTGTAGTGTAATTGTTTCAAGTGTTGTATGTTAATTGCTCCGTGCACCAGGAGGTAGCACGGTGTCCGATGGCCGAATGTCATGATGATCGAGTTTTAAAATCGTTTCTACGATTATTTTAGTATATTTTTATACTAGCAACACCGTGCTGTCACTGGTGGACGTCTCGGATTGGCTCTTTAATCTGATTGGCCAACTAGCTCTTCCCGGCATTTTTGGAGAACGGAGGAGTGATATAAAAATCGGTGGAAGAGGTAGCGGGCCCTCTTTTTCCTGCTTGACTTCGTGGTGAACTGTTGTTCCTAACTAGTGAAGAATATATTTGAGTGACCAGATAAAGTAGTTTCTTTTCATAAAAATATTATGTACATTTCTTGCTCGACGTATTTTCAATAATCGTAAAAACGACGTATTCACAATAATGCGAGGTAGTTGGTGTAATCTTGAGAATTATGTATTGGCTCGTCTCTTATAAGAGTATACGTACAAAGGTACCTTAATTTTTTTTCCAGAATAGCTCTTGTTATTGTTATTAATCTCACGAAATTTCAGTTACCGGAAATAAATAGTTTTCTCAAAAAAAATTTTTCAAATTTCGTAAAAAAGTTTATGCATATCTTTTATTTAGCTTACCAAAAATGTAATGGTTGCCTTTTTATGGTATTGGTGCTGATTAGTGATTTAATAGAAAAAATAGGTCGAATCTGTTCCAAAACCGAATCAGAGCACCCCGACTCTATACAGTCTTGTGGATACTACCCCTAGAGTGTATATAATAACTACAAACGCGGTAGGAACTATGAACGCGGTGCCATGTCAGAAATGTCTGGTCGTAACTTTTGAATTTTTGATCGGTAAATATAAAGGACTTGCTTCAGCTGCCGGATCCGGCACTTGGGATAGATGCCGGAGTCGGCATTTTTTTTGTCAGTTCTGTTCTTCTGACATCGAGTCGTTGATGTAGTGATAAAGCAGTAGGCTTTGATAATAAGCATCTCTACCTACTCGCTACCAAGCTAACTACCCGAACGGCACAACGTTATCTTGTCCACTCAGTATGACATTTATGTTTTCTTTGTCAGGATGGTCGTTACTGACGATTTGATGATTTATTACTGATGATTTATTATCAGCCGCAGCCGCCGCCGCCACATTATTATGGTCAATATGCGCCGCAGCCGCCGGGAGAGCACGCCGAGGCGGTGGCGTATGTAGAGCCGCAGCCGGAGCTGCAGCATTTGTAAGTTCATTTTATATTATTATATTTACGAGTGGTTTATTTTTTATTTACAAGTTTTAGGTGCTAAGTACTCGTCCGCCGCACATCTTTCCTTTCCGCCATTTTGTTCTGCTGTTGTGGTGAGTGGCGTCAGTTAAACCATTGATTTGAAAATGCCTATAACATTATCTTCATATTTATAATTCGAAATTCGAAAGCTCTAAAATATAAATGTTTTAGTTTATTATATGTTATTGTTTTTATTAAAGAAGCCGCATGCCGCTTTCGGTACATACGGTGTCATACTGTTAAAATGTGCAAGTTAGTTTCACTCTTATTACTACGTTATAATTCATTCAACACGTGCGCGGCAAAATGTCCAGTTCAAAGAGCGCGGTGGTCCTTTGACATAGTCACCCGCACTTGAAGCGAAATGGCTTCTAAGTCTCCGCAATTAAGTGCAAGTTCGTTTGAATTTCACACAGGTAAAGGTAAAGACGCGCCGCGGCGGCGGCGGACGCCCAGTGTCATGTTACCATCAGCGATCTATGTACCTAGACCACTAGGTCACAAAATAACCACTTACAGAATGTTTACTCCGCATAACTAGCGAAAACAGGCGCACGCACACATAGACGACTACTTACGACGATCTCGGAGATACTCGGGCGAATGCCAATACGAAAGTCTGCCCAAAGATTTCAAAAGTTAAGATGAGCCCTGGCACCTAAAATCTATTGCATTGTTTTTGAATGTGTGCATTAACATAATGCCGACGCGCGCACAATATGATTGCGCAATCTGTCTACCTACGGTCAGCAAACTGATCAGACTACTAAAGTTGTAAAATTTCAAATCTTTTACTGCACTTAAGGCGTCCAACTATCACTGTGTTCAGATGAGCACTGATTCCAAACGTGTGAGCGTCACCCATTTAAAGGTGAAAACATTTTGATGCTGTCATAGTACGCTAAAGGCTTATCTTTACTTTTGAAATCTTTGATTCTGCCGAGATAATCATACGTACGCGTCTATGCATGTGTGCGTCTGTTTTCGCTCCGTCGTTGAGTCGGCCTTCTGGTAGTATCTATTTTGTGGCTAGTTACTATGGTGTCAGTCACTGATTGATCTTAAGAGGCTGCACAATGCTAAAGTGCTTTAACTTTTTTGTTTTTTAACTGTCTATCCTGCTCTAATCAGAGGCCGAGCAAGCAACACTTCAGTTAGCTTAAAATCGCGACTACATTGGGACCAAAGATTTGAAAAGTGAAGATAAGCCCTTACCGTACTATGACAGCACCAAAATGTTTTCACCTTTAAATGGGTGACGCTCACACGTTTGGAATCAGTGCTCATCTGAACACAGTGGCAGTTGGACGCTTTAATTAATTTTTACGAGAAAAGAGTCTCAATATGCCGTCGTGTGCGTTTTTAAAGTGCACTAACATTAATTTGAAGAAATACGAATAAAGCCAAAAGTGTGACATTTCACATTCAAAACACATTAAAAAACAATGCAATAGATTTTAGGTGCCAGGGCTCGTCTAAACGTTTAAAATCTTTGATTAAGACTTTATTAATGTCACATTAAACTACCTATAATTTCTTTTTGTAATATAGATGATATTTTCTAGTAAGTATCTACATGTAAGTGTGCTGGTTTCGTTTCAATCGGTTTTGATATATGGAAACTAAAATCGCTTTTTTCGTGAAATTCATGCTTTTTTGAAAGTATTTCAAATTTTTACCAGCTACATTGACGGAACTGAATCCAATGCAAAACTGATGTTTGGCATTGTAGAGCCCCTTAGTAGACGAACCTTTGATTATTTTTTAAAAGCCCGGAAAATTGAGTTCGATGCATGATTATTATTACTCACAATACTATAAAATAATAAACAAATAGGTACTTAAGTATATTAATATAAAAAAATATTTACGTTAAAAATTACTTAGGTACTTACGTACGTGTTTGATGCTGTTAAAGATAAACATATTTTTATTTACAGATGTACGGAGTGCGGCGGATGGTGCCGCGGCGGCGCGGGCACAGCGCGTGGGCGTGGGCGCGGGCGTGGTTTTCGTGGCGGCCGCCGCCGCTCTGCCACGGCGGGAAGGAATTATTACATTAGATTTTAAAACAAAAATTTATTGTTAAAAGATGATTACTTTGATTGCCGGCACATAGGTACAGTCATTGAAATAATAAGGGATGGAAGTATAAACGCGCTTGAAAATTGACGCCACTAAATAATTGCCACGGTGGGCATGTGCTTAGTTATAAGTGCCGCACGTCTAGCAGTCTCGTGACAGCTGTGCGTGAACTAAGTCGTCGAGTTTATACATGTAACGTTTAAAAAAAGCCACAATATGCCTAGTTGCATTGTAAAATGGTGTCTAAGCAACTCCACGAAACATTCCAAGCGTGATGGTATAAGTTTCTATACATAAATATGAAAATTGACATATTTTTCAAACATTAGTCGAAAATAAATAACCTAAGAATAATTTAACACTAACCACATAAGTTTATAGTCGGTTGTAGCATTTTCGTTCCTATCACGTTACAATAAAGATAACAAAAGAGTCTAAATTGTGTGGCGCTGCCGCCGTAGACGTGGTACATGAGAATTGGATGGTGTTATGCACGAAAGAGTATGCATGCAGTAGTTACTAAGTCGTAGATATATCAAAACATTACTGAGTATATTTTGAGGTTTATTATTTTATTATTACGCTGTTGTAATCACGTGAAATTGCAATTTTCCCAAATTCTGATAATAAAATATATACATGAATATTAGTTCAAATAGTTATACGAATTTTTTTTAATACAGTACGCACTTAAACCTTTTTATAACGTTGTTTATTTACGTTTTAAATAAATATTTTTTTCTTATTTAACATTTCTGTATTTTGATTCCAGCATCTAATGAAAAAATATTTTTAGTTATGTATGGTACTACATAAGTAAAGGATAAATCTGTAGTTATTGTATTATACATTTTTTTATTACTTTAATTCTGATATTTTATTATTATCCTTATTGCTACGTATATTGTGGCACAACCTGGCAAATAAATATCAAAAGTTTTTCGATATCGTATCCAATATATTTATGGACGGAACCGCATATATTATTTTCAAACAATTAGACCAGTAAAATTGTTTGTCAAGAAAAAGTCCCAGGTTCAGCACACAAATTTCTACAAGCATATCTAAAATTATTTCAAGTATTACCAAAAAACAAGTTATCTTTGTTGATCAGTGTTATTTATTAATAATTTTGATCCCTGCCGAATGTTGCATAAACATATCCATTTTTATGACGGATAATCCTGCCTATTCGAGTTGCTTTGGTTAGAGCGTCATTCGACTTTGTTGTCTTGTTTCGTTCACACACAGCATATTGGTAGAGGACCACGATACTGTCGCTTACTTGCTGATTGTCAATTGGTTTGGAATCACTGTGTTGAAGGTACAACCATGAAAAAAAGTATAAAATTGCGAAGTAGTAACATGTACGTTTACTTTAAAAAACTTTTTTGCTAGGCATACAGAGATGGGGAGATAACATTTTCTTAAGGGGATATGCGAAAAAATACGGGTGTTTCTTTTCTGTTTATTTCATGAGATACACAGAAAATTATAATCAGTTTCTGGTATATGCATCTTGACTATATAATCTAGGGATTTGAAATTGGAAAACATGTTTGGATAAATTTTCCTCGATAGAAATAATTGTTGAAATTAGGTCTTCAAACACACTTTTTCTCCTCGTTTGACGAATAGGAACCATATACAGAACTCAAACATATTTTATTATGTGTCTTTCAAAAATATCTACAGGTTTAATATTTGAAATTTTGCTAGCTATTTTAGTTTTTTTATAAAAATTATAAAACTAACATTTTTCACTTTCGCCCTGAATCCGCCCCTCTCGCACTGCGCGATTTTTTACTTGGAGTGATAGTGACAAAAATAAAATTCGCATAGCCTCTTAATAAAAATGTACCTATGTGCCGCCAATCACTGATTCTTATTTTATCTAGTGCCGTTTAGCAGCCGGATTGTGAAATTCAAGATTTGCTCAGTATTTATTCAACAAAATCTTACTACCTATGTATTGTATAAACTGTCATCGCAAAGTTACCATTGATTTCTGTAAGTAAATTAGAATTTTAAAATTTAAAGCTTTAAAATTTTAATTTACAGAAACCAACGGAAATTTTTTGTGATGGCAGCATACATAATACGTAGGTAATAAGAGTTTGTTGAACAAATATTGGACATGTTTTTAATTTAAATGTTCGATGTTTCTATTATTTACAAAAAGGCAGATTTTTCACAATCCGGCTGTGAAACCACGCTTAAGAGCCGTTTAGCTGCCGGATTATAAAAAATCCGCCCTTTTCTAAATTATAGAAACGTTGAACACTTTAATTCAAAATTTGCTCAATAAGTAATTTGTTCAACAAACTCTTATTACCTATGTATTATGTATGCTGCCATCGCAAAATTTCCATTGGTTTCTGTAAATTAGAATTTCAAAAATCCAGGATTAAAAAAATGAAATTCTAATCTACCGAAACCAATGGAAGCTTTGCGATGGCAGCATATACAATACATAGGCAGGATTAAGATAAAGAGCGGTTTCGCAGCCGGATTGTGAAATACCCGCCTTTTTCTAATTAATTGGCATCGAAACAAATTCACTCAATAGTTATTCAGCAAAACTTTATTACCTATTTGTTGTGTATACTGCATTTGCAAAGTTTCTATTGGTTTCTTTACCTAATGGAAACTTTGCGATGGCAACATACACAATTCATAGGTAATAAGGCTTTGTAGAATAACTTTTGAGTGAATTTTTAATTTAAGTGTTCTGTTTCGATAAATTAGAAAAAGGCGGATATTTCACAATCCGACTTCGATACCGCTCTTAATTAGAACAAGCAGGGTTTTTCACAATCCGGCAGCTAAACGGCTCTAAAATAAGTTTGAAAATTATATACATAGGTATGTTAAGGTTGATTATTTTTGATTATTGGCACATACATTTTTATGAAAACAACACTTTTAATTTATTAAAAAAAAAAAAATAGAAAAGTTTCTTCATAAAAATGTATGTGCCGACTATCACTCGATTATTATTTAAATTTTTATTATAAATGTTAAATATCAATATAATGAGGAAGAGTCACGATTTTTGTTAAGTATGTAGATCGATGACAGTAAAAAAAACATGACTTATGGTGAAAAAAATATCCAAATCGGACAAGAAATGTCGAAAGTACAGCAATTTTACTGTAGCAGTTCAAATAACGCCCGCCAGTACCAGCCGCGAGCGCGTGACGTCATCCCACACATACCCGGGGCGCGACCCCGCACGCGCTCTTCAGTTCTGTAGGTGTACTCTGTTTCCCGCGCAGTTCTTGAGCTGTGCTTGTCACGGTCGCTTTGTTATAGATTTATTGTTGTGTATCAATATCCTTAAAAATGTCTTACAAATATTGTGTCGTGCCAAAGTGCAAGAGTACAAGTAGTAGTACGCCCGACAAACTATTTTTTCATGTTCCAACAGACAAAAAAGCTAGAAAAAAGTGGTGTAGTGTTATGAAGAGAGATCCTTTATCAAGCAAAAGTACTCATTACTGTTGCGAAGATCATTTCGACGTAAGTACCTTTCCTACGTTATACCTTATACTTGACGTATACCTATTTCCTCGTATTATTGAGTAAATGTCACCTATTTTATCGATCAATGGAATCAAAAACCTTAAAACTTAATCCTTTTATGTCATATTGTCTCAACCTTAACACAATCGTATGAGGTAATAACAATAAACAATAATCAACGTAGGTATGATATTTGTAGTCCGGGAGACTACCGCATTTTTATCTACGATAATGAATACCTATCAACAATAGGTAATGATTCGAATTTTAATTTCTTTGCTGTAGGACCTATTTTTTGGATCTGCTTTTCTCAGTAAGTAAAGTATTATTTAAAAATAAAATAAAGAATCTTTAATCTGTTTTTACTTTTTACAGGTCGAAAATGACATGGAAAATTATATAAGGTACCGATTGATGGGTGGTCAACTAAGACTAAAAAAAGGAGTTCTGCCGCATAAATTTGACTGCCAAAGAAAGGATATAATAATATAATTGATATAATTGTTCTATTTTTGAACACTTTTCTGGTGTTTGTTTTGTTGTACAATAATCGATGAAGCCTTGTGCACTGTTCGTGTCGTTACCTTCTTTTTTATAATCATTTATCAAGTTATGCAATGATAATTTCGTAAGTTCATTCTGTGTAACGTAACTTGTTAACTGAATCCTAATAGAATTTAACTGTATATTGTGCACCAGTTTGTTAAAAAATTGTTCACTTCTTACATTAGCGTTATCGTCAATATCTCCAGCGCTGGAACCGATATCTTTGGCTTTTATAAATTTCAAGGTTGTGCCCACTGTGGCCAGTTTTGGTTTGGCCCAATAACATTTTTTTTCAGTTGGAGAAGGCTCTTCACTGCGTCTGTGTATCCACATAAGAAATGCTACACTATGTTTGCAACCTCCTTTTTGTGCAGCACAATCATGACAAGTAACATCAATAATAGTTTTATCATTTTCTTCACATTTGAGAGTGCAGCTATAACCTTGTGGAGTCATGAAATTGCTGATTATAGCAATAAGTAATTGTGCACGACTTGTGGCAAGGCACGTAGCCTCGCGAGTTCTCTTCCCGACATTGTATAGTATCGACGTGTTTTATTATGTGGTTTTAGCCACTTGATTATATCGGACTACTAACAGTTAACCTGTGTTTCAATCAGTCAACAAGCCAACCTGCAAAAGTGGTAACCCCGAACGTCGATTTCTGGACAGTGCGTTTTATGGCTGTTGGGGTATCATGTTCGTGAACTGAACAGACAGGACAGCGGGAAGAGAACTCCCCGTCGAGTAGAGTCGTAGCTCGGCGGGAATTACAACGACTTACGTTGTGGTCGGCGAGTATCCAAGAGGCGGAGGCAGAAAAATTTACAAAAACGCCGGCAAGATGACAACCCGGAAGATACAGCCCGGAGGAGAGATATTATCGAAGGACAACAGCAGGAAGTTAGCATTAGCCCGGAGAAAAAACGAAACCCGGAGGTCAGCAGTAGCCCAGATAACAAACATAGCCTAGAGGATTATACCTTATTATTATATTATTATTATTATTATATATGGATTATATTATATTTCAGCATACCGAAGAAAAAATCGGAACGTGAAGGTGCGGACGTGTTGCAAGTGATGACTTCGACACCGTTACCAAGAAAAGTAAGAGAATTCAAGAACGTAGCTACAAAAGAAGAAAATCGAGGAATATTTTGAGAAGCTTTCTGAGCCATGGAGGTATTTAGCGAATTTTTATTAGCAACATACGACATGTGCAAAGAAACAAGACCCCGATATACATTACAGAGAAACCAGGATGTGTATATGAACACACACATACGAAAATGCTGACAACGTGTGACAATTCTTGTGAAGACCGGATACAGTACAATTTCATGCAGTGATATCGTGTTACGAAGCAACTATTTAGATATTTTATGAACCTTTGTATTTTATGTACCTATTTCAGATTTTTTAGTTTTATTATGTTGTGTTATTGTTTTCAAAAATGGTTTATTTTGACGACTATACAGTCGGGTTTTGCAGAAAACGCTACCTAACTCACGTCGTATCGGAATAGTTAGATTTGTAGATTTTCTAGAGCAATGATTAAAGTATATAAAGAGTATTATTTTTGGTTTTGCATACAGTACATATTGTGAGGTTCAGTGATAAAGATTCAGTTTTTTGTAAAAGTCGTGTAAATATTTTGTGGTTAAAATTCCGAAAAATGGGTAAACCGCAAAGTAAAAACGAACAAGTTGTCATAGCACAGAATGGTGCAAACGAGTCAAGTAATTCGAAATTAGAAGAAAAAATGGAGATTTATGAAATTGTGATAGTAATAACAGTTATCATATTGTGTTTTTTATCAGTGTACGTATTATATACAAAGTGTAGTAATCATATGCGAAAGTGGTTAAGAAAAGAATTAAGAGCGTCAACTTTGGAGAGTGCTCCACAGGCATTCCAAAATACGATGCAGCAACATGTATAGGACAAATTGAAACATAAAATCGAAAGTTTACGAAACAGTGACCATGGTGTTATTTTTGTGTAAGGTACAAAGTAGTGATCATACTAGAAAGTAGTTTTAAAGAATAGCTAAAGTAATTAGATTTGGGGAATGCGGATTAAGCAACTCAGATCTCAATGCAATAGCATGTGTAACGTAGAAATTGTTAAATGAAATGTTAGGGTTCCGTGAGTTTATAACTCGAATATGAACCCGCGAGCTAAATGAAACTATAGATACGGGCAAGCCATATTTTAACCTGAACACTCTTCAAGTAGTTCCGAGCCCTCGGTGAATCGTAAAATGGCCTAGAGAGTATTTTTGCAAACTATCAAGTTATATTTTTTTCTTTCCGCATTAAAGGGATCCTAGAGAGATTTCCGAAACTTAGATATTTTTTTCTTTCTTTTCTTGTAGATTGTATTTTTTTTTTTTTTTTATTGTTTTATTATTGTTGTCAAGTGATTTATAATGTCGATATATAGTCAGGTTAAGCAGGAAACGCTGCCTGAGTGACATCGAATTAGAACAAATAAGCAAAGATGAACAAACAGGGTTCCGTAATAGAATGCAAATGTAGACCCTTGATGCAATGCGAAATTTATTTTTTATTTTTTGAATTTTATTGAATTTCTTGTGTATTGTGTTTTGAAATGTCATTTTTGTTTGTAATTTGTGTAACTATAAAGCATGTCAGTTAAAAAGTCATGAATTTTCGCTTACATGATGTAAAGATATACTATTGGTATACTAGGTATTTTTCTAGCTTTTGGATTGATCACCAAAAAGTTATAAAATGTTTAGGATTCGGATAGATGTCAGGAAATGTATTTTTTGTGTTATGTAACAGTTTTGTATTTGTATTTTTCCTCTATAAATTGTTTAAAGTTTTTTATGATAGCATTTTTTTTTTCACATTAATATACTGTGTAAAGTCCAGTTATGAATTGTGTAGTTGAACAAATTGAAAAATTTTCCATTATAGCACTATTTTTGATATTATAACACCGTTATTATGTTATTTTACTGTTTCGATATGCAAGTGTTATCTGGTTATTTGGTATTCAATTTCAGAGTAATTTCTACAGAAGTTAGTGGTAAAGAGTTTTTTCAGTTTTATATTCATTTTTTTTGTATTGTTTTTCTTAAAGAATCTTGTGTAATTTTATGTTATAAAATAGTCTTTACATTGTGGTACTGTACAATGTTGAAATTTTATTTCATTGAAATTTATTTCATTACAGCAAAATAAGAATTGCGTCAGCCAGTAGGCAGTTTCATGTTACGAGCTTGCTTTGTGTTTACAATTGTTTAAATGTCGAGTCAGATTATGTTATTATTGCAACAGTGTATCAGAGTACAATCAGAGTAGTATGTTTTGAAACATTCATGTACAATCAATGAAAGATGTTTTTAGTTTGTTAAAAATTTTATTTTGAAAAAATTTTTTTTTGTACAAAGGGATGTACTGTGGAGTCATGAAATTGCTGATTATAGCAATAAGTAATTGTGCACGACTTGTGGCAAGGCACGTAGCCTCGCCAGTTCTCTTCCCGACATTGTGTAGTATCGACGTGTTTTCTTGTGTGGTTTTAGCCACTAGAATATATCAGACTATTAACAGCTAACCTGTGTTTCACTCAGTCAACATCCCAACCTGCAAAAACCTTTAGTTTTTACTTTATGCTCCGGTGTTATTCTTGCCTTTACTGTGCACACATTTCCATTTCTTTGGACTTGGACATACCCTACGGCATCGTCGCCATATGACTCTCGTACAGACCTGTAATAATCATACAGCATTAAATACCTACATCACATTACCTGATGCGGTTGCACCATTTAAGTGCATCGAAACAAAAAACATGGTAGGTATCCGCTAATGTTAGTTAATCTACGGCGCGCTCCCGGTCTATAATGTTTAGGTGAACTTGAAACCGGCACTTACTAAATCGCAATGAATCATGCCTGCAGTTGCCTGCTTACAAAAACATCAACTCGAACTCCGTAGGAAGAAATAATGTAGGTACTTGACTTGACTAACGTTTTTATGATGGAGTGTGTTATGCTGTCCATGTACCTTTTTACCCAGGTTATTTTATTATTTTCACATTACCTACCGCAACAGCCATGGGAAAAAGTACCTAGGCCTAAACTCACTAACTAACACATTAAATTTGGTAGGTACTTACCGTTGAAGCTTCCAACCTCGGATTTCAGCGCTGGTATACTTCACATGATTGTTTAAGTATTCAAAAACCATGAAAGAATCCACTTTAGGTAGATTATCTGACTGTCCTTTTTCGAATCCATCTTCCAATTTGTTGCTCATTATTACAGAACACCGAAACAATAAACCGATAATGCATAAAACTCGAAAAAAAACCGAGTGTTCGCTACTAATCACGAATGTGCGTACTGGACGACTGCGATCGCGCGGGGTCTGTGTGTGATGACGACATCGGTATCCACGGGCGGGAGGCGCGCGTTTTAAAATCAAGCCCGATAAAATATTAAATAACTTTGCCATTTATGGACGGATTTCAAAAAATCAAAAAGTAGTGTACTCAGAAAATCATAACACATGCAATGTAATAGTCAAAATTGGATTCTCCCGTTATGTGACTTATCCTCATTATTATGACAAAAGTATTTTTTATCATTTATTGAAATCCTGGTTCTGTCAGTTGTTTATATTATAGATGAAACTGCTAACTGGTTGGTATCCGGCTTTTCTTTTTGTATTCGGTATCCGGCCTGGTCTCAGAAAATACAGAAAAGAATCAGTTAGGTACTACTCTTATTACAGGTCAGTTTTAATGTAAAATAAGAAACAATTAAACCTTCAAGCTTCAATTTAATAAAATAATGCGAAACATTATAATATACTACAATATACCTAAGCAGTTTATCGAATAATATTTCAAAATAATTTGAGTGGTCCAATCCGGACCCACGAACAAAGGATTCCGTACCACCACAAAATAAATACGGGTATGGAACCCTAAAAATATGTATGGTAAATAACAACAATACCCATACTTAGATGCCAAAGCAACATTAAGACGACAAAAACAAGACAACGGAGGCTTAGGGTCCCATTTAGCATCCTTTGGGTACGGAACCCTAAAAAGAGCAATCTACGATTATATGGTAATATTATCTGTGGTTTGAGTAAAGGTCCCGGGTTCGATTCCCAACCGGGCATACATCTTTTTAATTTACCAATTTCTTTTTATATTTTTTTCGTTATTTTTGCTCGAGTATTGTAAATTGTTATTACAAAACAAATGAATAAAAGCAGAACATAAAAAGTATTTTATTGTAATATACCATAAATAATCTTTATTACGAGTGGGTAAAAAAAACTGTCTTTATATTATATGCGTCGCTATAATATATTGTTAATATAAAAAATATCCAAGTGCATAACACAACAAACATTTATTGATAAAATTAAAATAATGATTGTAATCATTACAGAATACAAGATACCTAACTACGTACAATATAGTGCCAAATAGTAGCGCTAACATCGCAGAGAAATTATAATATAAGTTCCGCTACTACAAGCTAGGTGGTAGCGTAGTTCTAGCGGTACTAGACCGCGGTGAAAAAAAAAATTACTTCCCCTACTACACGCTAGGTGGCAGCACAAGTGCCATTTTTCTATCGAGATAGCTAAAAATATTTCGATCGAGATTTTAAAATTATCATTTTGTCTTCCAGAGGAAATGCTACTGGTTAAAACCTGTACAGGTGTATGCCACAGGCCTTTGCCTATTACCTAAATGTGTTTTTGGTAACTTATTAGGTTCAGCTTATTTATAATTAATTTGAAAAAAGTGCATTTTGTTTTAAAACTAAATTCATTATAACAGCTTCCAGATGATTTGCTACAGCATGAGACACTTACAGGTGTATACCAAGAATCATTTTCCATCACCTGGATGTGTATTTAGAGTCATACGAGGGAAAACTTACTTGTTATTGAATTCTAAAGGCGCGTACTCATTTTTAATTTATTAAAATTTCCAGGTGATTTGCTACAGCTGGAGACCTGCACAGGTGTATACCAGAAGCCGTTGTCTATCATTTGAATGTATATGTGAAGTCGTACGAGGGAAAGCTGCTTTTTTATTAGGTTTTAAATGTGCAATTTTATTTTAAAAGAAAGAATATGGACTATCACAGCTTCCAGATGATTTGCTACAGCATGACACCTATACAGCTGTATACCAGAGACTGTTGTCTATCATCTGTATGGGTTCTGAAAGTCCTACGAGGGAAAACTAATTTTTAATGGATTTTTAAATGCGCATTTTCATTTGAAAAGCTTGTATGATACTAGCTTCAAGGTGAAATTATTTTAGTTGGAACAGTAGAATAGTGTGCACACGGCTGCTTTACATCACTTTCGTGTATTTTTGTGTTAAATTGTAGGCAAAATTACAATTTATTACATTTTATAAAACGACATTTTTATTTGGTTGGGTTATATCTTTAAAACATGTTCGTTAAAAGTGGTTCGCTAGCTTCAACTCGGTATTTTTAAAGCCGTTTACCAGGTCATGCTGCCATCGCAAAGTTTCCATTGGTTTCTGTGAATAAGAATGTCAACATTTCAAACTTGAGAATTTTAATTTACAGAAACCAATGCAAACATTGTGACGGCAGCATACACAAGACATATATTATATAATAACTAATAAGGTTTTGTTGAATAACTATTGAGCAAATTTTGAATTTAATTGTTCTGTATTAATTAGTAAAAGGCGGGGTTTCATAATTCAGCTGCTAAAGCCCTTTTAAGACAGCAATTTTTTTTTAGAAAACAACATAGCACCACAAAATAATATGTAGATGTTTTTTTGTCTTAAGTATTTTTTTCTTACCTCGGTACCATCTTTTTCAGAAATAATTGAAGAAATAACATGGCTAAAGAATTCTTGTGATCCCTGGGACACTGTTGAAGAAAAGTGGCGAAAAACTACAGAATTTCGTCATGAGGAAACTATGAAAGAGTCTCATACTATTCAGAACTACATGAAAACATACCCTGCTTTGCAAAAACCTACAGGTTTTCATCTCCTTCTTGCGGATTTTGACCACCAATATCCCGAAAGTGCTGAAAAACTAAAAGAGAATTTTCCACTCTATAAGCAGAAAATACTTGACCTCGCTGAGAAAAAATTCACTAAACATCCTGACTTAAGACTACAAGAATTTACTGATGAATATAAGAAAATGAGTAAGTTTATTTCTTGAAATTGTAAGATAGCTCTTAAGCATCATTTAACATTGTTCCTAATCATTAACCGAGTCTCAATTATGAATTTGGGTGGTTGTTTCAATTTCGCCTTATATTTATTGTTTGCCTGCTTTCGATGTCAACATCTCTTGCACCTGTTTTATTTTTGAAACCAATCAATACTTTATTTATCTTTCCAGTTAAAGAAGAACCAGCTACGTGTGTTGCTATGGTAGAAACCATAAACCATAAATGGCTCTATTGAACTATGTGAAGGTAACCCATTAATTCCAGGTATTTAATTGTTTTGCTGAAAAGATTGAGTAGTAACTTCGCCTATAGATATACCACTAACACTAGCTACAGTACATTGGTTTGGCAAACTGTTATCATCGGATTATGTTTGAAATGGGTTGCAAATAAGTGTTTCTTGAAAGAATTTAAAAGAGAATATTTTCTTCCACATTTACCTTCATTGCACTCATAAAATGCAAAATCGTGGTTATAGTGAGATCTATTAAAATGTTTACATAAAGTTTTGACGTTTACCAAGTCTTCCTTACATAAAAAACACATGGGCATGTTTACTAAACTACAAATTACTATTTTATGTCTAGATCTGCAAGTAAAGCATTGACCGATGTGAATTCTTTGTCGTATTTTGTGCTTAACTTATAGAACCCTTTTTGCAAGAAACTGTAAACAGTGTAGCATTCTGTGGGATATTCACAATCCAAGGCATAGAATATTTTGAATGTTACGTCCACTGCTTCAACTATGGATGTGACCACATAAAATATGTCATTTACTACTATGTAGTATGTTTTTATGTCTTTAAGAGAGGGACCTACAATAAATATTGTAGGTTGGAATGTCAATTGATTGGCCATTTATTAAAGATTCTTTCATTTATTAAAGATGAAAATGTTTGTGTAATACTAATCAATAATGGTGAGAATTAAGAGAAAGTGATATTTGTTTGTTCTAAGTTGTGCGTTTGGGAACAAACCTCGACACAACCACCTTAAAATTGCCAATTTGATTTTATTAGAAATAAGACATTAAGCAAAACCTTAATCTTAATACATTGATTGGTTGTTATAATAATAATTAGGTCAAGGTGAAAGGTACGCATTAAAAGGAAAATATGGTTGTATTTTTAGAAGTAGAAGTTGATTGTGTACCAAAGTTTGCTTTAATTGAAAATGTTTATGTGATACTAATTAATAATGGTAAGAATTAATAGAATGTGATATGATTGTTTGTTTTTCATTTGAAACTGTAAGTTGTAATAAAAACACTGTTAAGGCGTTACAGTATGCAGAGGTGCTGCCACTTTTGAAAAAAATCATTAATTATTCTTGTCATAATTCGAATAACTTTAATATTGCCAATCTTATTTAATTTTAAAATATCTTGGACTGTATTATTCTATTCCTTTATATTAAATAAAACAATTATTATGATATTGTCTTGTTTAATTGATTATACCTGCCTAAACGGTTTTGCTTCTTTCTTTAACAAATATAAGGTGACTTCTATTTATATAGCCAAATTCATACTAGAGACTCTTTAAGTGGTCAAGACCGAGTTTTAATGTCTTTTTTTGTGAAAAACGCAAAACAAAATTTAGTCTTCCTATGCTAATTGATACGGATCGTGAATTAGTAAAGGGGCACAAATCTTATTTTGCGTTTTTCACGAAAAGGGTAATTGAACCTTGGTCTTGACCACTTAATTACTGAGTCACCAGTATGAATTTGGCTATGTAATTAGAAGTCACCTTATATACGTACAGATAGTGGCTTTAAAAATGTTATATTTTTCATAGAGCAATATATTTAGTAAACTATAAATTATGAATATTGCTCATACAGCAATATATACGGTAAACTAAAATATATAAACATTGCTCATACAACAATATATATAGTAAACTATAAGATATTTATATTGCTCATACAGCAATATATATGGTAAACTTAAATTAATAAATATTGCTCAGACAACAATATATATAGTAAACTATAAGATATTAATATTTCTCATGCAGCAATATATATAGTAAACTGTAAGATATTAATATTGTAAACTAAACTTCATAATAGTAAACCCAACCATAATAATCAAGTTAACTCCACAACAAAACATAGTTGTACAAGCAATACTCTTTCCGTTATAATTCAATTAAAAACAAGTCATGTCTACAAACGGGTTTGTGTACACCATACGATTTTTCTTATTAAGTTTACCAAAAATATGTTTAATTATACTTCATTTATTGTCAAGATATAACTAGATTGTTGAAGTAAACTGAAAAATAAATATAGACGTCACGTATAGTACAATGTTTTCTGGTTAACTTTACTATATTCAAGTTACTGAAACCAGAATTTTTTCTCGGTGTAGACATTTTTTCTGTGGCCGCAGTTTATGTTCAAAAACATAATATTTATTTAAATATTTGCTATTGGCAACATTGAATAAATTCCTTCTTCTCTCTTCAACTACGAACTCGTGTGTTTTACTTTACATGAAATAAATTCTATAAATTATATTACATATATATCTTAACAATAAGATATATAGACCATAAGATTATTCAATCAATCAATCAATCAAAATCAATCAAAATTCTTTATTTGTCGATACATAGAGGTAAGAATGATATTACAATTTTTGTCATGTCCCATATAATCTGCCTAATGGCGTACAAAATTAAACCTTAAAACTAAATATAGCATTATTACATTGATTACATACACTTAGACTGGTGACGATTGAAGCAAAAGTGCTCTAAAACTTGAATTTCATCTGTAACCCGGATAAATACCTACGACTGGTATCAATGGATTCCTCGTGATGTTCTGAACACGAAATCAAAGATGACGGCTGGACTGATATGTTTTTACGGCCTAACTTGGCCAATTCCATACCGATTTTTAAAATGTTGGTGGCATTTTAAATTAAATAAGGTCTTCTAAGTTTTTTTTATAGATACTTTATGTATAAATTCAACAGTTGATGAATTATGTAGTGAAATGTTGTGACAAATTATTTGGTAACCAACATTTTGTCGGATTATTCGATAACCCACCACTTTTTGAGAATTTAAGTCATTAAATAAAATATAGAATAAGAATTCAGTTATCTAAAAAGGTAAGAATCGTAACGGTAGTGTTTAAACTCATAGAGTTCTACACGTTCGCGCAAACCAAAAGTCTGAAACCGTCCGGGACCGTCCCTATGCAAAGGGAGGGACTAAAACGCAGTACCAACACCAAATTTTACCGATGGTTTATTAGCGTTTTAGTTACAACATAATTAACTTTTTTGTACGTTTGTATGTTGAAAAAAACAATAAACTATTAATAAAAAGTGAATTAATTATTACTAAAAATATGTATAAAATAAATATATAGACTTTCGTTGATATAGCCAAACTCATACTGGAGTCTCGGTATGTGGTCAGGATTAATGATTTATGTGAAATACGTAAAATGATTTATTTCCTTCCTATACTAATTGACTTGGCGTTGGTTTTGAACTACCTAATATTTATTTTCGTATTTCGCCAAATGGATCATTGAACCTTAATCCTGACTACTAACCGAGTTTCGTGTTCACAAAATTACGAGGAATCCACCGATACCAGTCGTAGGTATATATCAATTTTACAGATGCAACATTTCACATTAGTTCTAGGGTGAACCACACTAACTGTTTTTGTGCTTTAAGGCCCTGCCATTCCAAAATGAGCATATTGTTTAATTAATATTGTCAGTTCAATATCTCATTCAAATACAAGTTAAATATATGTTACAATAGAGGATATACTCTAAACACAAGTTGAACTAACGTAATTGAGTAAACTTCACTAGATAGAAAAAAATCACAAAGTAAGCTCGTCAAATTGTGAATAAATGTGTTTATAGCAAAGGTGTTCAACGGAGAGAATTAAAACTTTTCCTGAATTTTCTTTACAGACAACTTAAGATACTTATTGACCCATTTTTATTTATTTCTCAATACTTTTTCAGAAATTCCAGAAAAACCTCGCAAATTCACCGATTATGCGTGCTCGCAGCGCACGAAGCGAGCGTTCTAATGTAGACTTTCTGAAAATATCATTGAGTTCAAAATTACTTAAAACGATTATTGTATTGGATGCGTAGGGCCTTAAGAGCACGTATTGAATTACCCCAGAAAATTACTATATTATATACAAGGTGACTTTTTGATCATCGTCCAAATTCATACTGGTGGCTTGGTAAGTGATCGGTATCATGCATCAATAACAATTTTGGTAAAATTCCTAAAATTAAATTTCGACTCCCCTTAGTGATTCACTCGGGACTGGAACTAAATTTATATGGGAAGCTGAAATTTCATTTTACGAATTTCACAAAAATTGTTACTAATCCAAGATACTGATTACTTATCAAGCCTCCAGTATGAATTTGGACGATGATCAAAAAGTCACCTTGTATATTATTATTATTAATATTAATCATCAAAAGGTGTTGTGGTTCGTATACAGAATATATCCTTTACCGTTGTGCGCGGTGGTGGGTATTTGGGGTGTTTCGTTGGTCGTGGCGTTGGTCGTGGCGTTGGTCGTCTCGTTGTTCGTCGTGTCGTGTAGTCGTAGTAGGAGTAATAACTACCACCGTATCCACCGTATCCACCGTATCCACCGTATCCACCGTATCCGTATCCACTGTATCTACATTGCGACGAACACGTTTGGCGGCAACTATTCACAGTGAACCACGTACACGCCGCAAGTCCTAAGGCCCTGTAACAAACAATATGTTCAAAATGTTAATAAAATGTCGCTGATATTTGCTTAAACCTTAAAACTGATTATAAAGGAAAATATCTTTAAATAACTTTTTATGATAAATCGTTTTTATTTTGAGGTTATTTTCATATGGCATTGCGAAAATAAACTTAAGCGCGTTTGAAACGTTCATAGTTGTAACAATGTTTCACGATGATTCTGATATATTTAAAAGGGTCATGCTCAAATGTCAGTCGTAATGTAATCTCTATCAGAATCCAAAAGAAAAGCATGAATCGTGAAATAAAACCTAGTTGCCGTTTATCAAGATAATTTAAGGACATATAAAAAAGGGCATAACTTCTTCTTCAAGTGGTATTGATTTTTAGGGTTCCGTACCCAAAGGGTTACCAACGGGACCCTATTACTATTATCCACGGGACGTTTGGGCTACGCGTTGGTAATAAGTCACAGTCAGTCAGTCAGGGTATTCTTTTATATATTAGGTATACTGAGCACAAAAGACAATGCAACAAAAAAGTTGCATTGGTAAGCTTACAGGTTGATTATAGTATAAGTATACTTACAAAAAGCATAACGTCATCTTCTTCGCCTGTGTGTTTGATTCAAAGAATTTATTATAATGAGAGAAACTGATCGGACCACTTTGTACTGAGAAGTGAAGACCTTATATACCAGACGAACTGTTGACAAAACAAAAATACAAATGTTCCCAGGCGTAAAGAAGGAAATGATGGTATACCAGAAGTTGTTTTTACGGATGTTTGTAATAAACAAATTCAAAACTAGTATTGTGTATTTAGGAATCGTTCTCCAACATGGTGCTGCCATATTTTGGGTCTCATCGGGACGCTTTGGAATGGGAAGTAAATTAATACGCGATTTTAAGACAAAAAAAAAATATTCGCTTATTTTACAGGGTGTTAAGATAAAGATGCGGAAGCCGAAACTGGCGATAATTCGTACATACGAACAACTTTTCATGAAAATATTTATGAGAAATCGAGAAAAAAAATCAAGTGTTTCATATAATTTTGATTGGGTAGCTTTGATTGTGTACCTTTTCTATGGAAATGAATGAATTCCTTTCATTCCCCTGGGCGCAGATATCAGGACATTTTAGTGTTTGTCGGGACAGAGAACTCAATAACGGTGACAGTCCCGATATATCGTGACGGTTGGCAACCCTAATCATGCATCGGCTTTGTTATGTATTTTCTCAAACAAGCTATTATTGCTGCTTGAAGGCAAACATATTGGCGGGAAGAACCATCTGAAATGGCAGACGTAGATTTTATTAAGAATTTTCGCGTTTCCAAGCAACTTGATACTTACTTATACCTTTTTTATTTCTTTTTCAGGTGTTATGCTCTCTCAACTTTTTTGGTACAGAAAGTTACCAAACCCCTGTAGCAAAGAGTGTTTATATAAACCTCTCGCAGCCCACTGTTTCGAGATGCATTACCGAGGTGGTAGATGCTTTAAGGGGCTTCAGTAAGTTAAATTAGCAGCTCGAAATAGGTCTGTACAAATATCGACAATAACGTAATAGAAATAACGTTCATGTCAGAGTGCATTGTAAAGTGGCTGTTACGACGATCGCTGTGTCGCCGGGTAGCGCAAAATAGAGAAAATAATGCTTTTCACATCTGTTAAGTTTGATATTTAAAAGTTTTAAACATCATTGTGTTAGATTTTTGTATTGCTCGTGTGTGTGTATAAGTTTTAACCTTGTCTCTTTTGAATTTAAAAAGTTTAAACTATTTATCAGTTTTTTAAAGCATTTGAAAGGTTATTAAAGGTATTTATTTTCTCGTTGCAGGTTAATGCTTTTAAGATTTTAAAACATCACAATTACGGGACATGGGTAAATATGTGTGATATATTTTTTTCAAAGTTTTGTAATATTCATATAGAAAGTTTAAACCAATTTAAAAACATCTGTAAAAGCAGTTTTGATTGTGGAGCCCCTTAAACCAGCCATCTATATTTAACCGTTGGATCCATATGCCCGATTCTATTGAAGAAATGAATGAAACAGTAAGAGAGTAAATTTTAAGATTCATTATTAACTAACCTATCTAATTATTGTATCATTATTGCCTTGTTTTGTAGATCTAGGTAGCGTTCCTAAGCGCCAGGGTAAAGGTAAAAATTTAGTGTCACCCGTTCCACAACCAACAGAGTGAAAACGAACAGCTCGAAGTCGTTCATAAACCTTGTCAGAAATGTAAAATTCAATTCGACAGTTAAATTTTACATCTATGTAGTGTTGCCAATACCTATGTAATTATATAAGTATATCTATATTTATACAGCTTTTCAAGAAATTATATTTATTTCGTTTTACCGGATTTTCATACTGATCTACTAATTCTTTTACCTACTTACTGATTTTCTCACAACCCTATTTAGTAGGTATGATTTAGTACCTACACTACATTATGTAATAAAATAATATTTCGATTCACCTAATATAGATATTGTAAAATATTATATTTTAGTAGCATGTGTTTGTGTATGCTTTACAATTGTTCTTTTTGAATGCATCTATATCTGTCACTTCATTCGATCATAGAGTAAAACGGTGCTTCGTTTTAACCACTTGCACGACTCACGAGTTCGCGTCATCGTGGGAGTGCTTGCTCTTAGACTTATTTTATTCATTTCATTTCATTTATTTAATTCATTAACAAAAATATATTGCATTTGAATATGTAAATTATACTTAATACTACGTACTTATGGGCTAAATTACAACTTATTCATAATTCTAATTACAGATATAAAATATATTAAATAAAACAACAATCTTAATTATATTAAGTTTCAAACTACCTACATGTCATTCACTGTATAAAAACATTTCTCCAACAAAAACTGTTTCAGCTTATTCTTAAACAAGGCATGACTGGTTATTATTTTTAGGTCTGTAGGCAACTTGTTAAATAAAAAAACGGATTGAAATCTTGTTGCATGATTTGCGATTTGCAACCTGGGTGTAATGGCTGTTTTTATGTCCTTGCGTCGGGAGTCTAGTCGTTTTTTTTGTTCTTCCAGAGTCTCATACTTATTTATGTTTTTGATTAAATTTTAGAGAAGAACCAATATGTACAAACCGGGAGCAGTGAGAATACCTAACTGGATGAAATAATTTCTGCATGACTCAGTTTGAGGAATTCTAACCATTGTATTGTAATCATTACCGTCCCTAATTTAATAACCCTTTCCTGCTGATCCTCGATAGTTTTAATCTCAACAAATTGCTTTCTGTTTTCCAAATAAGATGTTATAAGTTTCAAGATATTTCCTCAGATGCCGTAATTTATTTGTTTGTTATCAATTATTCCAGAAGAATGATTCAACAATAGTCCATGGAGCAGCAGAGTAACCTGAGGATGATGGTGCAGGACGCCAAGGCGTGTGTGGTTTTGGCGCGACGAGCTGTTGGACAAGATATCCACGAAATGTATTTGGTACATTATTACGAGTTCATTAAATGAGGTAATTTCTTTTCGCCGAGGCTATGTAGTGCTTTTCTCAAAAAAATATAAGGTAGTAATTTATTAAGTAAGTAAGTAGGCAGGTAAATCAAACACGCAAGCAAAGTTTTACTAATCTCTTTCACCAATGAATTTTATTGTACTATTTTGACACATAATAGTTATTGGGTTTTAGTTAATTACTTCTACTGATGTTGATGTCAATAATAAAGCCTATAGTAGTTAGGGTTTCTGCACTTAGTAGTGAGACCATTGTGCGTGGGCCCTCACTCAAGCCACCCCAGCTGCCCCCACACCAGCCTCTTTAGTTTCCTTAGGGTGGCCTCTAAACTTTCCGGTGTTCCGATTCTCTGTCTTCTGATGCTGGTGATTTAATTGCATTCTAAGAGCGTATTTCTCACTGCCTCTTCTGTTTCCATGCAGGCCCTGCACAGGGGACTATCTGTAATACCAATTGTGTGGTAGTGTTTGTATAATGAACAGTGTCCTACCTATTATTATTTCTGTGATCTTCCCAAGGTTTCCCAAGGTACAAATAAATACTTCTTTCATTCATTCACTTTAAATAAACGGGAGAACACACAGACCCAGACCCCAGATTAATATAATTGTTACCCAGAACAGAAAGTACTCTGTTTAGTCTCTATATTTTCTGTACCTATTTAATCAGCAATAAATTACATGGTTCTTACAAAATAAACAGAAATGTTTTTCATCTCTCATGTGGAAAGTAGGTCATTGTTTTCCCGAAAAGTGCCAGTTTTCCTCCAAGGCAGAAAAGTAGACTTCAATATAAATTACTTTCCTCCCTAAAATTGGAACAACATATATGTATGATAATAATTTAATTAATTAATATAATTTCCTAACTTTTGATTCCTCTTAACAGTTAACAATTACAGACTGTAAAAGGAAATAGACTATATGAGACAGGTAGGCAAAGATATATATGTTTTTCTTTTTTCATTAACCTGAATTCCTGCTGTCTTGTATTTTCTTATCCCTTGGTTAAAGTAGATATAAGTTATTTGATGTATAGTATAAGTTTATGTTAAAAAAAAAGACATGATCTTGCCAAGTTTCTTGCCCGTTCTTCTTAGCAAGACTAATCGAATGGGCGGAGGTAGGCATGTATTTATATATGTAACCTATTACTATGTAGTATATAGGATGGGATTTGGTCGGCCGCCTGGATTCGTGCTGGGGGCTCGGTTGGTGATCATTGAACCTTGTTCCTGGTCCCTGGCCGGGTCTCCGGTATGGGTTCGGGCGGTTGATTGGATTTCACCTTGTATAATAATATTTTACCTATAATTTTAATCGTATATATATTGCTACATAAATTAAAAAAATATTTAATCTAAGTAGTTCATGTTCATTTATTATTTTATTACATATATTTTTATAAGATTAAAATTTGACTTGTGAAACGTGTATTATATATACCTACTTTGCAAAATTTACTTTTTGAATTTTGAATTTTGTACATTTTGTTTACTTTCCTCACAGTCAGGATGAAAAGCAGTGTTTGCAGGAGAAAACACAATTTCACCCACAAACTATAAATAAATATCTCACATGAAATTGCTTGTTTTCCTCTCATGTATGACTATCTACTATTCCAGGAGAAACTAGACAAATGCCTCACAGCATACAACTGGCAGACCTCAACAGTCACGTCTGTACCCAACCCCAACAACTCCAACAGCGAGGAATTCGAGCAGCAAGTATGGCAGCTGGTGTGGAGCCGGGGGACGCGCTGTGTGTCAGTCTGTACGAGCAGAGAGCTGCGCTAGTGAGTGAGCTGACCAGGCAGGGAAGGGAGTTGCCAAGAAGCATCACTAATAACTAAGTAAGTTAGTTATAGAGCCATATGCAAAAAAGATGCAACTGTGCTAAAATAAATTTAACATGTACCGAATTGTACCACTGCGGTAGAGGCTGCAAAAAATGAAAATGATAATTAAATAGTTAATACTCTTTTAGAACCATAGAAAAGCATTCTTTACGTGTTTATAGTTTTTATGCATATATATACTTTTATAAATACACTATACATAGATATACTTTTATCAGATTAGTTAATAAGTAGTAGTAAAATAAGAGCTCACCGACATTATTTCATTTTTTTATGGTTTTTTCCTTTAAAAATCCAATAAAACTTATATTTTTATTTATCTGCATAAAATACGCTTCCGTAACGTATTTTTTGTTACTTAAAAAAACCTGAGGTTTTTTTTTTGGTGGCGCCTGAAAGTAAAAAGTATTTCATAAAATTTCAATGTATGTAAAAATTTTCAAGAAACTACTTAAAATATCTCAAATTTTTATGCCAGAAATGAATTCTACGTCCTTAATTTACCTGAAAAAGACACCCATCTTGATGTAGTTGACAAACTCAGACAGTTTAATTTTTTTAAATGACGCATGGCGCAGTGCATCTTTGACCCCCCCTCCCCCCCCCAAATTGAAGAGGCTCCCGAAGGCTACCGATCTTTATCGGGAGATATTGGTCCAATAAACAATTGTGACAAGTGGCATCCTTTCTTCCGGAAAACTAAACTGATGCCTTTTTTGGGGTCTAACAGTCTAAGCTAGTGATAACGTTTAAGCAGAGCCGCTTTATTGGATTGAAGCGGGAAGGACTGAGTGAAGCGTAATTTTATAGAAATTATCGGGTACAGGAGGCAAGCAAAGCCGCAAGCAGCAGCTAACAATATATATATTTTTGAAACGTGCGAATTAAGCCCTTTCATTTGATACCCAATACAATACGGCATAATTAAGACATGTTTTATTTTTAGTTCATGACTTTATGCCCTCTAGAGGGCGCTATATTAAATTTAACCTTATTTGTCAAATTATGATAAGTACTTTAGAAGTTATGAGGGAACAGATGAACATTCATACATACATACCGGTCAAAATCATAACCCTCATTTTTGCTTCGCCGTAGTCGGGTAAAAATAAATAGAATGTAATTAGGTAAAGTTTTATTTATAATCTATTAAAAAGTCTTAAAAATAATATTAAGTCTAGAATTGAATGTGTGCCCAGAAAAAGGGTCTAAGTATATGAAAAAAAAAAACTTTTTTCCTATCATCTTCTGATCATAATGCGATATAGACCCTTTTTCCGTTAAAAACATCATTTTGTTTTTTTTTTATTGCATAGACCCTTATTCCGGGCACACGTTCTATTGTTGTCGATCTTGTGGTTGGTAACAAAACTGAAAAAAAGAAAATTATTTTGATATACCTACTTATTAATTTTCTTAGAATATAATTAGTCCTGTCAAGATGTACATCCGTGCTTGCAAAAGGTCCGGTCGTTCTGAATTTTTTATATGTTGTTAGGACTTAAACCAATAATAAAAAAAAAAATTGCAATTTTCAAAGTGCTGTGCGAGCGGCGCGGCGGTATACCGAAATAACCATAAAATTTTCGGACTTTTTTTAGTTTTTGTTCAATATCTCAGTGAAGGAAGGGTCTGACCGGTATAGTTACTTCACATACTTTTAAAGTAAACTAAATTTTCTACAATTTGAGACTAAGACAAGCTCTGTATAATCATTGGTTCCCAAGATACAGTTCGTCGAAAATAGGCAATTTTTTCCAAAAAGTGTCATTTTTCGAAATGGTCACTTATTTTGTGTAATATCTTTTAAAATACGCATCCCATGTCAAATATTATGTGAAATAAAGTAGTAGTAAATTCAATTAGCTTTCATTTGAGCCCAGACTGGTACCTGTAGGCCCAGCGGTTCTCTCATAAACGGCAGATAACCAAAAACATTCATAACTGGGTTTGGGGAGAAATACATGTACACTGTTGTCACGTCTTTTTATGGTTTTATTTATCAAACAGTTACAATTTATTCATTTTTGTTATTGTTAAAAATTGTTAGATGAAAAAGAAAAAATAATAAACCTATCGGGAATAACGACATCATTAAATATTGTTTTATATACCTACATACTAAAATGCTTGTACAATCATTGTTGACAAATTAAATTTATACAAAAAAAGCTAATAAAAACCATGTATTGTGTTTTGGTTGCCAAATCATGCCTTTCTTTTTATCTTAGATGGCCCGGGCTTGGGCTCGCACGAAGATGGTGTCTCGATGGCTGCGGTGGATGCTGGGAGAGGCGCCCAGTCTGTAGTCAGGTCATCTTCATCGTCCGAGCATTTCAACTCCACTTCCGGGACGTTAATGCACAATTTGCCACGGCATGACTGGCAGAGGACTGAGCAGTGGAGCCCAGCCTTTCTGCTCGAGCAGCTTCTAGAGCACCCTTTCTTGCATTTACATGAAATTTTTCGCAGAAGGTCAGGAGGTGCGGGATCCATGGTGGTGTGGATGGGAGTGAGTCTCTGAGAAGACAGCTTCCACCTCCAATCAGTGGGATTCAAGTTGACTCCCTGCCACTTCTGCACTGGGAGGTAACACCTTGCTGCATGGTGGTCTGCGGCATCTTCTGTTGGTGGCAAACGAGCGAGGTTTATGCTCGTTGAAGTGACAAACGTCTTATACCTCAGGAAATCCAAAGTATCCCTCCCGATGTCACCCCCTTATAGAGCCACAAAGCACTTGATGCCTGCTTCTCTCACGGCTTGTGGGGTGGAGTCTGGCCGAAGGAAAACCTCCACTTGCTCAGCAAGTGGTTCACTTTTGCTCAGGAGTGTGGTGATTTTGGTCTTTCCTTGGCCAAACGGTGCTAAAGTTGTATCGCACCCGGTAAATGCGTGGGTGAATAGTACCGTCCCTGGTGATCGCTGGGAGTCCTGGTGGTTGTAGGAGGTCGTAGACTAGTGACAGCAACCAGCTTCGCCCTTCGTGCTCTTCTGAAGGTAGACGTTTGTCTCCTCAGCGCCTATACTATTGAGAAGAACGAGCAGGTCGACGTCTTCTCCCACTATGACGACCCAATTGGCTACTGCTATTTTTGAAAGCGCCGTCATGACGATCTCTCGGTCCGCATCTTCTACGGCAACAGCCACTTCTACTCCCTCTTTCTGAAAGGCGTCAGAAAGAAGAGTTATTAGGCGTCTCTTATTGTTCTCATTGCCCAATGCATGCTCTTGAGCAATTTGAATTACTGTGGATTCATCGAATGTCAATTCGTAGCTCCAGCTGCGTAGCGTCGGAGTCGTTCCGCTGTTTTGGTGTTTTTTTTGGTAGCATCTTTGGGGTAGCCATCAAAAACGATGGAGACATTCTTCCCAAAGTGGTTACGGACGTAGGTGGTATAACGCACTAAAAGTGCTCGAACTGTGCTCTTCCGCTGCCACACGACCTTGTGAAAGAGGTAGCCACCATCCAAAACCACGTGAGTGCTGGCATCTATCGGCGTGTGGCTAGAAAGAGGAGTGGATTTTGTGCCCTTGCGGATCCCCTGTTCATTGAACAGAGACATCGGGAACGGGGCCAACTCATATTTGAAGTCATCCTGTAAATCCTGCTCAGATTGCTTTGCAATGCACACTCGCTGGAAAATTGTGAGTGGATCCATAGCTACTCTTCTGTTTCTGTCCGGCAATTTAACGGATGAGGTGATCGATGCCAGCGTGGTAACTTCGTTTTTCCGTTTTATTACTACCTTGTCGTACATTTGTCTCACAATTTTCATCACTCCCTCAGTTCCAACTCTCTGGGCCGTGTGGTTATTAATCTCAGGGCCTGCCAGTAAACCACTACTGATAGAAAGCAAACTGTCAGCAAACGGAAATGCAGGGTGGAGAGCAAACCTATTTTTGAGTTTTTCCACATCACTGTTATCTCGGATGATTTGAGAAGG
The DNA here is from genome assembly GCA_934047225.1 of Ypsolopha sequella. Taxonomy (NCBI): domain Eukaryota; kingdom Metazoa; phylum Arthropoda; class Insecta; order Lepidoptera; family Ypsolophidae; genus Ypsolopha; species Ypsolopha sequella. The sequence goes on along the minus strand of OW203991.1, from coordinate 29,985,207 downwards.
TCTCATGTCTACATGTTGCTCTCCAGTAGGACATGAGATGCTGCAAAAACTTTCAAGTTCTTCACATAATAGGCATGATTTGGCTACCAAAATACAATACCTACATGTTTTTTATTTGTTTTTTTTTTCGTGTAAATTTAATTTGTCCTCATAGTAGGTACCATGAGGATTGTACAAGCATTTTAGTATGTAGGTATATAAAACAATGTTTAATGATGACGTAATTCCCAATAGGTATTTTATCTTTTTCTTTTTTCATCAAATACATTTTTAACAATAACAAAAATCAATACATTTTGACTGTTTGATAATTAAAACCATAAAAGGACGTGACAACAGTGTATTTGCATTTCCCCTCAAAACCCGCTTATGAATGTTTTTGGTTATCTGCCGTTTTTAGAGAGAACTGCTTAGCCTACAGGTACCAATCTGGTCTCAAATGAAAGCTAATTAAATTTACTATTACTTCATTTCTTATAACGTTTGACGTGGGATGCGTATTTTAAAAGATATATCACAAAATAAGTGACCATTTTGAAAAAAAAACACTTTTTGGAAAAATTACCTATTTTCGATGAACTGTATCTTGGGAACCAACAGATGTATAGAGCTTTCGTTGGTCTAAAATTGTAGAAAATTTAGTTTACTTTTAAAGTATGTTTAGTGACTATACCGATCAGATCCTTCTTTCACTGAGATATTGAGCAAAAACTGAAAAAAGTCCGAAAATTTCATGGATTTTTGGTTACACCGCCGCTCGCACAGCACTTTGGAAATTGCAAATCTAGTTTTTTAATATTGGTTTAAGTCCTAACAACATATAAAAAATTCAGAATGACCGGACCTTTTGCAAGCACGACCCCCTCTTCATGTTTAACTTTACTGGAGTAAATTTATAAGGTGAAAAAAAGACTACTTTGGGGGAAAATACAAACTAAGAAATACAAAAGGCACCGTCGTTCCTACTCTAATTACTAGTTTTTTTCCTCCCTGCATAGCATAATTTTAGAATAATATTGTTTAGAATTGCCTGCCGTGTCAGTCTGTCAATGCTTTCACATATTAATTTAAATGAATCTACCACTGTGGCCAAAACCTCGGCATTTTAAGAGCAGCCTCTACCCTCAGCAACATTTCCCTTGATTCATCGAACTTGCTTCTGCTCATACAATAATATGTTGTTAAACTTGTGAATTTATGAAACACAGTTTAATTATACCAACATGATACAATAATCTCATCATTCTCAACCCACTGCTGGACCTCGCCTCTATTGCACCAATCCTGTCGGTCCTGTGGCCGCCGCATGTAGTCAGATCCCGTCAAATTGACGATGTGTACATTAAAATAATGAATTGTGGATTGGTTAGTTGTAGTTGCGAGGTATTTCTGAAAGGTTAGCCGGTGGGAATCGGCTTCTATGGAGCCTTCGCCATTGGAAGGTGGTAGAGCTGATGCCGTGCTCGACTGTGGAGGTACCACCATCTTACTTGGAGACCCCCATGAAGTAATTCGGGGGAGAGTAATAGGACAGCTCACAGGCAAAAAACCAGGAGGCCCACCACGCCTGGGACCGATGGATGGCGGTATGTCCATCCCTAATAGCCGGGCCTTATATGGAACAGATTGATGACGGGCAGTGGCGTCACTGGTGCGAGGGTTCCGATACCGCGCTCACCAACCCGCCTGCCCAGCGTGTGTGAGTATGGGCAATTCTTCCAGGATGATCGCCGGGAGTGGCAAAGTCATGGAAAGGCTTATGTCCAGCAGTGAACGAACTAGGCTGATGGATGGATAGAGACTTTTAGACAAGAATGATAAACAAAAATTATTTTATTTTGAATTATTTAATTTTATTAGGATGATGCCAATAAAACAAGGTGATTCACCATCATGATGATGATTAACAGCCAATAAAATGCGACAGAATGTTATATAAAAACGAATCAAATAACCAATTTCCACCGATGCATAACACAAGATGAAACAGCAATAAGTAAGTTAAGTCGGTAACAATTATACACACAAAACAAAATATATTAAAATAAGGTAAACAGGGTATAAAAGAAAACACTAGAACAATGACTGAAATAGCATGTTGCAGTAAAAATATATAATGTGTCCAAGATCAGTGAATCTACTGGTTGGTTGAGGAAACATCATATATTCTCTCAAGCAACTGTGCTATTTGAGCCAATGTTCTAGTGTTTTCTGATACAGCAGCAGAAATACTGCTCAACGCTGCAGCCGCCTGCTCCTCTGCAGTCACCCTGCGCTCCTCAATTTGCAGGGCCCACCGGGGTGCCATGGGTTCAACTGCAAAAAAAAAACAATGTCATCGATACTGTTCACGCCACAAGCGTGACGCATGCGCATGGGTAATCTCGCACCACAGCGCCTCGCGCCGAAGGACTCGTGCGCCGGCGCTTGCTCTCGCTTCCGTGGCGGACGTCTCCCGAAACACACGTGTGCACACTGTTCGCGCCGCGACACGCCGACAAATCTCGCTTACCTAGCGCTCATACCAGTGTCGTGTTCACATTACTCCACCAACCAATACATCCTGCTCATCCCCAACCAAGACCAGCTCGATCAGCCCAACAAGAAGGGACGCCACGCGGCGCATTCGCCGGTAACCATCCAGAACAAAGGTTAGTTCACTCACGTTTCTTCCCACATCTTACCCGTGTCACCTCATCTATTTTCCCTTTCTCATCAGCCCTGCATTTCATGTACTAGCGTGTACAGATACATACCTACATATTACATCTTTGGACTGACCGACTTCACTTTATCTGAATGTTAACAAAAACTAAGCAAATGGATAATAACTCACTCCTTGACTTCTCAGTGGTTGCGCCAGGAGCAGGGGCTCTAGTTGGCGGCACTGTTGCTGTGCTCGGTTAAACTGTAAATAAAAACAATGTTATTGATACATATCTACATGTACGTTTTATGTGAGGCCACATGTTACATCTTGGACTGGCTGACTTCACTTTATCAGAATATAAGCAAATGGATTAAAACTCACACTCTCATTGGAGACTAGGGGCTCTAGGAGGTGGCGGCACTGCTGATGGGGTTGGCAAAGCCTCCACAGGTTCTGGCAGAGGCGGGCTCACAGGTTCCCCCAGGAACTCTGGCAGCTCGAGCGGTGGTGGTGTTGAGCATCCCACATGCAGTTAAACGACAAAATATTAGTTTTGTGACCAAGTAAATACAATAAAGACAATCACAACCATCAACATTATGATAAAATATTAAAATACTGCCTTTTCCAATTACTCACATCTTTCCATTACGCGCTTGTTTTTGTGGTACCAACCCCCACAGCATTCAGTCGTGCCGCCAATGTTTCCCACTGAGACTTGGCTTGGTGCTTCGCATGTGGCCCACTGTTAGTTAACTTCCCAACAGCCAAGTCTCGGTGGTCCTCCATAAGTCCCACCAGCATCTACAGCTGCTAGTGGGAAGTTTGCTTGTGCACTGGCATTCTGAAACATAGATACGGTGTCATACCGTTCGAATGTGCAAGTTAGTTTCACTCTTATTACTACGCAATAATTCATTCAACACGTGCGCGGCAAAATGTCCAGTTCAAAGAGCGCGGTGGTCCTTTGACATGTTAGAGTCAAATTATCATCAGAGTCGCAGCTGTCGGCCATTGAATTAAAACCTCATTTTGTTAAAGACCTGCTGGATATTCTCTATGATGTTTTGACTGATTCTCAGATTGTCTTTTTTGACAAATTTTACATTAAATTAAATCCAAATTCAATTTTCACTCCATCTGTTCACGCGCAGCATGACGTGTGATTCGCGCGCGCATGCGCGGACGACCACCCCCCCCCGCCGCGCGCCGGTCGAGGCGCGCGCGGGCGCTGGTCTCACTCTGTTTCGCCGCAACCGTCGACCGAACGATACATGTGTGCATACATTCGCGCTGCCAGCCCAAATAATATCGCGTATCCACCATTTAGGTTGTGAAAGTGTAGTGTTCACGTTATCACGAACCAAGACATCCAGCTCATCACTGCCCAAAGCGCCAATTCAATCAGCCCAACGAGAGGAGACGACACGCGGCGCATTTTGCCGGCCCATTGAAAACATATAACACAGGTCAGTCAGTGCACCCACATTGTTTCCCACAATCTTTTCTTCTTCCGTGTCATATCCTCAAATTCCATCAGCCCTGCAGTTCTGTAACCCCACGGTTACATTTTGGCCCTTCGAACCGTTACTGAACCAGCCCCCGTCGATTTACTACAGTCCATTTTCACCCGGTTACATATTTTGCCCCCTTTCCCGGCAAAAAAAAATATTTTGTGGTCTCGAATACCTATTACGGGTAGGTAATTAGAACCGCCGCCTAGAACATTCTATTTATCGGATCGGTATAGAACCGGCCCCCCCCGCCCCTTTACAGAATAAACTCACGTTCATCCCGTTTGTTATTATTGTTCGGCTCAGGTAATATAATTGTATCCATTCAGCCCAATTGTTTATTACAGTCCACTATACTTCTTTATTAAACCCAAATTTTACGAGATTTTGCGAGATATTTTTTCGGTGCAAGTATAAATTTGCTTTATTTCGTGCATTTACGTAAGTTACGTACATACGTAAAACCCACGTATACATAAGTTATTACGTAACGAACGTTTACGTTTACGTATTATTACGTTACCAAAGCTTGATCTGCATCATTGGATTGTCCGCTCATTTAGATCCGATTTCGGCTAGGTAAACGCATTCTTTGTTGTTTATGAGTTCGAGGCAGTAGATAGGTATTTTATTATATAAATAGAATAGCATAATAACATAGGAGTGAACAAGGTCATCAACCCTTTTTGATATTTTATGTTACGGTAATCTTGTGTTACGGTAAAAGTTTTCCGAACAGTTTTATCCTGTTATTGTCTGCCTTTTATTGTTTATGGTACACATATAGGGTGTTCCACGTTGGTTTATCAGCTCATATACAGGTTGTTTAAAAAAAAAAATTTTTTTTTTCTCTCTTTCGTGTTTATTTAAGAGTTCCGTATTCCGTTTGAACATAGTCATTGTTACTTCATCCGCGCAAGTGTCTCAGCTCTGTTCATCTGTCTCATTAATTATTTTGGTTGTACGTCCGCTCTTATAGTTCAGCTCAAACTCGTTGCGTATTTTGTTTTAGTAATCAACCACCTACATTAAAAAAATTAAGATGCCTTCGAAATCACAAGCCGCGATGTTTCGTGAGGCCGTAAAGGCGATAGTTCTGTTAAAGGAGATCGGTGCGGCGGTAGAGGCAGGCGACAGAAAAACTTATTCTGTGGCGGACTTCACCGCTCGTTACGCAAACATACAAAGCGTTAAAACTAAGTTAGAGAACGTATATTACGAGATCCTTGACGATGAGGATTTGTCCGACGAAACTGAGGAAACCTACACAAAAAATTTTCAGTCGGCACTTAGCAATTATGATGCTATACTAGTGGCATTCGAAAATTTAAAAGTAAAATCAGCTCTTCCGGACAAGACGCAACCCCTCAGCCCAGGTACACCCGTTGGTGTTCTACCAAAAATACCCATACCCGAGTTTCATTCGAACGTTGAAGAATGGCCCTCATTTATTGCCGTTTTTAGGAGCCTCGTCAGTGAGATGGCTACAGTCTCGGATGCTGTCAAACTGCATTACTTGTTAGGCGCCCTAAAGGGTGAGGCACATGATATGGTGAAACACCTCTACCCTACCAACGAGAATTATCCCATAGCCATGGAAATTCTCACCAAGCGTTACGACAATCGTCGTGTACTCATTGACCGGTTTGTGGACATTATAATGAACCTTCCGCACATCCACATGCGATCGGATATCCGCACATCATTCTTAATTCCGCTTATCTCAGCGCAAAGCGCTCTCCGCAATCGGGATCTGCCCATGAAGGATTCTGACTATGTTTTCGTGTCAATGGTGGTGCGAAAACTACAAGGCGAGCTCCGCACTCTTTTCGAGCGGAAGTACGGATCTCGTGCAACTCTGCCCACGCTCAAGAACCTCATTGAGTTTCTGGAAGAGCACGCACGCTGCAAGGAGAATGAGTCATCGTTCCTTGCGTCACAGGAGGCTCCTTCTTCATCACGGCTCGGCCCGTCAGAAAGGCTCGCTCAGCTCAATAAGCTGCTTCAACCCACTCGAGGTACTCCACGTCAGCCCTACCAGGCTCATCAAGAGTTCCGCCCCATAGCTCCTCGGCAGGACAATCGCTCCCCCCGTCCTATTCGTCAACCATTTATGGCATTTGAGACAGCGCCAGTTTACTCGGCCCGATCATCCCTATCACCCACTCGCCGACAGAATTATTCGGCTCAACCTTCTTCCCCTACTGGTGGTATGCCATGCCCATACTGCAGGAATAGGGGACACAAACTCATCGCCTGCCCAGAGTTCAACAACCAGCCAGTTCAAGGTCGGTGGGACTTTGTGAACTCACGCAACCGGTGCCGACGCTGTTTGGGTCCTCATTATGAGAACGAGTGCAGGTCTACACGTGCATGCAAGGAGTGTGGGCGGTCTGACCACCATACTTCACTGCATCGCCATGGGGCCATGTCTCCGACACGCTCATCTGCTCATTTGCTGCCTCCGTCTCTACGTGAGCAGCCCAGACAGCGCTCAGCGCATGAGCCTCAGTACCGTTCGGCACATGCTACACAGGCATATACGTCCCATCCCAACTCGCCCACTCAATCGCGATCGCCAAGTAGGTCTCGGGTAGGTAGTCAACAGTGACTACCTACAATAACAGAGCACTATGAAGGCGAGGACGACCAGCACTCAGCACACTCAGCACACTCATCACACATTCACTCATCACATACACACTCAGTTCATTTTCACTTAATGACTTCAACTCCAACAGAAGATTCCTGTAACTCCGCACAACGTGTAGTGAACGTCACTAACACACCAATTTTGTTGCCAACCGTCTCACTTAAAATAGCAGACGTAAATGGTCAATTTCACTCAGCACGAGCCCTGTTAGACTGTGGAAGTATGCTGACTCTTTGTTCTCAGCGCATGGCCACAATTTTAAATTTACCATTAAAACATACATCTCTAAAAATCGCAGGAGTTGGAAATCAGCACACACAAAACTCAAAGGCATCAATCACAATTGTATGCCGACCTACTCACCGTGACACACCTATGATCACGGCCACAGCCCATATATTGAAGAACGTAACTGGGTACCTACCGTTGGAAAAGGTTCCAGATCTCGCTCAGTTAACAGGTCACCCACCAATTCCTCTTGCTGATCGAGAATATCACACACCAGCTCCGGTTGATCTAATACTAGGATCTGACGTTCTTGGTCAAGTGTTAGACGGAACCAAGGTTTCGCTCGGCCCTGGCAAGCCTATAGCCTTCGGCACGATATTTGATTTTACATTGATTGGACCTTTCGAAAGTTTACATACTTCACCCACGAATCAGGTCAACTCAGTTCACATTGTCGGCTCTCACACGGACTCAGAGCATTCCACTCATGACATTCACAAAAGTCTTGAGAGGTTTTGGGAATCCGAGGAACCCCAAACTTACAAGCATACCAGCCCATTAGAGGATCAGTGTGAGGACATTTTCCGCACCACAACTACTCGTGAACCATCAGGTCAATATGTGGTTACACTGCCCTTTCTGCACAACGCGCCGACATTAGGTTCCACTCACGCTATTGCGCTACGCAGGTTTCTCAATTTAGAGAAGAAGCTGCTAGCGAACCCGCCCTTCCGCTCGAAATACGTAGAATTCATGTCAGATTACATAAAATTGGGACATATGTCGCCGTGTCACCCCAATACCTTTGCTCATAAATCCCATTTCTATATCCCACATCATGGCATATTCAAGCCAGGATCAGAAAAGTTACGCTGTGTGTTTGACGGAAGTTGTAAGAGCTCAAACGGCGTCAATCTAAATGATTGTCTTCATACAGGTCCAGCTCTTCAGCAAGATATTGTTGACATTATCATGTCCTTCAGGATCCACTCACAAGTTTTCAGCACAGACATCCGAATGATGTTCCGAAATATACTCATTCACCCAGAGCAAAGACGTTTTCAACTCATTCTCTGGCGGTCTTCACCCGACCAGCCCTTGCTCACGTATGCCCTTAATACCGTCACATATGGATTAAGGTCCAGCCCATACCATGCCATCCGCACTTTACTCCAATTGGCTGATGACGAAGGTCATCGCTACCCCCACGCTGCTCAGGTCCTCCGCAAATCAATATTTGTGGACGACATTCTCTCAGGTGCAGATTCTGTAGAATCTGCTCAGTCGCTCCAAAGCGAACTGATCGAGTTACTCGCCCTAGGTGGCTTTCAGCTCAGTAAATGGACCTCCAACTCGCCCCAGCTCCTTGAACGATTCCCAGATGACCAGTGCGACATGCCCAAGGACTTTGACTTCAGTCCCGACTCTAATTCCATTAAGGTTCTGGGAATACAGTGGATTCCTCAAACTGATGAGTTCACTTATCGCATTTCTCTGCCCACTCATGCTCAAGTCACAAAGCGCTCCATTCTCAGTACAGTAGCGTCTCTCTATGACCCCAATGGCTGGGTTACTCCAGTCATCTTCCGCGCAAAGATTCTTCTCCAGAAGCTTTGGCTTCTGAAAATAGGATGGGATGAGCCTATCTCTGAAGAAGTCCACACAGAGTGGCAACACATCTCAGAGGATCTTCCTCAGCTCTCAAACCTCCGTTTACCTCGGCACATTTGTAAGTACAAGCCCACGTCTACTTACTCACTTCACGGGTTCGCGGACGCATCAGAGGCTGGCTTTGGTGCCGCTATCTACCTTCATGAGCGCAATATCACTGGACATGTCAATGTACACCTAATCATTGGCAAGTCCAAGGTCGCACCCATAAAGACTCGTCTCTCAATCCCGAAATTGGAGTTGTCAGCCGCGACTCTTTTATCTCAGCTCATGACTCGAGTGTCAGCCCAATTGTCAGCTCATATAGCCATTCAAACACACACATGCTGGTCAGATAGCACAATAGTGTTGGCATGGCTCAATACCCCACCTCACCGATTACAGACTTTCGAGGCCAATCGAGTGGCTAAGATCACAGCTACTTCAACTAGCCATACGTGGAGGCATGTGCCCACGAACCTCAACCCTGCTGACTGTGCAAGCAGAGGCATGTCTGCCCAGTCTCTCTCACTTCATGACCTTTGGTGGTCACCCAGTTGGCTCAAAGAACCTACCTGCACTTGGCCCAAGATGCCACCCGCTCTAGGCCCTCATGCTCTCCCAGGCCTTAAGCCCAAAAAGGTACCAGCACACATAGCAGTCCCAGATATCGATCTGGACTTGCTCACTCGCTACAGCTCACTTGACAAGCTCGTCGGAGTGACGGCTTGTATTAAAAGGTTCATATTCAATTGTCGGCACAGCCCAGATGCACGGCGCTCTGGTCCGTTGACAGCTAGTGAACGCAGGGACGCTCTGTTGCACTGGGTCCGCTCTGTTCAGCACAATGAGTTTGCTGAAGACATTAATCGTATCCAGACTGATAAGGTTTGTCCCGTTCGGCTCCAGCGTCTCTCGCCCTTCATAAAGGACGGCCTCTTGAGAGTCGGTGGTCGTCTCTCTCACGCGTCAATTAGGTATGACGCTCAACACCCACTCATTCTACCCAGCTCAAGTCCGCTCGTAGATCTCATTATAGATCACTATCACACAATACACTGCCACCCTGGAGCTGACACATTACACGCCATATTACGCCAGCAGTACTGGATTCTGTCCGCTCGTCGTATTATTAGACACCGCGTGTTTAAATGTATTAGATGTTTTCGGTGCCGCGCTCAGCCTAAGGCTCCGCTCATGGCTGATCTCCCAGTAGACAGAGTTAATCCTCAGCCAGTTTTTAGTCACGTCACGACGGACTTTGCTGGCCACTTCTTCGTTAAATCCAGCACGTTGCGGAACGCGAAACTCATAAAAGCGTACTTTTGCATTTTCGTTTGCCTCGCAACAAAGGCGGTTCATTTGGAACCAGTCTCTGCACTTTCAACGGAAGCGTTCTTTGCGGCATTGCAACGTTTTATCTCACGTCACGGTACTCCGGTTCTCATTCGCTCAGACTGCGGCACAAACTATGTAGGTGCTAGGAATCAACTCATTGAAGTTCAGAACTTCCTCAGGTCAAACAATGATGCAATCACTCACAAGCTCGCGAATCAGCACATAACTTGGTTATTGAACCCGCCTAAAGGGCCTTGGTTCGGCGCTCTGCACGAAATAAACGTAAAATCCACCAAGCAACTACTTTATCGCGTGATAGGTGAACAGCACCTCACTTTTGAAGAATTCTCTACTCTTTTGGCTCGAATTGAGGCTGTACTCAACTCAAGACCCCTCTGCCCAATTTCATCCGACCCTACGGACTTTGAACCTCTCACGGCCGGACATTTCATTATTGGTCGTCCGCTCACCGCTCTACCTGAGCAGTCTTTTGACGACAGACCCATATCTGCTCTTAAACGGTTTCAACTCATTCAAGCGCTCTCTCAGCGCTTTTGGACTCTCTGGTCCAGATCCTACCTCCATACCCTGCAAACCCGCTCCAAATGGCTCTCCCCTTCTTCCCCTCCTCAAGTGGGTGAACTGGTCCTCATCAAAGAGGATGACCTGCCTCCGCTCCAATGGAAGTTGGGGAGAATTCTCCGCACGATACCTGGCAAGGATGGAGTGATCCGAGTTGTGGATCTGGACACAGCTCATGGAAATCTGCGACGACCTGTGTTCAAGATAGCCAGGCTGCCGTTGGATTCAGCTCAAGAGGAGCCGCAGCCCCGGCCCCCCCCAGGATGTTCACGCGCAGCATGACGTGTGATTCGCGCGCGCATGCGCGGACGACCACCCCCCCCCGCCGCGCGCCGGTCGAGGCGCGCGCGGGCGCTGGTCTCACTCTGTTTCGCCGCAACCGTCGACCGAACGATACATGTGTGCATACATTCGCGCTGCCAGCCCAAATAATATCGCGTATCCACCATTTAGGTTGTGAAAGTGTAGTGTTCACGTTATCACGAACCAAGACATCCAGCTCATCACTGCCCAAAGCGCCAATTCAATCAGCCCAACGAGAGGAGACGACACGTGGCGCATTTTGCCGGCCCATTGAAAACATATAACACAGGTCAGTCAGTGCACCCACATTGTTTCCCACAATCTTTTCTTCTTCCGTGTCATATCCTCAAATTCCATCAGCCCTGCAGTTCTGTAACCCCGCGGTTACACCATCCAACCCAGTCAAAATTTCCGGCATCACTTTATCGGGTACTCATTGACCCACTTTTAAATATAGACAGCAACTTAAAACCGTGGTATCAAAATGGCAGCTCCAGACCCAAACAAATTTAAGGATATCACTGACGACGATAGCGGTGACCCAAATGCACCCTACCGCTGCATCCGGACGTTCGTCGAACCAGGCACCAGCAAGATTACCTACAAGGAGTACATCTGCTACCCACCAATAGCTTGCCCCCCCATTGAACCGACCTTGATCCCTCCCCCTGGGTGTGATTGCAATCCATGCGTCGATTGCAAATCTGCCGTCTGTGAAGCCGTGAAAAGGGTGCGGGAGAAGAGATACGGACTCTGCGATCCACCATCTCCTGAGGAAACGAAAAGGATGCTGGAATGTCAGCCTGTGACGGTGTGTGTACCAGTGCCGGAGCCGAGGCCCCCCGTCGCTTGTCCCACCTGCCCTCCTGGCATCAAATACAACCCTGAAGCCATAAAGAAAGCTAACAGCCCGGCAGTAGCTAAACTTTTCTTTGATAGCCATAAAAGAATGAAAAAAGAGAGAGAAGAATGGGAAAAAAAGGAATTAGAGAGAAAGATGAAAATAAGACGTTTCTGTTAATTAAAACACTCTCTACCTATAAAAATTCAGATACTTTTTCGAAGTTATACCTATCAGAACAATTTCAGCTAAAAAAATCAAAACACGTGAGTATAAAACGATTTAGTTCGTCAGTTCTGCGATTACTAATTATATATTTACTTTATCCTAAGCTTAAACGTCAGTCGTTTAGTGTAAACTGCATAACTTAACTTTGTTTTTCTTTTTTAGAAGTTAAAAATTTAAAATCATTTTTTTATGTGGCAGTTATCGCCAATAGTTCAGTATTAGTGGGGTTAATAATGCATGAGCTTAAAATTTAATGCACAATTAGTCATGATCTTGTCCAAACAAAGTTAAAACAGCATTTTAAGTTAGTTTTGAGAAGATCATGACTAATATTGTATTGTACAATTTTAAACTCTTGCTTTACAAAGCTAACTAATACCATAGATAAATAAAGGACGGATAGATTGCTATCTCCTTGTACTGTTCGCAATACTAAAAATAACATTACTAGATGGCGTTACTTGTCGCGCTGGAAATAAAATTTGTCTGAAATCGACTAAATATAGCATTTTACTGTTCTGGTTCATCATATTTATTTATTTTATTAATAAAAACACAAAATTTTCATAACATCGCATCAGAAAATAGTGAATTCTTAATCAGGTGTTTTTAAACATTTTTTTCATTAAACTTTCGGTGGTAAGCTGGCAATCTAACTAAGCGTGCAGATGGTTATTCTGGATTCCGGTAGATGGTGCACAACGATCAATTAAACAAAATATGTGCATTAAAATACGCTTTATTTACCTAACACACACTACTCATACATACCGTTATATAACTTTACTCTTTGACTCAACTGTCATGCACGGTTGAGCGATTTGTTTTTGTTGGCGCAGTATAGTTGCTACACATACACACATCGAATTTCGTTTCATCAACTGTTCGATAGATGGCACTAGGTGTGTCACAATTTATTTAGTATAGTAGCGACATCAAAAATAACAAGTCGAACTACTAGGTACCGGCGAAAATAATAAGTTTTACGCGGGCTTTGTTCTAATGTATGGAGTGAGCAATCTATCCTTCCTTTATTTATCTATGCTAATACTGAACTATTGGCGTTATATAACTTTAAACTCTCGCGTTTCGTACACATTATAATCTATATAATCGGGTCTACCGCGATAAATTTTTACCTTTTTTACGAAAAGGGGACACCCGACGTTTCGAGACAGTTGCATGTCTTGTGGTCTACGGGAAACTGGCAAGTATGGCGAGGCGCAGTGATGAGATGCAGGTGACGACCGAAGTATTTTTCTTTTACCCGCATAAACACTTTAGTCTTTAAAATTAATTGGTTATCTAATTCACGCACGGCACACAACACTCACAGTATCCGGAGATGCACTAAGAGAAGAAACCCGCGATTTAAATTTCCCGATAACTGGACTCCATGTGGGAGACAATTTGAAACCATCTTCCCGATTGAAATTATTTGGATGTTTCTTGATTTCAATCGCTTCACGCACAATTCTGGGGTAGTAATGGCGATCGGTGGAGAGAATTTTCGGGTTATGCAGTTCTATCCAGTGGTTGGTCCCGGATTCTAAAAGATGTTCTGCTATCGCTGATTTATACATCTGCCGGTTTTTCACAGCTGCTATGTGTTCCTTGACCCTTTCCTGTATGCTACGTTTTGTTTGGCCAATGTAGGAACTTCCACAGCTGCATTTTATCTCATAGACAGGTCACCTGGATTTTGAAAAGGAATCACATCCTTCGGTGTGCGTAAATGGCTTGCCACTTTGGATAATGGAGTATATACAGTCTTAATGGAGTATTTATTTAATGCTGTAATTTATTTATTGGCGTTAATTGCCACATACGAAAATGCTTTTTAAATTTAAATTTCTAAACAAGAAAAACAAAGTTAAGTTATACAGTTTGGGCTAAGCTACTGACGTTTAACATTAAAACATGTTTGATATCTAGGGCACTAGTGGCTTATTCGGTATGAGGCTGAACTCTCAATCTTGAGACCAGAGTTCGAATCCTGAAAAAGAGTTTCAGAGTTTATGTGCATAGTATTTGTAAATTGACCATTGCTGACGGTCAAATTCGCTTAATAATTCTTTCGTTACCAGAAAAAAATAAAAAAATGTAATTTCAATAAATATTATCCGTCATTGGAGAAGGCTCCAATTGAACTGCAAACTTCATGAAGACATCAAATTGAAGTCGAAATTTAATGACGTGGAGCTTAGATCACTAAAGATTATACATTGCCGAAAAAAAATACCCGCAAATGAGAGCAATTGCATAAAAAAATATTTGTGCATTTGGAAGCACATATAAATGTAAACAGTTATTTTTTAATATGATTAATACTTGCGATTGTTGGCACTTGGTGAAACTTGGATAATAACATGATGTATAGATGCACTTGCACTCGTTTCACAGTTTAAAAAACTAAATATGGAACAGTTGAAAATGTATAAAAATCTTTGCGCACTCTTTTTTTTAACTACCTATTCGTTAACTTCCGAAAATTTGGCCTGCAACTTTCAAAAGGTTGCACATACCTGGTATACAGTATACGGATTTGGATGGGGTTTGCATTGTATAGCCTGATGTCTTGGGAGCATCCCAGGATAAACATACATATACCAGGTGTAAACTGACTACTAAAGTAGAGCCACTGAGTGATGGCACTTATGACAGCTACATTTAGGGTACGTTTCGTAACGTGTGATTATCACTCGGAGCGATGCGAATTTTACCCTGCATCGTTCAAAAATCGACCCGAGTAGTAAACCGAGGGTAAACGAACTGTTACCTGACAGTTGCGCTAAGTGTTTAGAAACGCTTTCGGGGAATGTGAATATCGCACTGACAAGTGCGATTTCTAACTCTGTTTGGGTACCGTTAAAATTCGCCTGACAGTTGTCATTTCGGAGTTTTCTCGGGATTCGGACAATTTTTGAAAATAGAATTCAACATTTCCGTACGAATACGGGAAAATGTTTCGAAACTGCTTCGACAGGATTATGGCTTGCAAATGCAAAGGTTGCAATGCCATCCATATTAAAAGCAATAGGTATTTAGGTACTTTACTTCATTTATTTATTTTTATTTGAGGTTATGTATTTACTTGACGTGTGTCACTCCAGACCGTTTCAAAACGCTTTTCTCACGGGAATCACTCGCAAGCGTTTCAAAACCAGATCTTTCATTCTCTTTCTAGTATATAGCTTTGTCTCTTTCTTAAAAACGAGTGAAATTTCGCACGAAGATCACACGTTTTGAAACGTAGCCTTAGTGATGAGGTACATTTCAAATTTCGGTTAAAAATAAAAATCAAGTGTGAGTTTACTCAACATTAGACACGTCATTCAACATTCAACATATTGATACAAAAGGAAAATGTGCCAAAACCAGTGGCGTAGCCTTGCCAGAGAATATAAAGTATGGCCTTGCTCTGTGGGCGTAGCTATCGGAGGGCTATGCGGTGTAGTGCCCCGGGGCCCCCAAGAGATATTTAAATATCTAAATCGAAAAAAGTATTTTACTATCATTTATTTTCGTTTAGTTTAACTTCGTCATTGTTTTGTTTTTAATTAAATATTATTGCGTTACTTGGCGACCTCAAACACGACCTATAAAAAATGAGAAATAAAAAAAAAACTTTGTTTCTATACGAATTCTATTGCACAATAAAGCAACATTCAAATCGAAAAATAATAACCGAAACAAGTAGTACATCACTATCAACAATGAAGTATTACATTTTTTAATTCACAATTGCTTATAAATAATTACGATACTTTGTAGGCATTTAAACGTCATAGGCGCCATCACTCAGTGGCTCTACTGTAACCTGAAAGGAAACTACATATTCTACTGATCGTACTGAAGACTTACAGAATGTTTACTCCGCATAACTAGCGAAAACAGACGCACGCACACATAGACGCGTAAGTACGACGATCTCGGAGATACTCGGGGTGAATGCCAATACGAAATTCTGTCGAGCCCTGCGGTCCGAAATAGAATTACAATGGATCATAAGCACTTCCCTTCATACTTTCGTAATCGATTTTAGCGATATAATTCTATTTCGGAACGCAGGGGAGATCATCATAATGAATGATTGAATGAATGAATAAACACTTTATTGCACAGAAAAATTAAAATAAAACACAGAATACAGAATAACAAAAAGCAAGGGTGGACTTATTCCTTAAAGAAATTTCTTCCAGTCAACCGATGGTGTGGAGAAAGAAAAAAATTTAAGTACAAGTGAAGTTATCATATTTGTGCAAAAAGAAAAATAATCTTCTTCAAGCCAATATTTTAATATAATACACTACATACTATACTAATACATACACAAATACATACATACAAATAAAGTTGCATAGTCAGTCTAGTCAGAGAGATGAAAGGTAATAATTTTTCAGGTTAGATCTAAAAGAGGACACAGAATCATACGTACGCGTCTATGCATGTGTGCGTCTGTTTTCGCTCCGTCGTCGAGTCGGCCTTCTGGTAGTATCTATTTTGTGGTACAACATTGCGAAGTGTGAACTAACAGGAGCTGAGTGACCATTTAAACTGTATGAACATACATTCTGAACAAACAAATATACTAAGCTTTATAATAATAAGGAAGTGCCTCAAGTGTCAGCGTTTTGCACCTCGAAATCTATAATGAGCGTTTTTCTCGTTGTTTTTTTTTCTAAGTTCTTAACTTTCCGCCAGATGTCGGTGTCCATGTCACCATAGACAAAATATGTTCCGTAGCATCAATGTTAAAGTGGTTTTTGGTTTGTTTGGAATCTGTACAAATTTTGTCTTTGATTCTGTTGCTAAAGTATATGACAGTGCCATCTAGGAATCTTATTAAACACTAAATTTGACACAGGGAAAACCGCTCATTAAGGCGCTCTTATCCCAGAAGAGTGACTCTCTGTCTTTTTGTTCACGTGTAAGGAGTAAAGAAAATAACCACACTTTTGTACTTTTTCGTTGTTTTTATCGGTTTTTTAATTTTTTAAAAATAAGGGATATGTTTATTAAAACCCACTTACGTGGTCGACCTAGAAAATTTAAAGAGCAATATTACCATAAAAGAGTGGAATTATGGAAATGGCATGATTTGAAAGGTCTTATTACATGCTGTGTTCGTGAATTATTTCTATCGAGCAAAGTTTATCTGACCGTGTAATACATGCGTGGAAAACCTAGATAAAGGTTCGAACTATATTGCGTTTTTTTTTTTTGGAAGTTTTAGACGATATTTGAAAGTTCTATTTGACTTTGAAATTACTGATTTTGGGATAAGAGCGCCCAGCTTTTGTGGTTCAAATTGGCTCTGGAACAGCTCGCAGCTCGACCCGAGTCAACTCGACACAAATAATAATACCAGATATTTCACTCCCCATTACGGTGATTTGTACGGTCAGGCAGAAAATCGATAATTTGAAGCAAATAATTTAATTTTTTCCGAAGATTTTGTTTTTTTATTTCCATACAAAGCAGGAAAACATAATTATCTACAATGCCTATTTCAATAATAATACCTACATAAGTTGCCTAAGCTCAATGATTATTAAGAAAATGACACACACACATCGGTTATCTGATAACAATAGAAAAGTTTTCTATCTCACTCTTGCGTATTAAATTTACAATAGTCCAACGCATAAAAGACAAGCCCGCTTTTTCTGCGAAAAATTGACCGTGCCCTTGGCTCGCAATACATAATATATAATTCTATCAATAAATTGAAACAAAATTCAATATTTTAAGACGACGATACTTTTCATGCTGACGGTACAAACCACTTTTTTCTCAGACCAATAAACCAATAGATAAGATCTAATTAAGCAGAAACCTAGGATGGTAAAGCTATGCTACTTTCACATATACAACTCTCAGTATGAAAAAACAAGAAGACAGTATTTTTATCAGTACGTCGATTTCAAGCCGGCTACAGCCCTATCTTTCAAACGCTTGCAACTAGGCATGTATCGGACTACCGGTTTGAAGACTTTATCGATATCGATTTGGATAAAAAAAAGCCTTAATAATACCTTGTTGTACAGTTAGAAAACTACATAGATTATCATAGTATTTTGTGCAACTGTAACATAATTCAAGTCATTGGGACACGAGTGCTTATTAACGAAACGAACTAAGTGAGTTTCGTAATAGTTTTGCACAAGTGTCGAAATGTCTATTTATGTTCAGTTGGACACAATACTTAATCTACGACCATCAAAAATATCGTATTTTAATCATATTTTCAACTAACAATTTCACGAAAAATGAGAAGAACACTCGTTCATGAACCCCGAGTTCATCGACCGGTAATGCTGCCTTGAGTACCAATTAGAAGCAACTAGGATAAAGTGGGCGTGGCTTGAGAAATAAGGTCGGGACTTATTTCTCGTCGCTGTTGTTGATTGGCTCTCTAGCGGTGTTATAGTAAATTGGGCCAATAGCAGCGCGGAATCACGGTGTTATAATGTAATATTATCAGATAAACAGTATAGGTACTTATAAAACTGATTCTGATGATGCAATTACCTTATTGTAGTATGGGAGTAGATAAAATAATATATGAAATTAAGAAACCTGCCAAATATTTATGGAATGAAATAATCAACTTTATTTTCAAAACTAAGAATACCACGTTTACATACATACATCCACACACACACGGTCCACTCCCACTAAAAATACATATTTTGAGAGGAAAGCGCCGCCATGAAAACAAGCCTCCTTAACATTCAAAAGGATCCCTCTCAAACAGTTGTGAAATAATGATAAAAATAATAAAACTCAGAAATATAATCAGAGGATAAAAGAAACAATTTGTTGCAATCTCCAGAATTACTATTTTACATATTATTATATAAAAACATCAAAAATAAAAATAACATATTGACCTTCGCATACAAAATGCATAATTGAATTATTTTAATGAGAAGCTTAATTTTTTTCAAACTTAATGGTTGTTCAATTTCTCAATTTTCTCCACTGAGTACGTTTGATTTTCGCATGTCATTAAGATTCACAAAGCAGCCAAAAATAAACGTATTTATTGACCTTTGAAAATTATTGTTTTTGTCAAAAAGGAGCGTATATTTTCGATGGGTGAAGTAATTTCCTTCGTCATGTGATGTATTCTAAGTTTCAAATACGTGTCGAACACGGAGTTAACCAACGAACGGTCATGTTGGTCGTCAAGTACGTCTGTCTGTACCAATAATCTTTGTGAAATTTGTTTTATCATAGATGTGAAGTGCTGTGGTTTTCGTACACTTTTTTTGTAACTACAGCCTCAAACTCTCTCAGGAGTTTCTTTGCAGTTTGGCAGATTTTTTGAATGCTTTTTGATGGCTTAGTCAGCCCTCCTCAGTCTTTTACACTCATTAGAGGCATGCTGTTAGCAGGTCCTTTCAGGGCTTGGAGAAATTTTTTTCAATGCAAGAATTTTTTCAATTTACGCACTACAAAGACAGCTTTTGATGGTTCCATTGCAGTCCTCAATCCTAGAATTAAACACAAAATTTATTGGTCATTTTTAAACAGATAGTAGTAAAAAAGCATTAAAGTTTGTGCAACAAGAGAGCAAAGTTTATTTTTGTTGAGAGTGCCGAGTTTGAATCTCGAGCAAGACTCGTGATTCTAAGTTAGAATTTCGAGCGTAGTGAAGGATTCAACCAAAAAAAACTTCTGTTTTACTAGGTAAATTCAAGGTGAGCACCGCATCGTCTTTTAAGCGTGGTCGCAATAGTTCTTTTCAGAAAGCACTTAGGACTCAAAGTGCCTTGAGAACACTTTCCAATTAGTTTTTTTGCTGTTTCCAACTTTGGCTAATAGCAACAAACCATCGTTTAGGAATGTCTTCATTTTTGGGGAACCTTAAGTAAAATAAGCTGAATCAATACTTCATATTAGCACAATATCAGTAAAATTACCGACAACTGTTTTGACTTCACTAATAACCTCAAAACGGATTTAATTATTTTAATGATTTTAGGATTTACTTTTATTCTAAAAGCTATATTTACGTTACTATATGAAAACGACACGTCGTAAAATGCTGTATTACGTGATGGAATTCCATTTTATGGTTCATTTACTAGGAAAACATCACTTTTTACTCACTTGTGAAAACTGATATTGCTGTTCGAGTTTTCTTTATTCCCCGAATGGAATCTGCAACCACGCACGTAGCAGGACATTGTCCTTGTATCTTCAACCCTTTTCCATACGATAATTCGCAGCAAAACACAACTTAAATAAAATTTTGTTTAAAAATCTGCCGACTTACTTCCTAATGTAAACACAAGCTATAACACGACCAAATTACAAAGGATTGCAAATGTTGCCACTTAAGAAAAGTAACAGTACATTATAATTTGGTGACTTGGACAGGAGTCATTAGGAGTCGAAATGAAGTTTTGGGTAGTACGTTTTGACGGCACCAAGACGTTGTCTATTGGTTTATTTGTCTGAGACTTTTTTAGACGTAGTTTCTGGTATTATTATTCGTGTCAAGTTGACTCGGGTCGAGCTGTCCCAGACCCTTCAAATCGATGTCAGAAGATTTTCTTTTGTTTTAAATTGGAGTCGGGAAATTTAAATAATACAACAAAAGGTCATAAACAGGAGCAAAGACGAACGAAGTGGAACTGAGTGAGATGGAGGGCAATAAGTTTATATTTTAATAAATTAATGAGACGGCTGAAGCGGAGCACAGCAAAGCAACCCTCGTAGTTTAACCAGATTCCACGCAAAAATCCTGCATGGTTTAATTTAACTTGCGGTCTGTAGTACGTCAGACCCGATTTTGCTGTCGTACGACGCTGTCACCTGAGGCATAGCTTAAAATTTAATGTAATTTAATTTAATTTAAACCTCATTTTGTTTAAGGCCTGCTTGCTAGGTTTTTTATGCTAAATTGAAAACTGTCTTTGACTTTTTTGGGACAAATTTCGCAAAAAAATCTACATTTTATTTTCATTCCATCCAACCCATAGATAAATAAAGGAAGGATAGATTGCTCACTCCATACATTAGAACAAAGCCCGCGTAAAACTTATTATTTTCGCCGGTACCTAGTAGTTCGACTTATTATTTTTGATGTCGCTACTTACTAGATAAATTGTGACATACCTAGTGCCATCTATCGAACAGTTGAAACGAAATTCGACGTGTGTGTGTGTAGCAACTATACTGCGCCCACCAAAACAAAAATTTGCTAGAATACGACAATACGCGACACATGGCATACGATAAATCTGAGGATAAATCGCTCAACCGTGCATGACAGTTGAGTCAAAGAGTAAAGTTATATACCGGTATTTATGAGTAGTGTGTATTAAGGTAAATAAAGCGTATTTTATTGCACATATTTTGTTTAATTGATCGTTGTGCGCCATCTACCGGAATCCAGAATAACCATCTGCGCGCTTAGTTAGATTGCCAGCTTACCACCGAAAGTTTAATGAAAAAAATGTTAAAAGCACCTGAATAAGAATTCACTATTTTCTGATGCGATGTTATGAAAATGTTGTGTTTTTATTCATAAAATAAATAAATATGATGAACCAGAACAGTAAAATGCTATATTTCGTCGATTTCAGACAAATTTTATTTCCAGCGAGACAAGTAACGCCATCTAGCAACGTTATTTTTAGTATTGCGAACAGTACAAGGAGTTAGCAAACTATCCTTCCTTTATTTCCAACCCAATAAAATTTCCGGTATCACTTTTTCAGGTACTCATCGAATCCACTTTCAAATATAAACAGCAACTTTAACACAGCGACAAAATGGGAGGCAAAAAACCAAAAAAATTCAAGGATATCACTGACGACGACAACCGTGACCCGAATGAGCCCTACCGCTGCATCCGGACGTTCGTCGAACCAGGCACCAGCAAGATTACCTACAAGGAGTACATCTGCTACCCACCAACAGCTTGCCCCCCCGTTGAACCGACATTGATGCCTCCCCCTGGGTGCGATTGCAATCCATGCGTCGATTGCGATTCTTCCATCTGTCAAGCCGTGAAAAAGGTGCGGGAGAAGAGATATGGACTCTGCGACCCACCTTCTGCTGAAGAAACGAAAAAGATGCTGGAATGTCAGCCTGTGACGGTGTGTGTACCAGTGCCGGAGCCTCATCCCCCCGGTCCCACCTGCTCCCCTGGCACTGAATACAATATTAAAGCCATAAAAAAAGCTAACAGCAAGGAATCAGCTAAGTATTTCATTGAAACCCATAAAAAAATGAATAAAGAGAGAGAGGAATGGGAAAAAAAGGAAATGGAGAGAAAGATGAAAATAAAACGTTTCTGTTAATTAAAGCACTCTCTACCTGTTGATTTTATGTTACTTATTCGAAGGCATACCTACCAGAACAATGACATAGCCTAAAAAAATCAAAACACGTGAGTATATATTATTTAGTATGTCAGTTCTAAAATAACTTATAATAAATATAATTTATGTTAAGGCTTCTCCCAACGCCAACGACCTTGAACTGAGTAACTTTGTAACCATTTTATACGGTTACTACAGCATTTTTTAATAGACGAAAAATACATAGTAATCCACATGATACAAATAGTGATATTTTTTTTCCTGAATTTTATTTTGTTACACAGAAGTGAAGCAAGTAGCAAGTTAATTCCAAGTTTACCTTTACTTCTCGATTTTTGTCCACATGTAACGATTTTTATCAAAAGAGTATACAAATTTATAAGCTTCTAGACAAAATAATATAAAATGATATGGTTTTCTCAGTTCTTGGAAGTCACTTTATTTTGGATAAAATTAATTAAAAGCACACTATTTTCGCACTTGTCAGTGCGAGCTGATAAGAACTTTATTTTTATATGGTTTTGTTTGAAATTTTAACCACCACGAATCGAGTTACTAATTTTTCCGACGGATTCACCTTAAAACATGTTTGATATCTAGGGCACTAGTGGCTTATTCGGTATGAGGCTGAACTCTCAATCTCAATTGAGACCAGAGTTCGAATCCTGAAAAAGAGTTTCAGAGTTTATGTGCATAGTATTTGTAAACTAACTACTTGCTGACGGTCAAACTTGTTTGCTTAGAATCCCTTCGTTACCCAAAAAAAATATCAATAATTTTTGTCCGTCATATCCTGCCATATATTATTATTATGATTTATTATTATGTAGGTACACTTTTCAGTCACGGGCCCATAGGGACCCGGTCATTTGAAAGGCATTCATGGGGCCGAAGCCAACATTAAAGAGGCCTTTGGTACTGGAAAAGGGCAGGCTAGGTAGGGAAGCCAGTACTCACGTGATATTCTTGATTGTACCAGCGTCTGAGGCGTCCCACGCCTTGCACCGCGCACCTTATGTTAAGTGAGCTGGTTCGCGTA
Organism: Ypsolopha sequella; assembly: GCA_934047225.1. Classification (NCBI taxonomy): domain Eukaryota; kingdom Metazoa; phylum Arthropoda; class Insecta; order Lepidoptera; family Ypsolophidae; genus Ypsolopha; species Ypsolopha sequella. The sequence goes on along the minus strand of OW203991.1, from coordinate 29,961,838 downwards.
TAAAGTTTTGCTTCTATTCGAGAAATAATGGTTCTAGGATCGATCCACACTCGCGTAAAGAGTATCACACACAGGTTTTAGCGATATTTCTATTTTATTTGATGATTTTCCACGGAGCTCGTATGCACGCACTGGCTTATGGTAATGGAAGGGAGGACAGGGACAAAAATGTGCACCTACCTACTACTAAACACAAATAATAAAAATTAAGCTACCTTACAGTTAACAATATTAACCATAACAGCCCCCCTAAGGCAGCTCTAAGCTGACTTCCAAAAAATAATAATAATAAAAAACAATATGATGATACACCTTTAAAACTAAAAATTACCTAACTCTACATCTTAAGAAATACATGGATGTTACTGTGGCAACAAACAAAGCTTAACTACTGGACGCACTAGAGTCCCATTCTGTGTTTTTACTGTAACTGCTCTAACTACAGCGTCTTTTCCAGGATGTAGACTCACGACTCTACCTAATTTCCAATGCAATGGAGGTGAATCATCTTTTATTAATACCAAATCGTTCAGTTTAAAGTTATTCTGTGGCGTAGTCCACTTGTTACGCTGTTGTAGCGTATGCAAATACTCTTGAGACCACTGCTTCCAAAAGCCCTGAGACATTTTTTGAATTAATTGCCACCTTGACAACCTATGTAACTTTACATCCGCTAAATCATACTCAGGAAGAGTGTTAAGAGGGCACCCTATAAGGAAATGTCCAGGTGTTAACGGCTGAAAATCGTGAGGATCTGAGGACATTTGAAATAAAGGCCTCGAGTTAAGAATGGCTTCGACTCTACAAAACAGCGTCGAAAGTTCCTCGAAAGTTAATCGTTGCTCCCCAACGACTCGCAGGACATGATGCTTTGCCGACTTTACAGCAGACTCTGCCAAACCGTTAAAGTGTGGCGCCGATGCAGGCCCAAAATGCCATTGAACTTGATAATCCGATAACTTGGAATTTATTTTGTCTAAATTTTCTGATTTAGCCATATATTTATAAATTTCATTTAAATGATTATTTGCACCCTGATAATTCGTGCCATTATCAGTATGAATAGCTCTACAAAGACCTCTACGAGATATAAACCTTTGGAAGGCTGCCAAAAAAGCTTCAGTCGATAAATCGGAAACTAACTCCAGATGCGAAGCCTTTGTAGAGAAACACACAAAGATACACAAATATGCTTTGTTGACCCTCGCTTTACGTAGATTACTCTCCTTGACGTAGAAAGGACCCGCGAAGTCCGCAGCTGCTGATGAAAAAACCTTTGATGGTTGAACTCTACCTGAGGGTAAGTCAGCCATAACTGGCTCGGAAAACTTAGGTCGGGCTCTAAAACACCTTAAGCATTTAAAAACTCTACGTCGTACTACTTGTCTGCCAGACAAGATCCAAAACCTTTGACGAATGAGCGACAATAGAGTGCTCGGTCCAACATGAAGATACTTCAAATGATAACTATCCACAATGAGATCGGTGAAGTGATGAGAACGAGGAAGCAAAATAGGATGTTTTGCATCGTACTGCAACAACGAATTCTTTAACCTTCCTCCTACACGAAGTATACCATTGTCTTCCATGTACGGAGACAACCGATCCAAAACCTTACACTGTTTATTATTTGAGATAAGAGATATCTCTTTTTTAAATGATTCTTGTTGAACGTTCTTTACCCACAATATCAATGCTGAATCAATTTCCTTTGAATTCAAGTAACCATATTTCCTATCAACCGACTTTGATCGACAATTGTGAATAAATCTCAAACATAAGGATGTGATGCGTAGCAGCCTTGAAAGCGAACTGTAGCGCATGAGAAGAGAGTTATCACACTCGCTCACTCCGAGAAAACATTCCCTTTGTGTAGTCCCTGTCACCGACTCTACGTCCGAAACTGGCTCTATATTCACTGGCAACTCTACCTCCGTCATCGACTGTACACATTTACGACGCGGCCAATCATCAGTAGCACCAGCAAGCCAAGGTACGTCCCACCATAATGGATGATGCACCAACTGATCTGGATAAAGACCACGTGACGCAGCATCTGCTGGGTTCATGTTCGTAGGGACGTAGCGCCATACGGATGGATCAACGAGGCTGTGAATTTGAGACACCCTATTTCCTTCATACATCCTAAGTGAATGTGGTGATGTACAAAGCCATGACAACACAATAGTGGAGTCACACCATATGTGAACTGATGAAAATTTTACCATTGAGAGAACATCCTTAATATAATTTGTTAATGTAGCTGCAAGGAGCGCGCCATTTAACTCCAATTTTGGAATTGTTAATCGCTGCTTAATTGGAGCGATCTTTGATTTTGCGACAAGCAGAAACACCTTAGTAGAACCTGCTTCATCTGTAACGCGTAAATAGCAAACTCCACTGAAACCCTTTTCACTAGCATCGCTAAATGCGTGTAGTTGATAATCCTTGCCCAAACCATGTAGAATATAACGAGGTATTGATATACCACGTAGAGCTGAAAAAGTCCCTGAAAACAATTTCCATTCCTTAATAAATTCCTGAGGAGGGGTGTCATCCCATCCAATCTGTAAAAGCCATAATGTTTGCATCATGCTTTTAGCTTTGAATACTACCGGCGCTAACCAGCCACATGGATCATATAATCGAGCAATGTGTGAGAGAAGCGACCGTTTTGTATAGACGTCTGTATCTATATTTGCCGTGTATAGGAAACTATCATCCGCTGAGTTCCATTTGAGACCTAAAATTTTGATGACAGAGTCTCCGTCAATGTTAAATTCCAGTGGCACCTCACGATGTTCCATTGGAATACTTGCTAAAAATTCCTTTGAATTGCTACACCATTTTCTAAGCTCAAACCCGCCAGATTTTAAAAGAGCTACGAGATCATCCTTCAACTTGAGAACCTCTGGTAAAGATGAGCCACCTGAAACAACATCATCAACGAAAATATCCTGTAGAATTACCCTACTAGCGTCTGCATGATCTCCCTGTCCGTCTTCAGCCAATTTCTTGAGACTCCGCATTGCCAAGAAGGGAGCGGTCGTGACACCATACGTCACAGTGTTGAGCTCATACTCCTTCACAGCTTCGTTGACACTCGAGCGCCATAGAATCCTTTGATAAGGACGATGAATTTCCTGTATGTTGATTTGCCGATACATTTGCTTAATATCAGAAGTAAAAACGATGGTATGAACCCTGAATCTCGTAATAATGTCAACTATATTTTGTTGTAGCTTTGGTCCTGACAATAAAACCTGGTTTAAAGCAATTTGATTCGAAGAGGCGCTACTTGCGTCATACACTACACGAATCTTAGTACTACTACTAGACAGTCGCAGTACTCCATGATGAGGGATGTAATACAAACCTGGATTCGACTTCGGATTAGGTATAAGAGTCATATGTCCCAACTCTTCATACTCCTTTAAAAAGGCACAATACATTTCCTTCAGAAGAGGTTCTCTATTCAAACGTCGCTCCAAACTGGAAAACCTACGCATAGCAATATCTCTACTCTCCCCTAAAGATGGTGCATCTACTTTGAAAGGCAACTGCACAGAGAACCTACCACTATTATCCCTTTTATGTGTTGAGAGAAAATGCTCTTCACAGAAAGCATCTTCAGAACTCAATATTTGTTTAGCTGACGGTACCGTTTCCATTTCCCAAAACTTGACAATTGATTGTTCTAGTGTGTTTTCACATGTACTATGAAATGCTGAAATATCCTTCGATGATGAACTACCCATATTAATGCTTGTTTTACCCATCAGAATAAAACCTAACTTTGTTTGAATTGCAGCTGGTAGATAAGGCTGCAATTTGATTGGTGAACCACCCATGAGAATGCTGTCATAAAGATCAGCCCCAAGAAGAAAATCAATTTTTCCCTTTTTATGAAATGTTGGATCAGCCAATACCAAACCATCAAAATAATGAGAAATACCTTCTGGTATATAAGAAGATGGAAGATCTTTTGTGAGCCTTTGCATGATACAAGCTGAAGCCTTGAAAATTGGCTCTTCAGAAAACCTTGGTTTTATATCACATGATATCCATCCATCAGTGCGTTGAACTCCCCCCCCACCGAGTGCTGAAACTGAACATGAATCACTTTGAATTGGTAACCTTAACCTTTTTGCACATGAAGCACTTGCAAAACTGCACATTGAACCGGGATCAATTAAAGAACGGACCTCACACCATTCACCATTGCCATTCCTAATATGAATTATGGCTGTTGCAAGTAGAACAGTATGATATTGATGAATTTTATCCTGGAAGGTTGAGCTATTAGCAGAAACCTCAGGAGAACCTTGACCATGACCTTGAACAACTTGTGATGAGGCTCCATGATGAGTGTTTGGAGATGAGTTTCCTGGTACACCATTAAACGATGAGTTTCCCTGCTGGTGATTTTGTGAAAATGAACCATTTTGTTGGTTGCTGAATGTCCTTGGAAAATGTAAAAGTGAATGATGAAATCCCCTGCAATGTTTACATACTTGTTTAGATAAACATTTCTTGCTCGAGTGTGGACGCAAACAATTATAGCATAGCCGGTTAGCTGTAACCAATCCCTTCCGATCCCGTGGCAACATATTCAAAAACGTTTGGCAGCAATACAACTCGTGTGCTTCTCCATTACAACAAACACAATTATGTGCAAAACTTGATGAGTAAGTACCTACCTTTGCATTTGGCCTATTATTGGAAGCATTGACCTTGAGTACGCCTTGCATAACTTGTACAGAGGGCTTAGATGATGCACGCGCCATAGCTTTACAACGCGATTCCATAAATTCAAGCATGTCAGACATTTTTGGCATATCTAACATTTTTACATGTAATTCAAAATCATTTCTTAGCTGATTATCCAATTTATCTAAAACAATATGCAACAGAATGAAACTCCAATGCATTACAGGCATATCTAGTGCTTCCAAGGCAAGTAAATTTTCCTTTAATGTGTCCAAAAATGACCGCAAATGAGTGTTGGGTTTGGATGGCAAGTGTGGCAAGTTAATGATTTCATCTATATGAGCATCTGCCATCAAGCGTTTATTATCATACCGCTCCACTAATAATTTGTATGCAACTGCATAGTTAGGCTCAGATATAGGTAAATGCTTGATGACACCTGCAGCCTCACCTGACAATGAACTGATCAGGTAATGCATTTTCTGAACAGGAGATAAGCTTTTATTATTATCAATTACACTGTCAAACATAGCCTTGTAACTGGACCACTGAATGACCGTACCTGAATAGTGTGGAAGTTTCATTGTTGGCAAATCCACATTACATTTCTGACCTTTATTTTCTTTACAATTTTCAAACTTAACTTCTGTTCTATCCACCACTTGCTCCGTACCAAAACAATGTTCATAGATTACCTTTATTGAATAATATTCGTCCATAAATGCCAACATATCTTTATAATGTTGCTCCGCATCGAATGTTTTGGCAGGTTTAGCCTCAATATCGATAAATGTTTTAAGATATGCTTCTTTTACTGCTTCTAAATCTTTGTATTTCATACGGAACATTTCCTTTATTGAACTAACACTTTCAGGCTCTGCAGCACTCATAGCTGCAGCCCGAATCGACTCCAATCGAAGTTTACATAACTGGTTTTCTATTAACACACTCATTTTTACTGATTTCTCGGGATACAGCTATGTAAAAATATAAACAAACTCGTAAACAACAAAATTACAAAAGTAAACAGAAACTTTGCGAACGTCAAATGTCAATCTGACATTTCACTCGCAGTGTTGCCACAGTACAAAATGATTTTACAGTAGTACCAATCTACTAATATTGAAATGAATGATGATTGTCTATGCCTACGTATAACCTATTCTAACACTTATGATGACGCAACAAAATGATGATTTTCCACTTTTAGAATAACGTTATTTTCCGAATTTAAGCAAAGCTAATACAAACAATCGGGAAGAAGGACCATATGGAAAAGGGCAGGCTAGGTAGGGAAGCCAGTACTCACGTGATATTCTTGATTGTACCAGCGTCTGAGGCGTCCCACGCCTTGCACCGCGCACCTTATGTTAAGTGAGCTGGTTCGCGTATAAAGTTTTGCTTCTATTCGAGAAATAATGGTTCTAGGATCGATCCACACTCGCGTAAAGAGTATCACACACAGGTTTTAGCGATATTTCTATTTTATTTGATGATTTTCCACGGAGCTCGTATGCACGCACTGGCTTATGGTAATGGAAGGGAGGACAGGGACAAAAATGTGCACCTACCTACTACTAAACACAAATAATAAAAATTAAGCTACCTTACAGTTAACAATATTAACCAGGTACCATTTGATCTAAATGTGAGATGGCTGCATCCATGGAGGCCTTTATTTATTTATTTATTTATTTATTTATAAAAAAGGTACACCAACAATGTCAACACAAACAACATAAATATATATACATTGGGCCTTGTTCTGGTGTTGCCATCAATGACAGGTGAACACAGCATTATCAGAAAACATTAATTTTTAACATTTTAAATTTAACATTAAGAAATTACAAAAAACTAGTCAATATTAACAATCCAAACATACACATAAACTAATTTAAATCTAAGCTTAAAATCTAGACAGACAGTTAACACAAATTACTTAACAATATAATAAAATTAAAATATATATATCATTTATAAATATATTATATATGTGCACAAATATTTAATAACACAAATTTCAAAAATTCCTAAAAAGAGACAAAAAAAAAAAAAAAATTATGTATATACAAGCGTTGAATATTCAAATTTAAGGATGTAATATCTTATATTTAAAGTTACAAGCTTTATCAGAAAAAATATCAAGGGAGTGAGTCTTCCACATTTTGTTGTAAGTGCTACAAGATCTTACATCTGGTGCATTTCGACCAAGGTTTGTTCTACGATAAGGTATTGAAAATGTGTCCCCCGCTACTCGTCGAGCATGTAGTCGAGGAACAGCTAAGGTCACACCATCAATAAACTTATCACACAAAGCACGACCACCAATTATATTTTGTAAAAATGACAAATCAAGCATAATTCTGCGGTCTGACAATTTATTTAATCTGAAAAACGATAACCTATGCTCATACTCAGCTCGATGACTAATTCCAGGGCAGACATAAGCGAGATGTCTAGTGAAAGCACGTTGAATGGATTCTATTCTATCAGAATGCGTTGCATAGCATGGGTTCCAGACAAGAGACGCGAATTCAAGAGTACTGCGGACTAGTGCAGTATAGAGAGTAATCTTTGATTGGGTGTTACGAAAGTCTTTGGTTGTTCTTTTGAGAAAACCAAGCATTTTTGGCGCCTTCTTAACAATGTGGTCGAAATGAGGAACAAAACTCAGTTTTGTATCGAGAATCACGCCCAAATCCCGAGTTTGAGTTACTTCACCAATGTTGTCATCAGCGATCTTGTAGGAAGCCTTAATTGGTTTTCTTTTTTTTGTAAACCTAATGAAATGACACTTGGAGGCATTCAATTGCATTTTGTTTAAGAGACACCAGGAACGTACACGCTCCAGATCATCCTGAAGTAACGCAGCATCCGCTTGTGAACTAATTATCCTAAATATCTTCATGTCATCTGCGTACAAGGAACAATCACTATTATGCATGCAATTAACAATATCATTAACGAAAAGACTGAACAGTATTGGCCCAAGATGAGAACCTTGCGGAACTCCCGAGGTTGCTACATAGTTTTTGGAGGAACAGCCATTAACAACTACAGCTTGTGGCCTATTGCGAAGATATGATGCAAACCAAAAATGTAGATGGCCCTCTATGCCATATTGATATTTAAGCTTATGAAGCAAAACTTGATGACTTACTTTATCAAATGCGCTACTGAAATCGGTATAAACCGCATCAACTTGAGCACCATGATCAACGCTCTGAATTACAGTTGAAATATATGACGCTAGATTTGTCAAAATTGACTTCTTTTGCCGGAAGCCATGCTGCTTATCGCTAATTAAATGCTGGGTATGGAATGTAATTACTGGGACCAGTAGAGATTCAAACAGTTTAGAGAACGCGGAAAGGATAGATATAGGTCGGTAATTGGTAACCCTATCTGCAACACCTTTTTTAAATATAGGGACAATACGAGCCTTTTTCCACTCATCCGGAAAAACTCCAGTCTCCAAGGATTTATTAAATATTAACATGAGAGGATAGGATAATGCAGAAGCACATCTTTTTAAAAAGAGTGGTGGGATATCGTCAGGACCAGCACCCTTATTATGGTCCAGCTTCTTTAAGAATTCAAATATAGATTTTTCATCTATCTTAACAGATGACAGCACACTGTTGCAAGAATCTGACATGGCTACTGTTTGGTTAGGAGATCCACTGTTATCTTCAGGATTGAAGCTGGACACGAACTGAGCAGCAAATAAGTCAGCCACATCCCCCGGAGACTCAGCGGACTGATCTTCTTTAAACATGACTGAGGGAAGAGAATTAGAACCACACCTCTTTTGCTTAATAAAGCTCCAGAATACTTTGGGGTTACTCTTAAGACTATTCTCAATATTGGAGATGTAGCTATCGTAACATTGTTTGTACAATTTATTGCAACGTTTTCTAAGAATGTCATGTTCTAGCTTGTCTCGGGGGTTTTTGTACCTACGGAATTTAGTACGCAGTCTATCCTTCTCTTTCAATAGCCTAACCAATTCAGGAGTAAACCAAGGGGGTTTGTTTTTCTTACAGGGCTTTCTTTTTGGGACAAACATTGTAATAGCTTCTTTGATCCTGTCATAAAATACTGTAACCATATCATTAACGTCACTACAATTTTTAAAACATTCAGACCACACTATTTTCTTTATAAAAGATGTCAGGTTTACAAAATCAGCTTTATAAAAATTAAAATCGGTTCGTGGTACAGGGGTTGGTATTTTGTTTATATGAAGGTTAACACAGATATCTAAGGGTGGGTGGAAACGATCCAGTTTACTCAACAAAACATCAGAATTACGGACCAAACATGGGACATTACTGAGAACCAAATCGAGCGTCTTACTTTGAAAGTTTTTAATAGGATTTCGTTGTTGTAGCCCAGTCAAACATATGAAATCAGTTAAAGCATATCCAATTTTAGTGTGGTAATTATTTGGTTTAAGTCCCTCCCGCTCATCATTTCCGGTCCAGGATACGGAACCAATATTAAAATCGCCTATGATCATAAATTCGTCCAAGTTATTAATTATATTAGAAGAATTTTTTAGATATGTTTCAAGTTCTTTCAATTTTATTGGCGAAGGCAGATAAACAGCACCAATACCAAGGCGTTTAGGTATATTATCATGTAATAACTCAAGAATGATCCACAAATCTTCACAAGTACTCTCCCACTCAGTAATACGGACAGACTGTAAAGTTTTAAGTACAGCTATCAATACGCCGCCTCCATCCTCCTTAACACTAGATTGCACTGTACGATCTCGGCGGTATACTTGGTACCTAGCATCAATAAACTCACCATTAAATATATTACAATTTAGCCAGGTCTCTGTAAGAATAATTACATCAAAACTGTTTTGTAAAATATTCTTTGCTATTGCACTTGTTTTGGTTCTCATTCCCCTAACGTTTTGATAATAAATATGGAGTAGGCCGGCAATTAAGAATAATAAACTACATGGTTGAAACAGAAAAAATAAAATTGAAGTTACTTTAGCCTACTTAGGAATTCATGACTATGTATGGTAATCGCTTGAGCAGATTCAATTTTCCTCATTAATATCCTACCATTCCTAACCCAAACAAACTTATAGGACAACTCCTTAGATTTTAACCTGGCCGCAGCATGCAGAGACTTCTTTTCACGAGACAGATGTTCACCGACAAATATGGGGCATTTGTCACCACCGATGCCTATTAGACTGGTATTAAGTCTATCCTTTGGATTAGACTTGTTGTATTTGGCAACTGCTGCTATGACGGTATCACGACAACGAGTGCTGCGCAGTTTAGCTACTACAGCTCTTGGACGACTGCTGTTGCTATCCATTTTGGCAACACGGAAACAAGACAAGATGTCGCCATCTTCAATTGTGTGGTTGACTGCATTTCCGATATGCATTATCAAGTTAGCCAAGTTTTCAGTCTTTGATTCTGGTAAACCATGAATTTCTATATTTGCTTCTCGTGTATGATTTTCCATGTCCGATAATCGAGTCATTAGGTCTTTCACATTTTTTGTTAAAATCTCATTTTCAGCAACTAATTTCTTTATATCATCTTCACGAGATTTGAATTTGGTGGTTATTTCTTCGTAAGATTGTTCAATGAAATTGACAGATTTAGTTAACTCGGCAACACCCTTATTGATTACTAGTAGTTCTTTATTTACTAATTCTCTCAAAATTTTAGGTAACATTTTTGGCAGATGGTCGTTGATTGCCTTCAAGATTTCAGAGCTGATAAAAGCAGATAGATCATCAATAGATGTGCCAGGAAGATTCTCGTCACCCAGGTGGTTATTTTGAGAAGATTTAGCGCGGATAGTTACATTACTGACGCCGGAAACAGATCCATCGTCGAATTTTGATGCAGCTGAATCAACTTCTGATCTTTGGGTGGTACGGGCCGGTGTTAACGTATTATCTCCTTTGGGACGTTTGTTTTTGCACGCCTCACATTGCCAAACCTTTCTTTGCTCCCTTGTAAACTGTTTAAATTTCGTTTGATGTACATTAGCGCAACTAAGGTCATAAGTATTTTTACACAAACAGCATTCCATATATTCACTGCCTTTGATTAGAGATGGACATTACATTACAAGGCCTTATTATTATATGTCATATATGTATATTTAAACCCCCTCAAAGTAATTCGAGAGAGAGAGGACAGCTCACAGGCAAAAAACCAAGAATCCCACCATGCCTGGGACCGATGGATGGCGGTATATCCATCCCTAACAGCGGGCCTTATATGAAACAGACTGGTGACGGGCAGCGGCGTCACTGGTGCGAGGGTTCCGGCACCGCGCTCACCAACCCGCCTGCCCAGCGTGTGTGAGTATGGGCAATTCTTCCAGGATGACCGCCGGGAGTGGCAAAGTCCTGGAAAGGTCTGTCCAGCAGTGGACGAACTAGGCTGATGGATGATGGATGATGATATCCTGGGATGCTCCCGAGACATTGGGCTATACAGTTTACAGTATAAGGATTTGGATGGGGTTTGCACTCTACAGCTCGATATCTTGGGAGAATCCCAGGATATATACCGGGTATTTTACTACTAAACTGAAAGGAAACATATTCCACTGATCATACTGAAAGTCTTTCCGAAAGAAACGAATCCGCAAATGACAAAAAGTGTTCAAGTTGCGAGTAGGTTACGCACCCTGAGGGTTCCGTAGCATTCTAACAAGTTACTAGACCTGAATAAAATTTAAACAATAGTTACAAACTTAATTTTGCCGTTTTTTCCATATACTTGTAGATAATAATAAGTTTGTTTTTGTTCAAATTATTCAAATCTATTAACTTATTTGAATGGTACGAAATTGTCAGGGTGCGAGTCCTAGGCGCAAGACAGACAGACAGACAGATAAGAGGTAAGGCGAGGACGACGCGAAGACGGGGCATGGACGAGGTACGGACGCGACTTTTGAACAGGGTGCGGAGACGGGGCGTGGTGACACGTCACAGCCACTGTGAGCGAGACTGTAATGAATGACACCCCAGTTCACCCCACGCCCCGCCTTCACGCCTGTTGCTTTCGCGTCGCGCGTCTCTTCTGTATACGACGAAGCGTCGCGTCTGCGTCTTGTATCCGCCCCGTCTTCTCTGTATGTTATACGTCGCGACACTTCTACACATTTAGGGGCGCCGCGCCGCGTCTTCGCCCCGTCCTCATCATATGTCTTTTCTGTTTGTCTTACGCCCTATACTCGCAATTCTATATTCTATTCTATTCTAATTGAGCGGTTTTTCCAAATGTTGCTATAATATATTATACAAGGTGTAACAGAAAGGTGTAACCATATTTGAAGAGGTTATTCAGTCAATGCTATAGAACAACTTTTACTATGGAACAAAACCTGTACCTCAAAAAAAATTTTTACTATTTCATAGAAAGATGCAATGCCGCTCGGCCGAAATGTATGGAAGGGCAGATTTTTGTTTGAGATTTCAGTGTTGGCTCCATAGTAAAAGTTGTTCTATACCATTGACTGAATAAGCTCTTCAAATATGGTTACACCTTTCTGTTACACGTTGTAAATTATAAGGATATATACATATATATACGATATACGAGGTGGACCGCAGGGTACCAGGTATTTGCTTATATTTATCTAAAATACAATTTACAAAAAATAAAAAGCCCTAAAACAGTTATTTATAAAAAATATTCAATTGACATCAAGAAAATCAAGGTATTCTGATGCATGTGATAAATACTGTCAATGAATCTTCCACTGATCTACTTTTCACTCTTATTTCAATAGCAATAAGGACTAGGAGTGGATCTGTGATTACACTGTAACATACACTGTAACATAAAACAAAACCGGCCAAGTGCGAGTCCGGCCTCGCTGTTTTAGGGTTCCATACATATGACCAATTATTTCAAACTAGATATTTATTTAATTCTAGGTAATGCTCTAATTCTGTCAGACATAGAACCTGCAAAATTAAGTTGGTTGAATATTCGGGGACGTGACCCTAAAACTACATTATAAAATGTCGTTTTTAGTATTTTTCTTTTAAATACAGCATATATGGTACATAATATACAGAAATTTTAAATTCCTAACTGCTTGGGCCTGTGAGATAGACTCCGTAACAAAAATGGTCTAAAAATGGCAACTTTGATAGACCCCATTTCATTATTTTTTAAGATAAAAAAAACGAAAAACTTATGTATACTTATTTGTGTACTTAAGGCTGCGTATAAACCTGGACAAATTAGTGATTTTGCCCCCGCATCCCCGCACCTCTACTGTTTGCGCGACCGGCCGTCACCGGCCGCGAGCGCTATTTCTTAGCTCCCACGAGCGGTGTGGATCCGCGGTCATTAACCCGTGCACGTGCTAGCTTTCAATAATAAGTATAATGCATCTACGATGTATAAAATTCAACACAGTTGACAAAACGGTTTGTTCGCAATGGCATTTTTTTGCGTAATTGTGTTTGCATCTAATTTTTATATTTCAAAATTTTATTTTTCGAAAGTCATACTTGCAAAGATAATGATGACGATGATGATACAACGATACGTCGATACGCCGATACGTCGATACGTCGATACGATGATACGTCGATACGGGGATACGTCGATACAACGATACGTCAATACACCGATACGTCGATACGTCGATACGTCGATACGTCGATACGGGGATACGTCGATACAACGATACGTCGATACGACGATACGTCGATACGGGGATACGTCGATACAACGATACGTCGATACGCCGATACGTCGATACGTCGATACGTCGATACGGGGATACGTCGATACAACGATACGTCGATACGCCGATACGTCGATACGTCGATACGTCGATACGGGGATACGTCGATACAACGATACGTCGATACGACGATACGTCGATACGGGGATACGTCGATACAACGATACGTCGATACAACGATACGTCGATACGCCGATACGTCGATACGACGATACGTCGATACGGGGATACGACGATACGGCAATACGTCGATACGACGATACGTCGATACGAGGATACGTCGATACAACGATACGTCGATACAACGATACGTCGATACAACGATACGTCAATACGCCGATACGTCGATACAGGGATACGTCGATACGCCGATACGCCGATACGTCGATACGTCAATACGTCAATACGTCGATACGGGGATACGTCGATACAACGATACGTCGATACGCTGATACGTCGATACGTCAATACGTCGATACGGGGATACGTCGATACAACGATACGTCGATACGACGATACGTAGATACGTCAATACGTCGATACGGGGATACGTCGATACAACGATACGTCGATACGACGATACGTAGATACGTCAATACGTCGATACGGGGATACGTCGATACAACGATACGTCGATACGACGATACGGGGATACAACGATACGTCGATACGCCGATACGCCGATACGTCGATACGTCGATACGGGGATACGTCGATACAACGATACGTCGATACGCCGATACGTCGATACGACGATACGAGGATACGACGACACGTCGATACAAAGATACGTCGATACGTCGATACGCCGATACGTCGATACGACGATACGTCGATACGGGGATACGTCGATACAACGATACGTCGATACGCCGATACGAGAATACGTCGATACGCCGATGGTGATGGTGAGATAAGGTTTTGTTAGTCTCCCAGAGGGGTAGGCAGCTAGGCAGAGACTACAGATTTCCATCTGCTACGATCCAGACACAACTCTTTCGCCTCTTCCACATCCATCAACCATATTTATTGTGATATTAAATTGTAAGCTAAAAAAAATACATCAGACGAAAAACATAGCGATATTCATTAGTCCATTGAGACAACCTTTAGTTCAACATCTTTAATAAAACATGACCTATCTACTTATTTTGTTAAGTAATGGCGTACCTTTGCATTACTTTCATCCACTGCTTTATTTTCACTCGTAAAACATTTTTATTCCATTTTTTACATTGGTTGCATTTATTTCCCATGTTTCAAATTACGAGATTTATTTAAATTACGAAACCGGGACGTCGAGAGCGCAAAAACGTAGCCCTCCCGTCTCAACGGAGCGATCACAACTGACCGACGGGTGAGTGAACTGAGTGACGAAACAAAGCATGGAACAAAAAGCGCGTGCGACCGAGATATCTTGTCGCCGCCTTGTCTCAGAATAAATCGACGTAAGCGCCAATTCTTAGATGTTAAATTAAATGAAAACGAAACAGAATTATTCAAAATCCCCGTGCAATTATACGGGGTCATTTGTTTTCTTATTTTTAATACAAATTTCAAGGCAAACTGTTTTAAGAAAGGTCCTTTAACACTCGAAAAACATGAAATATAGAGGTAACTTCGTAATTTTTTTCTATCGAGCGAACTTAAAGCTTTTGCGTTTTTGCTTCTGCACGAATATCAGCCCTATAGTCTTTTATCTATATTATTTTTATTAAGCCGATTGACCAAGTTACACAATGTTTTATGCTCATTTGAAATTGTGCATCTGACATTATACCGACCCTTAACTAGCGACCCGCCCCGGCTTCGCACGGGTGCAGTGCTGATACTGAATATACTACAGAATGTCTTTATATAATTGCACAATGTATTTATGGTACTTAATTTGATAAGGATTAATGCTATATTGCCTAAAATCGATTCGTAATACCAAGTAAAGGATAAAAATGGTTATTGTGGGTTATTCCTAAGAGATAGACATATACCATTGCAGACTTTTTTGTAGACCTTTTTAAGTTGTACAATACATTATTTTGATCTATCTCGTAGGGTTCAGCCAGCGTTTGCAATGTAAGCGCAAAAAAATGTGTTTATTTACGACATCACATTAGGAACCTCTAAAATTATCAGTGTTTCTCTAATATATTATACATAAAAACCTTCCTCTTGAATCGCTCTATCTATTAAAAAAACCACATCAAAATCCGTTGCGTAGTTTTAAAGATCTAAGCATACATAGGGACAGACAGACAGCGGGAAGCGTCTTTGTTTTAAACTATGTAGTGATAGATGCTAGGGTAAGAAAAAAAATTTTTTTTTTCGTTTCCGTTTTCGTGTTTGACTTAGAGGTTCCACATGAAAAATAGTTAAATTACATTTTAAATTCAAAATTCGTTTTAGGTTAATATTTTACTCAAAATATAAAAAGTTCAGGTTTCTATTTTATTCCGTCTAAGAGCTAGTAACCCGTGACATATGGACAGACGTATAGCGGAGTGACATTAATAGGGCTCCGATTTGCCTTTTGGGTACGGAACCCTAAAAACAAAGGAGGGCTTCTAGAGTTATCTATGGGCGTGTAAATAAAATACCAGCAACTATTTATTTTAAATAATATATAAAAAAGTCACAGTCACAGACTAACTTCAGCTTAAAATTTAATGTAATTTACTTAAATTTAATTAAAACCTCATTTTGTTTTAGGGTTGCTAGTTTTTTCTATGCTAAATAGAAAACTGGCTTTGACTGGTTAATAGATTGTCTTTTGGGACAATTTTTCCATAAAAATGAAAATTTTATTTCCACTACATTCAACCCAATCAAAATTTCCGGCATCACTTTATCAGGTACTCATCGAATCCACCTTCAAATATGGTATCAAAATGGCAGCCCCAGACCCAAAAAAATTCAAGGATATCACAAACTACGGTGACCCTAATGAACCCTACCGCTGCATCCGGACGTTCGTCGAACCAGGCACCAGCAAGATTACCTACAAGGAATACATCTGCTACCCACCAAAACCTTGCCCCCCCATTGAGCCGACCTTGATCCCTCCCCGCAAATGCAATCCATGCGTCGATTGCAAGTCTCCCAAGTCTCCCATCTGTGAAGCCGTGAAAAGGGTGCAGGAGAACAGATACGGACTCAGTGACCTACCTTCTTCAGAAGAAATGAAAAAGATGCTGGAATGTAAACCTGTTACGGTATGTGTACCAGCGCCGGACCCGCCGCCCCCCTTATCTAGCTCCATTAGCCCGCATTGCACAAAATACAACCCAAAAGCTATAGAGAAAGCTAACAGCCCGGAAGTATCTAAATATTTCTTTGAAACCCATAAAAGAATGCAGAAAGAGAGAGAAGAATGGGAAAAAAGGCAATCGGAGAGAAAGATGAAAATAAAACGTTTCTGTTAATTAAAACATTCTCCACCAGTAGAAAAAATGATATTTGAAGCGAAGGTGTCCCTATCAGAACAATGACATAGCCAAAATAAATTAAAGCATGTAAGTATAAATTAATTATGTACGTTTTGTAATTACTACCTAATTATAAATACACTATTCATTATGTTATTAGTAGTTTATGCTACTAGGGCGAAAAGGAACAAATTACGAGGACGATTTAAAACACGTGCGAAGCGAGAGTTTTAAACGTAACCGAGTAATTTATTGCTATATGTATCATACTACGTTTTTCAGTGCGTAGTATAAGGAAATAAAACAAATATAATCTTGTGAACTTTAAATTCTGATTAGCTCAAAAGGACTGTATCCAGAGCCGTTAAACAGTGGAAAAAAAAGTATTACATTTATGGTACACAGGAAAGGCTGCAGGTTATCCAAACATTGTAAATAAATTGAAAAAAATAATAATAATAAAGCCCTAGGGCAAAATAATCGACTTACTGTTCGGTTTTGATGCATAAAAAGTGGGCCTTTACGAGCACTTGCATTGAAAAACATTATTGATATGTAAAGCTGCAGTAGCTCGGTCATATGAGGCCAAACTTTCAATCTTGAGATGTTTGTCATTCTGAAAATGTGTTTTTCGGAATTAATGTGCATAGTATTTGTCAGAGATTTAACGGTGCCCCTCCCCACTCCGCCACCGCTCCGTCAGTGCTGAGTCAATTGCATCATGTCTGTCTTAGATCTAGACGTTAAATATGGTAAATAAATTTTAGAAAAAAAAAAGTATTTTATATATTTTTTTCATCATCAGTATCGTGAATTGACGGAAGTTGCTGACCCAATCAACAACCTGCATCAACATCTGCCTATATGAAATAAATTTTGCTAAACGGATTTGGATAGGGTTTTCACTGTCGATATCTTGGGAGTATCCCAGGATATATAGGGTGTAAATGGACTGTTATCTTTGAAATAATCCACAAACGCGCAAATGAAAAAAATTGTTCTCCGTTCGTCTCCAACGAACCTTAAAGTTTAGTTGCTACTAAAAAAATTGTACGGAAATGTTTTTTTGAAAGCTTTATTTGTCAAGATACATAAAGTCATGTATTAGAAGGTAGTCATGGGCAAAAGATACTTGATAATAACAACTTTTTTACTTCTCAATTTCAGCATATACAACAATAGAGTCAAGTCATAACAATCATTAAATAAATAACCCAAACTACAATCCAAATAAAATGGGGAAGGAAGTAAAACTCATAAGAGACCAAGATCCCTGTGATCCAACCGCCGAAAGTGAACCAAAATGTAAATGCGAACTTGTTTGCAAATGTATGAAAATTGAGAAGACATATCAGACAAGTACCGAAATATGTGATGATTATCTTAAAGGCATACCAGAAAAATGTAAAAATTATAAAAAATGTAGAAAAGAAGCGAAAAGAAGGATATATGAAGCATGTGAGCAATACAAAAAAGTGAAGACAAAAAAGGAAGATCTAAGCGAATGTTGTTGCCTAAAAATCAGCAAATTTGAAGACGAGGAAAATGACAAAATTGATAAAAAATGTTATAAATATAATAAGAAAGATAAAAAAAGTGAAAACATTACTCTCTTGGAGTGCAATTGTAAGAAACCAGATAAAACCAGTCAAGAAGACGAAGAAACAACTGAAAGTGACGAAGAAGGTAAAAGTAAGAAACTGGTATGTAAAACGAAAAGGGAAAGGAAAATTTACGAGGATTATAAGAAAGGTAAAATAAGCAAAAAATGTAAAAAAGAGTTATTGGAGAATGAGTACAGAAATAATATGGAAAGCAGATGGCGTAAAAAGACAAAGGCTCCATGTATCAAGTGTGATGACGCAAATACAAATATATTACGTATAAACACACTTAAAAAAGATAAGATAAACAAGTCATTTGAGTATGTATGTGACAAAACTTGCATCAAATACAAAAAAGACGGAAGCAAAACAAGCCAAGAAGACAGTGAGTCAGCATCAACTTTAGACTCCGAAAAGGGCAAGAAGGCCAAAAAGGGCAAGAAGCCCGAAAAGTTCAAGAAAAGAACTAAGAAAGATATCGAATGTGACAAAAAAAGATTTATTGAGGAATTTGAAAGGTTGGAAGAAGAGAAAAGAAGACTTGAATGTGATTTTGACAGGCAAATGGAAGAATATTTTAAATACGATCCAGTAGAAGAAAAACCGAGATATCTGCTGCCCAGTGAATATAAAAAACTTTCGGTAGAAGAGAAATGTAAACGAGAGGGTATTGTAAAAGAGTACTTAAAGAAAAGACCTGAACCCTACCGTTGTGTTAGAACTTGCATTGACCCAGACACCGCCAAATTAAGATACCAAGAATATATTTGCTACCCCCCGCCTCCTTGCGTACCTGAAATCTGTCAACATCCTCCTATATCATTTCCAAAGGATTGTAAATGCGACGATTGCTCAGAAAACACTTGTGGATCTCAAGTATGCAAGAACATCAGACATATAAAACAAAAAATTAAGTACGAGGAACCCGAAAAATGTGATCCCATAACTGTCTGTGTCCCAGTGACGGATGGCGGGCCACCAATAGTATGTGCAGATTGTCCACTAGAAATCAGAGAAAAGGCATCGGACTTCCACATCGTTACCTTCAAAAACGTGAAAAAACACATGAAGTTGATGAATAAGAAACTTCAAAAGGTAATCGAAGATTGGGAAAAGCAAAATCAGGACCGGAAATCGAATGTCCATCGATTCCCTTAAATACGACGCAATACATTGCCAAACAAAACCCGATAAAGTAATATCGGAATAACAATACAGATCATCACATACAACACTGTAAGTAGTTTTTTACTTATTCTATAGTTAAATGCACATAGTGATACTCACGATTATCAAACACACTGTAAAGAGATTATATTCGAAAAGATTATATTATGAGAGTAAAACATAAACCCCTTAAATGCAGCTGTTCGGATTTTCTACGTCCGTCTATCTTATGCCAATGATGGTCGTTGGGGCCGTAAGGCGTTGGAATGGAGGCCACGTGTAGCAAAGCGTAGCGTAGGCTTACCTGGTGCCCGCTGGACCGAGGACCTGAAGTACGTGTTTGGTAGCGGCTGGATGAAGAGGATATAGGACCGCTAAAAAAGGCAAAATATTGGAATTTGGAAAGGTTTATGTCCAGCAGTGGACGAACACAGGCTATTGGATGGATAGAATAGAATATAATAGAGTAAGTTAATTTACCAAAAAGAAAAATTACATTAGATCTTTAACTTAATTAAAGTTCAGTAAGTACATTAACAGTGGTCCCCAAAACTAGGTCGAGCCTGAACCGCGGGGGCCTAATAGACTTACATTTTTAATCGTATTGACTATAGATCAGTTTAACAGATTGTTATGATTACAGTGATTTTAATTATTTAACGTGTATGTAGAAAATATGAGATTGTGTTAGGGTGAGGGAGAGGGAAGGAGAGGGTGTGAAAGGGTGTGTAAGAGGGTGTGTGTATGTATGTTTTGAACAAAGATTTGGTGACATAATGATTTATAATGTGATATATAGTATGATATATAAATATGATATAATAGATAAAAATATATATTTATATTTTAACGTTTTATATTATAATGTTTCTTGTTAGATAGAATATGTTTATGTATAGCACAGCTTAACAGTTGAGAGGGTTATATTGTCATACTATGTAGGTTTTTTAAGAATAATCTGTAGCTTCGTAGGACAATGTTTTAAGCCATGTTTGGATGGTAGTGTTTGCTTATCTTAAAGAAGAATTTTCAATATCGCAGAGTTTTACTACCCTGTTGTAGATAAAAGGGAACAGATGTTTTGAAAAATGTTGTGCAAAGGTGGTTTTCACTAAAATAGAAGGGGTATGGAATACTCTTTTTTTCAGTAATGATGAATAATCTGGAGACGATATAATTTTGCGGTGAGTTGCCAATGAAGCTTTTAACAGGAAGATCTGTCGTACGGTCAAAAAGCCTGCTTCTTTGTACAGTGTTTCAGTAGGATACCGAAAAGGTCTCTTGTGAATGACTTTAAGAAGCGACCGTTGTGCTCTTGCATCCTCGATAGGGCGAAATAGCAGAAAATTATACTTTTCACTTGGCCGTGATTGTTCGATTGAATAATCTTATGTTATGTTTAATATGTTGTATTCTTATGCTATCAAGTTTATCTATTTATCAAAGCATAAATGAATTCAATCGGCTAAGCCACTTAGGAGCAGTAGGAAATTTAAGCTAAAAAACACAATTCCGTTTAAAAAAAAACATGTAGAAGTTTTGGTGGTATAAAAAAGAAAAATGTTGCATATGTTGTCTAAGAGTTGATTATTCATTATACATTTGGTTTGGCCATAAACGAGGGGTAGGCTTTAGAACATTTGGCAATAGTAAGGCCCTTAAGAGCTACGCTCTTGTCGGTGCAGTAACCACCATTCTTCTTTTTTTTTTGCTAATGATTTGACCTCTTAAGATGATATAAAATCAACTTTCACTTGAGTAACGTAGGTGCGTCTAGGTATTCCTATTTCTTTTTTCCCCTCGACCTTAAACGTAAGTACTTACAATTAAAATATACACGAAATAAACATAAACATATAAATACATATACATACTTAAATAAAAATAGGGGCGGCATATTTAGATGAAGTTTTATTTCGACAGATATAATGATATAAGGTGGGTGGACCATGGAAGGCCACTCTAATGAGTAAACACTTTTTATTCGTTTATTTACTGGATAAATTAAGGAAACAAATTATCAAGTAATACTTTGTTTTATTGTGTACTATATAAATCACTTTTTTTTAATCTAGCTTTAATCACTATTTATAAAACTTAAGTTTTATTAAGCTCTTCCAAATGGACTTGCAAGGAACACGGCTCCAAACAAGGCCAATATTATACATCAGTCGTTCAACTTGAAAATAGAGTTGTAACAATTAATATATCCGCTTTTAATAAAACTACATTATAAGCACTTTCATTTAAGCGAAACATTAACTGCTCAATATATTTTTATCATTTATAAAAACTCAACGAACATTACTTGAACACCATCGTATAACTAAAAATATATTAATGGAAATTATTTAAAAATAGCAGTAATGAGTATTATATTGACATCAAATAACTTGCCGACGCGTTTCATAATTTATTTTTATTTATTTATATTTATATTTGGGAAACAAACAGTTTAACATTACATAAAAACAATACACAACTAAATTACACAAACCAGCAAAGTTTCCACAGATAGATAAACAAATGTAAAACAAGCAGTACAGTTCTAAGAATTAAATATAAAAACAAAATAAAATTAAAATCAATAGATATTACAATTATTACAAACAATTTTAAAATTTCGACTGTAATAGTTTTTTAAGGGAATCATTGAGTTAGTGCCCACGGCCGCGATAGATGGCGATAGGTACAGATCGTTCACAGTTATTTTACCTCTAGGCTGATCGAAAATGTTTCTTAAGTATTGGACATAGAACAGCTGTCAGAGGTAAAATAGCTGTGAACAGTCTGTATTTGAAAAAAAACTATGGCCGCCTTATTCCCGCTGCGCGGCGCACTTGCAAGCGAGTTTCCCGCAACCTTATTCTGTGAGGCGTCCGTATTCTGGTAATGTAAATGTGACATGTCCGATTTTCATGTTTAGTTTATGAGTTTAGCGAAAGAATCACAAATTAGAGTAAAATAGCACTTGTTATATACGTAAATAAATCCAAAATTTGGGTTGATTAGTAGTTCAATTAATAAGGTTGTTGTAGAGTGCGTGAGCGGGAACCTAAGCGATTTCTTCACAAAATTATTTAGGATGCTTAGGAAGAAAACATACTAAAAATCCTGACGTCTAGGAGGCGAGGCGGAGGGAGGGGGTGGTAACAAATGTCTCAATTTTAGGTTTTTCGCCAATATCTCAAAAATGGTGCATTTTAGCGTAAAATGTTTTAGGATGAAATGAAAGCCTATAAAATTTTCTATAACTTTGATTCTTTACACTTTTTCCATATTCCCATCCGTTTTCAAAATACACGCTATGGAAAAGTAAAAACTAGAAAAAAATTTTTTTTTTTTAATTCGCTGGCGTTATGCAAAGCCGTATATACGGTGTCGTAATTTGAGGGTGATGATGAGAAGGGGTATCACTTTAGTTTTTTCACTGAAATCTCCAGTTGTTATGGTCACCATGTAACCTTTCCATTCCGGAAGGAATATGCCTAGCTGTTTTGCAACAAACCATAGGGTATGGAATGGTTGTGGGTGTATCACTTCTTAGGTATATCAATATGTCGAACCACTAAACTTTCCAGGCTAGTTCCCTTCTGAAAGGTTTGCAGCGGAATAATGCCAAGTTCTCCAATATCATTTGATGGGGGCGTGTTCTTCAATATTGTCATGTGAATTGGAAGGCGTAACACATCTGATTCCACCCATAGCATGAAGAATGATGAGCCCATCAATAGTACAGACGTTGAAATCAACGTTGTCAAATACAAACTGATTCAAAGCATATTTTTAAAATCTGGTTTAGCAGTACAGATTGCGGAAATTTCTAACCTTGTGCTTCATGATAGAAGCCTAAACTGGCCAGGAGATCAATCAAGTGCTTCGAAGCGTACTTTTTGTATATGAACAGGGAGATGTTGCACAGAAGAGGTGATATGAAGCTTATAATTGCATAATTGCAGTAATGGTGTTTCCTATTACCGCATATTTTCTCTTCGTTTCTTATACTCTCTTTGTCTTTGCCAATAGAAGGCTTTCAAGAAAAATGTTCAGGGATTCAGGCAGTGTACCTGGTTTCTTTAAGAAAATATCGCAGGATGGGTATGTGTCTGTGCTGTACACTTGACTCTGAATATCTCACCGCAAAATTTCCGCAGCTTTAGCAACAATCCTCAACTTTTCTTCTTCTTCGTTTTTTCCCCTATTTTCGTACCACACTTGATTGATACATTTGTACCTAATGTCTCTAAAACACACCAATGGGCGCTTTAAATCGGTTGACCCCTAGTGTGATCAATATTCGATCCCCATATTTATTTTCCAACTCGGCCTTGATAGTTCGCCACTGGGGTTTGGCACCGGTTACAACACCGAGTATCTCATCGTGGGAAAACTGAATATCAGGGCTTCCCTCCATGTAAGCAAACATTTCTTCCATAGCCTCTACAACAAGGGTATCTCTAGGGATCTTAGCTTTCTGGAGTTTTGGGTAACTGACAGGCTTTACAAATGATAAATAGCAGTCTTTGTGATATTTTGCTCCTTCAGCAACAAGATTGTTAATGCAGGACAAACGGCCAAGAACTTTGTTATCCCAGGTATCATTTCTCAAAGAACATGCCTCCTTGATACGATACTTTACAGTTAGAGTCTCAACTGAATGTACAACCCTTCTTTTGTTCAAAGGCTTTCTTATATCTACATTAAGGTAATGTGTACATAAAAAACAATGGTTCTTGAAGTCAAAGCAAAGTTAGTTTAAGCAATCTTTTGATTTTGTACTTTATAATTGTAAACTTACTAGTGGAATGGATGTAGCTGAAAATCAGCGCTATCAAAATTTTTTTTTGGTAGCACGTAGCTGAGCTACGTCTATTTATCAGGGTAATTCTATTACTTATATATATTTTTGTTACATAGTTTTTACAATGTACATCCTTAATAAAATTGTTTTTTGTCGTGTTTTTTTTTTACCTTGATAATAAAGCTTTTTTTTTTCTTTTCTTTAAATGACGGAGCAGAAGATCTGAGCTGCCCCGGCCCTGCCTCTTCATTAGATAAAGATGCCTGCCTAACATCTTTTTTAATGGTGTCAGTTCGGGTGTAATTTTTACGGCAACTGGTGTGAATCAAAAGAGATGTCAAGTCAAAGAAACTTTTCCAAAACCCAGTTTTCCCTTTTCTTTCACCTCAGAGACATCCTTACTTCCTTTAACGACATCCTCGTCACATACAGGATACTTTTTAGTACTCATGTTAGATAACCCAATTGTGTTACTAATGACAGTGTATATCTGAAACGAATATTTTGTGGCTGCTTCCCTGCGTTACCGGGTAGGCTACCGTGCCAAACAAAATAAGATTACGAAAACTTATAATAACATAAGCCCGAAGGTATGTATACGATAATAATGGGAGTTTTAGCCAGTAAGGTCACGTTTCCTACAGTGAGCTTAGAGATATTGAGTGAAAAGCAATCTTCATCAATATCATGATTGCTCAGTTATCCGCTGTTATGAAAAACGAAATTTCTTACTGTTACCCCCTTCACCACGTGGAAGTACTCCCAGCTTATGTTACAATAAATTTCAAGATAATTTTCGCATCAGGTAATGGTCATTACGCTGAAAAACTTTAATTTCTAAATTTCTGGAGCGTGTAGTTCAAAGACAGTTGGGAATATGGAAAGAGTGTATAGAATTAAAGTTATAGAGAATTTTATAAGCTTTCATTTCATCCTAAAACATTTTTCGCTAAAATGCACCATTTTTGAGATATTGGCGAAAAACCTAAAATTGAGACCTTTGTCACCCCCCCTCCCTCCGCCTCGCCTCCTAGACGAGAGGATTTTTAGTATGTTTTCTCCTTAAGCACCCTGAATAAGTTTCTGAAGAAATAGCTTAGGTTCCCCCTCACGCACTCTATACCCTCCTTGAAGTCATTCCTTAATTGAACTATAGTTGTTTAGTAAGACTAATTGAACGGGCAAAGTTAGGCAGATATTTAATTTTATTTATAGCGTATTTGGATATTTATTTGTAGCTCTTCTGGAAGGATGGGTTTTTTGTGCGAAACGTCCTGACAAAATATCTGTTGTCCTGCTGGCAGTACGTATTTTGTATGAAAAATTGACTTGTCCTTCTTGCAGTACAATGACCTTGATCCTGAACGGCACAACGTCGAAACACGTCGCCCCGTGTGCCATGACAAAGGCAGGTGGTGCTTACTATTACTCTTTCTTGATTTAGATTATCTTGTCCACTCTGTACGACATTTATGTTTTCTTTGTCAGGATGGTCGTTACTGATACTCAATTTTCTTTGAAAGCTAAAAAACAAACAAGTTATCCTAAATAATCATTAAAGCCTCTAACCTTTCAATAGTTCTGTTATCAAGCATTGATTTATGTTTTACTGAATGAAAATTCAGCAGCTAGGTACTTAGGTACTTCCTCATTACCCTTTCTGGATTTAAATTATCTTGTCCTCTCAGTAGGACATTTATATTTTGTTTGTCAGAATGGTCATTGATTGCTGACACCCAAATTTCTATGAAAGCTATATTTTAATAATATACATTAGGGTGGTCCAAAAAAATTTTTTTTTTATTTTACTTTCTCCACAAGCTTCTTTCTATTCAATTTGACGTTAAACCCCCCTCTGCAAAATTTGAGCGAAATCTAACAATATTTAGGGGTGGCTATGATTTGACGATTTTTTGGGTCTAAAGAAAAATCAGGCATTTTTGTAGGAAGTAAGTTTTAATACAATATTAAAAATTAAACTATCCATGTAAGTAAAATTAAGATGAAATGACATGAAAATATTTATGGTTAATCACTGTCCTTCCCTTCCTTATCACCCGAATTCATTTTCAGGATATTTTATATTGAGGCTACTGGATATTTTTTTCTGTGAAGATCGACGACGCGGAGAATATATTGTTTTTGTTCTTCGCTTTTTGTGATGCTGGAATTATATTTTTGAATTAAAGCAATACCTCGCTCTACGCAGTCATTAACAACTTTCATTTGGCGGGCTGCTTTCTGCATTTCAACATAAATTTCATCAGTATGCCATTGTAAAGGATCTTTTACTAAAAATGCTTCCGATTTTTCTTGACCACCACTAAGCAAGTCAAAAAGCGCTTTGATTCGTTGCGTGAAAAAAATATGTAACGGAAACGGGTCTTGTAATTGAAAGGTTTTGCCCTCTGGTCTTTTCAGAGCCTTTTTTGTTAGCGGTTTCTGAAGGTTTTGAACCATTATTCGCTGTCGTGAGTGATTCTCGGATCGAATAAAGAAAGACCAATCAAATGCTCGGAGAAGTACCAAAGATGGTGGTGAAATGCTTTCAGGGCGTTGGTGCTGATCGTCTGATTTGGATAGTTTTTGATCTGTGTTAGGAAGTTAGCATCGTTCAAAGGGGCTTTTTCAGCCAGCGGGGCTTTATGCCAATATCGTCCTTAAATAAGACTAACAAACAGTGATAATTCTGTAACAGATCGCTTTTCTGCTGCAGTCAGGTTAAATTGGTCTTGAAACAAATACATTTTCAAGCAGTAAATAGCCTTGGCCATCCAACGAGCTTGATGTAAGGCCCCGGGCGCACAAAACTTGGCTTCAGCAGTTGCTTCGGAACTTCCAAGGACGATGTGACACAAATGCAGCAATTCGAGGTAATCATCTCTGGGCTGTTGATTTTTTATTGCTTCCTTGTAATAATTTGTCATTTCTTGACGGAGTGAAATAAGTTCCGTAGTTTTATACAAATTGTCACTACCAACTGTAACTTTCTGTTGATCTATTTCTGACCATTTCTTTTGGAAGCGTTTGAACAGACTGATATCCGGTCCACTGCTTGATCCGAACAACGCTTTGAAGGCATCGGTCAGAATAACTTCGAAAACATGGTGTCGGCAAGCAATCCAAACCAGTTCCTTATCTAGAGCTTTCTCAATCAGAGAACAAACCCCTAAATTCATACCAGGGTTAGAAGAGGTCGTGTCAAAGCAGAGGCCACGCACCTCATCAACGATCTTTAAGCATGCGGTAGCTTGTTCCTCTCCTGTGCCTTTTTTGATTGCTGGAACTGCCAAGAGTTTTTCTACTCCACTTCCACTTACAATAACAGCTACACGATCTACTTTTTCTACGCCACCGACAATATCGGGAAGCAATTTACCATCCCAGTGTAAAATAAGAGGATTTGATGGAGAAAATGACGCCTTGTCGGATTCCGCTACAAACTCACGAGTTTCGTTTCTTTTGCGACGGATTGTGCTTCTTGATAAATAAATGTTTTCCACCGATGCCGATGCCACCCGCACACCGTATCTTGCTATATACACAGTCACGGGATAGACAGCGCGCGCGAGTATTAAAAAATTGGAGCCTTTTACTTGGCTTTTTGTTAAATAATATTTTACTTGCAAATCATAGCGACCTCTAATCGTGGTCACAGAAGGCTCAATTTTGGTATATAACCTGTTTGTTGATAACCGAACGAGAAAAGACTTGTGGAGCAAGTATAAAATAGCAAAATTTTTTTTCATACTAACTTGGACCACCCTAATATACATTCATATATATTAATACAAAACTTAACAATTTGTATTTCTTTTACCTAGAATTCATGTACAATTTTATCATTGACGTAAAGATTATATTTTATGCTCTGTGCCTACTAACTTGAGACCGAGAAGTCGTCTACCTTTATTTTGGTAAACTCGCTTGGCTTTACCAGAACCGTAGTACTTTATTATTCTTTTATTACCCATTATTTACCATTTATTATTATCTTCTACTGTTACAGTGTTTTATTTAATAAATGATACAGCAAACTAACCTAACCTATACATTACTCTTACACTTATTGCACAAAAACAAAACAAAAGGGAATATTTAGATTATTATACACAACACACCACTAGTTCACAATATTTCACAAAATCGGAATCGTCAAATGCACTATACTACCACGAAAACACCTGATATTAGCCAAAATTTTATTTTCACTTTCTATTGTTTTTCATTGCCAGAAATAAAGACATTTTATTTTTTTATTTTTGCGTGACGGCGGCGTGTTGTTTGTCTCTAAGCGCCTGATTAATTTTAAAAGCAATAATCAAAATCGTTAGATCTTGTTTTAGTTTTTTTTTTTTGCAGGCGCTTTTAAATATTGTCAAGCTATTTTCCTTCTAAAACAAATTGAATAAAAAAGAAGTCCCATAGGAATCTTTACTTCTTTGAACCATACCTGAATGTGTGATGTCTTCTGCATTTTAGCCCGTATTTGGTGAGAAACTGATGATAAACAGTTTCCTATTTTTATGACTTTGTAGTAACGCGTGAAGCTTACTATAGCTTTAAATGATAAATTATGTAAAAACTAATGCCAAGGGGTTTTAGAATAAGGATCAACGTATGTTTATGCAGAGCTGCAATTTCCTAAAGCGACAGGATGCAGAGTCTTCGAAATTCTAAAATGTCGAATTTCACATTTTGTCCGGGATAATCGCCTTAAGCGAAAAAAGTGACACATTAAATAAATCAATCTCATTAAATTGTTTGTTATATAAATTATAGGTCCTGTATAAATAACAATTTACTAAATAATTTTTTGTGGTTGATGGCACAGAAAACAATCTTAAACTTCTTGTTGTCTTTGACGGACAACGGAAATTTATTTGGCCAAGCAAATGTGGAGTATCAACTAAATTAATAATTATTTTATATAAAAGTTCAATATCATGAGAGATTCGTCTATCCCTAAGAGAAATAAGGCTGAAGCCTTGGTCTGGAGGTAATCTATAGTTCACGTATTTAATGAACTTTTTTTGGATCCGTTCTATCATGTCAATGCAAATGTTATATTGTGGATTCCATACGGATGAAGCATACTCGAGGATGCTACTGACATATGCGAAGTATAAGACCTTGAATGTTTCCACATTCTTAAAAACCCTACATGTACGCATGACGAAACCTAGCATGCAGTAAGCTTTTTTCGTAATTTTATTTATATGAGCTTCATATGATAGCTTTTCGTCCAGTATAACGCCCAAATCCCGCATCTCGTGAACGTGAACAAGCTCTTGTTGGTCGATGTGGTATGTGGCAACGACAGGCTTTTGTTTGCGGGTGAAAGTAATAACATTACATTTGGGGATATTTAGAAATAGCTTATTAACCCTGCAAAACGTTGATAAATTGTCCAAGTCTGTCTGTAAGTCCGCACAATCATTAGGTGTTTCTATTACTTTATATATATTTTTATCATCCGTGTATAAAAGGGTAGAAGAGTTTTTTTATATAATGCAAAATATCATTTATAAAAATATTAAATAACAAAGGACTCAAGTGGAACCCTTGCGGAACACCAGAAGAGACTGGTATGAAGGAAGAAGTAAAGCCATCGATTGCCACAGCTTGGCTTCGGTTCAATAAATATGAGTCAAGCCATCTAAGCAGACTGCCATGCACACCGATCGCTTCCAACTTTTTAATTAAGTGATAATGGGAGATTTTATCAAAAGCTTTGGAGTAATCGGTGTACACGACGTCCACCTGGTAACCATTTGCCATAGCTTTGAGTACCGTGTGAGTGAGTTCACCTTAATTTGTCTCAACTGACCGTCGGGAAATAAAACCTAAAAATAATGAAATTAAAAACTTTCTGTTACTACAAAAACACACATTTTTGTTAAATATCAATTCTAATATGAAAAATATATAAGTATCCATACATAGTTTAATGTTTTTAAGGCGATACCAAAAAAATATGGGGTTTTTTCGAATCCATTTACTCCAATATAAAGTCATCTACGTATTTTATTTTTGGATAAATATTTATTGAGTATTTGATTAAGATTCTCACCGAAGGAAAACGCGATTGGATGAAATTTTCTCGATAGAATTTAATTCCGAAAAGACCTCTAAATTGTTTTATTTTTCCTGTAATTCTGAAATCCTAACTAATTTCATTGTGAAACTGCATTCAAAATGTGGATATCATACTCGTATGTAATTGTAAAGTCTCCTTGAAAAAGTTTTGCTACTTTTCCACGAATCCGTCCCACCCGCACTGAGGGTTTTTTCGCATATGGAGTAACAGGGACGCTAAAACTTTTACGTATAGCCTTAACAAAAATATCATTACTAAAATACTTGCAAAAAACCTTCTCCTTTATTTGATTTTTGTCGCTAACAATAAGTTGGCGGTAATGGCTCAAAATGTCATGATCATCGAAATGCCATGATACATGGAGTCATGTATTAGCAGGCTCACGCGAGTGAACAAAAGATACTTGATAATAACAACTTTTTTATTTCTCAATTTCAGTATATATATGTTACGTTCAGATTAATAAATTAGGTTAGTATTAATAATTACCTGCATGTCTAGCACACCTAAAGGTCAATGTGATGAAAACTGAGCGAATAACTTTATCTGGTTAATATTGATAATCTCTTGACAACCTTGGTTAAAGTAATAAACCCCTGTGGGTTTATTTTATTATTTTTATTGTGATTTGCTTAGTTATTCTTTTTTATTGGTTTATTTATAAACTATCCATTTCAGTAAAGTAAACAAACTTTGAAATAACAATAAAACAAGCAAAATTAAAATAGACGTTGTAGGCCCCTAATGATAGACCGTTTTAAAATGTATTAAATTTACCAGGGAAATATTAATAATAACCGGTCTATGTGATAAATGTATTACTTTGAACTTTCAGTTAGTTTGTATTAATAACCGGTAATTACTCGTATTAATAATTCTCAATTTATCACTCAACAGACAGACAACAGATAACAACAGAGTCAAGTCATAACAACAATAATTCAAAAAATAACCCAAAATACAATAAGGATAAAATGGGTAAGAAAGTAAAACTCATAAGAGACCAAGATCCTTGTGATCCACCAGCTGACAGTAAAACAAAATGTAAATGCGAACCTGTTTGCAAATGTATGAAATATGGGAAGACATATAAGACAAGTACCGAAATATGTAATGATTATCTAAAAGGCATACCAGAAACATGTAAAAATTATAAACAATGTAGAAAAGAAGCAAAAAGAAGGTTATATGAAATTTGTGAGCAATTCAAGAATGGGAAGGAGAAGAAAAAGGGGAAAGCAATCAAATGTTCTTGCCAGAAAATTAGCAAATTAGAAGACGAGGAAAATGACAAAATTGATAAAAAATGTGGTAAATGTAAGAAAGACAAGAAAGATAAGAAATATAAAAAAGATAATAAAGATAAAAAAAGTGAAAGCCTAATTCTTTTAAACTGCAATTGCAACAAACCAGGCAAAGTCAGTCAAGAAGACGAAGAAATTACTGAATGGGACGTAGAAGATAAAAGTAACAAAAAAGTACATAAAACTCAAGAGGCTATGAAAATTAATGAAGATTATAACAAAGGTAAAATAAGCAAAAGCGAAAACAAAACAAGCCAAGATTTTTTTTTTATTAAAGTTAAACAAGACGAAAACAAAACAAGCAAAGAAAAAAAGGATATTAATCTTACGTCAGACTCAGCATCGACATCCACTACATCAACATCAGCATCAACTTCAGACTCCGAAAAGGGTGAGAATGCCGAAAACCCCAAGAAAAGAACTAAGAAAGATATTGCGAAAGAATATTTTAAAAACTATCCTGTAGAAGAAGAACCTAGATATCTGATGCCCAGTGAGTATAAAAATCTTTCAAAAAAAGAGAAATCTAAACGAGAGAAGATTATAAAAAGGTACCGAAAGAAAGGACCTGAACCTTACCGTTGTGTCAGAGCTTGCATTGACCCAAAAACTGCCAAACTAAAATACTAAGAATATATTTGCTACCCCCCATCTCCTTGCGATTCAACAATCTGTCAACATCCTCCTATATCATTTCCGAAGGAATGTAGATGCGAAGATTGTTCAGAAAATTCCTGTGTATCTGAAGTATGTAGGAACATCAGAAATGTAAAAAAAAATAATAATTACGAGGCACCCGAAAAATGTGAGCCCATAACCATATGTGTCCCAGTACCGGATGGTAGGCCACCAATAGTACGTGCGGATTGTCCACTAGAAATCAGAGAAAAGGAATTGGACTTCCACACCGTTACCCAGGGAAGTGTGAAAAAACACATCAAGTTGATGAATCAGAAACTTAAAAAGGTAATCGAAGATTGGAAAAAGCAAAATCTGGAACGAAAATTGAAGAACAATAGATTCTGTTAAACACAACGCAATACAATGCCAAACAAAACCCGATAAAGTAATATCGGAATAGAAATACAGATCATCACATAACGCTGTAAGTAGTTTTTTACTTCTCCTTAGCTAAATACACATAACATGACGGGGATTTTGATAAAATCAAAAACACCTTGTTCAAGTCACGATTTTCAAACACACTAGAGATTATATTCGAAAAGCATTTTGCAATTACGAGAGTCGTGAACTCCGTAAGAGTCTAAAGTACCTGTCATTGAGCATGTAAATTTGAATCAAGTAGAACTGAACTCTATAACGTTTCATTGTGGTTTAAAATAGCGCGCTTCAAGCCGTGGCTGATTTACAATAGATAAGCGTACTTTTGGCTTAGACTATTAAACCAACTTAATACTCAATGACTTTTGGTAACCATCCCCTGGAAGGCTGAGTTAGTATTCATAATTATAGACCGCCGTCTCAGGGTATTGAAAAGGGGCCGAGTTAATTTTGAGTTCAGACCTATATGGTGAGGTTCACATTTTGTAGGAGATGTCGAATATGTAAGTTTTAGTTGCGAAGAAAGAAGTTATACCCAAGGGCGGATCCAGAATTTTATGGGGGGTATTATTGGGGGTTGGGGTATTACGACAAGGTTTATCACATTCGTTTATCACATTGCATTCGCAGCCGGAATGTGAAAAACCCCCCTTTTTCTAATTAATCGAAACAGAACACTTAGATTCAAGCATTGTTTAAAAAAACACTTGTACTACATGTGGATAACATATAGAATAAAACTTTATTATGGCCGACCGGTATCGCTGTAAAGCATTTTCTAGGGCCTTTTACAAATCCTAACTAACAAACAAAATAATTTTATACTAAAATAATGTCTAAAAATGACTTGCAATAAATAAAAACAATAAACAGAAGGGGGATTTCAAACAAAAATGTTCCGTAAACGATGGAACTTAGTTTAGCCAAACGTTGTGGTGGAATTCTTTACAACATATAGATTATGCCACATTGGTCAACGTTGTGTAAACAGTTGGATTAGTAAAGGTTAAGTGATGGGAATGTCATATTAAAATATTTTTACTCATAATGGTGGAAATTTGGGAACAATAAAAATAAAAAATTACAAATTACAATTAAAATGTATGTCATTAGAATTTTATAGAAACTAGATAATAAAATATGATTGGGTGAATATAAATAATTAAGAAATGTCAAATGTTAAAAATGAAAAGTAGATAACGTTGTACTAAATTGGTTAGATGTCAAACTGATAACAACAATAAATTAAAATTATTTGTAATACTGTAATGATGGGGAATTATTTATGTCAAGTTGATGATTCAAAATGTCAGTTACAGTTGGGTTATAATGGATCAGTTTGTTTATTTCAAGAGCTTCAAAGGCTGATAACTTTCTGTCCTTTCCACAAACATGTAAAGTTTTGAAATTTTGTACCGAATCAAAAGTATGATTTTCATTAATTAGATGTTCAGCAAAGTTTTAGTTAGTTTTCTTTAAACGCCAGCTTCTGGAGTGCTCACCTACTCTTGTTTTGAAGGATCTTCCAGTTTGGCAGATATATTTTTTATTGCAATTGGCGCACGTGAGCTCGTAAATGCCGTTTTTTTAATCAATATTAGTCTTGTCTTTATTGTTACTTAAAAGTCTCTTTAATGTGTTGTTTGTATAAAAGGCATGAGTAAGCGTGAGCATTTTTGTGATATTTGGCCAAGAAAGGGTAGCTTAGACCACTTTTTTGTCTTTGTTTCAGCTGTTGGGTCTGGGTGGTATAATAGAGCTCTAATCATTTTTAATTTCTTTTTGTGGACTATGTTATCAACAATTTTCGAGTTGTATCCATTGTTTGAGGCAGTTTTCTTAATTGTGTTTAGTTCTAAGTTGTAGTCAACTTTATTGAGAGGTAGGGATAGTAATCTGTGGGCCAGACCACAGTTAATGGGTGTCTAGATTTAGAATGGATGATGTTATCACTGAAAGTGAAGGTGGGTTTTCGGTAAATTTTGAAAAAAAAAAATCTGCTCTTCAATTTTTATGTTGAGATCCAGAAAATTTATCTCTTGGTGGACAATCTCTATTGTGAATTTTATGTTTTCCTTACTTGAGTTAATGAAGATTAAGAAATTCTCCAGATCGTGCCATGAGCAGAATATCATCCACGTATCTGTACCAATAGACTACGGAGTCTTTGAACTTTTTACAGTGAAGAATCTGTCTTTCAACATTGTCCATAAAGATGTCGCGCATACGGGAGATAAAGAACTTCCTATTGCCAGGCCTTTCGTCTGTTTGTATACAACGTGTAACAGAAAGGTGTAACCATATTTGAAGAGCTTATTCAGCCAATGGTATAGAACAACTTTTACTATGTAACAAACCCTTTATCTCGAAAAAAAGAAATTAACTGTTTCATAGAAAAATGCAATGCCGCTCGCCTGAAATATATGGAAGGGTAGTTTTCTTTTTTGAGTTTTCAAGTTTGGCTCCATAGTAAAAGTTGTTCTATACCATTGACTGAATATGCTCTTCAAATATAGTTACACCTTTCTGTTACACGTTGTATATTATCATTAAAGATGAAATAATTTTGTTCAAGGCAAACTGAAATTGTATGCTTTCAGTCTATAATCTTTTGTGGTTCTACTGTTGATTCAACCAAAAGTTCATTTATTGTACGTTTACAATCGTCTATCGGTACGCTAGGAAATAGATTTTTTACATCGAATGACATTAGTTAATATTGCTTGAGAAGGTACATTTACATTTTTTATCTTATTGACTAAATCTAAACTATTTTGAATGGTATGTAGCTGCTTAAATATGGATAACTCTTTTAATATTTCATTGCATTTTGTAACTATTGGGTATGCTGGTGCACCGACGTAGGTAACTATTGGGCGAATTGGAGATCCTTGCTTGTGTATTTTGTACAGACCTGGCAGTTTTGGGATTTGAGGGTTCAACACCTTCAGTTTATTAGTGATCCGTGTGTTTGAAAATACTATTTATATATTATATAAAATACATTTGTATACAAGGTGACTTTTTGATCATCGTCCAAATTCATACTGGAGGCTTGATAAGTGATCATTATCTTGGATCAGTAACAATTTTTGTGAAATTCGTAAAATGAAATTTCGGCTTCCCATATAAATTTAGTTCCAGTCCCGAGTGAATCACTAAGGGGAGTCGAAATTTCATTTTAGGAATTTCACCAAAATTGTTATTGGACGATGATCAAAAAGTCACCTTGTATGTGGATAAGTACAAGTGTTTTTTTAAACAATGTTTTATAAATTCCACTAACTGCCAACAATCACTAGCATCTACTGTTCAGTACAGGTGTACCGAACGTGCACCGGTTCCAGCAAAGTCCGGCAGTTGTGTGCGCGAGAGGAAGCAGGCGAGGTAGGGGCTAATAAGAGAAACGAGAAATCGACTTTGCGATAGCCCCGTCCACACCGATCAGTCGACTCGTTGCTGCTCGATGCTCGCAGCGAGAGAGAGAGAGAGAGAGAGAGAGAGACGCTCGCAGATCCTTTCAGTCCCACGCCACCGCTTTTTCTTGTCTCGTTCCTCGAAGCCCGCCGTCCAGGTTGGAGCTTCTACTGCAGTGGAGTGAAGAGAGGCCTCTGGTGTCTTCGGATGTCTTCAGAAGTCTTCTTGTTTCGGCGAGCGGTAGCGGACTGATTTTTTGCCGAATTGAGCGTATTTATATCCTAATATCTAGGCTGACAAATAGCACTAGTTGCCACGATTCCTATGTGTCGACCAATCGTTGTGGGGGATAGTCTATCCTTTATTTATAATGGACTGTATTCTTATGTAATTATTATGCAACATTATGTATTATTATCAGCTATGTTTAGCTTTTTGGGCCGCTATCTAAGTATTTATTTATTTGCGACCCAAATGAAACCATATACACCTAAATCATATTTATTTATCTTATAGCTACTTATTTACATGATAGCTACCTATTTACATATTATCTTGTAGTTATCTTATGTATCTATCTAGTCGGCGTCGTGTACATTCTCCCGCCGTGAAGTAGTTGCTTCATTACCCGTGGGTAGCACGACGAGCTTCTTTACTGGCCGCCGCAGGATGCCCTTCGTAGTGCGGATGTCAGCTGTTCTCGTGATGCCGTCCGGGCCGGGGAAGATCTTGACTACGACGCCTCGAAGCCATGTGTTGCGTGGGAGAGTAGCGTCGACTATGATGACTAAATCTCCGACATTGATGGCTTCTCCTCTGCCGTATGGCTTCCGCCGGTGTTGAAGTGTCGGGAGGTACTCGCGCAACCAGCGCGCCCAGAATTGATCAGCGAGGCGTTGGCTGGTTCTCCACATCTTCTTCAAGCTGAAGTCGGAGTCGTCGAAGACGCCTGGCTGTGGTACTCGGGATGGTCCACCGAGTAAGAAGTGGTTTGGAGTCAGCGCCCCCTGGCGGTCATCAGTCGAGACATGGGTGAGAGGCCTGCTGTTGACGGTACCTTCTACTTCAGCCAGCAGGGTGGATAGGACTTCTTCTCTCGGGTGTTGCTCATGTAGTACGACTCTAAGGGCGGTCTTCACGCTGCGGACTAGTCGTTCCCACGCTCCAGCCATGAATGGTGAGAGAGGTGGCAAGAAGCGCCATCGGATGAGGGCGTTGGCGGCTGCTGATGCTAGTTGATGTTCATCTAAGGCCTGGCGGAGTTCGGCGTCGCTTCCTCGCAGGTTGGCTCCGTTGTCGCTCCAAATTTCTGTTGGTCGGCCGCGGCGCGCCATCATACGACGAAGTGCCATGATGCATGAGTCTGTGGTCATGGACTCTGTGATTTCTAGGTGGACTGCTCGTGTGGTGAGACATGTGAATAGGGCCACATATCTTTTCTGGTGCTGACGGCCCACGGTGACTGAGAGTGGGCCGAAGAAGTCCAAACCAGTGAAGGAGAAGGGCCGCTGATGATGTGCTAGTCGGCAGCTTGGCAGGTCCCCAGTAGGTGGCGACGTTGGCTTTGCTCTTCGGAGTCGGCAGGGCTGGCAGTTGCGGAGTACGCCCCGGACAGTGGGGCGCAGTCGGAGCACCCAGAGTTGTTGTCGAACTTCATTTGCTACGGTCTCGACCCCGCCGTGGTGTAGCTCTCGGTGCACCCAGTCTATGAGTAACCGGGTGTATGGATGGCTGCCGTCGACGATAGGTGGCGCGCGCTGCTCTGCTGTGACGTCATCTGCGGCGTCTATACGTGACTTGACGCGCATGATTCCCTCCTCGTCCAGGTAGACAGAGAGGTTTTTGATGCGACTCTCGGGAGCAATGGGGCTCCCGCCGGTGACACAGGCGAGCTCGTCCGGGAACGCCTGTTGCTGCAGCGCGCGGATCCACAGCTTCTGGGCTTCCATCAAGGTGTCTGCTTCAAGTGGGGTGAAGCGGTCGGCTGCTGCGGCGGGCGCCCTCGTGGTGGCGCGGGGCTTCGTCGTCTTTCTCGCCGTCGTCCAGGTCGGGTCCGCTTCTGGGTTCTTCGTCGTCCTCTTGCGCTTGGCAGCAGCGCATTTGACTCTGTGAAGTAGCTGAATGAATTGTAAAACCCTCCCCGTTACCCTTATTAATCGAAGCCACGATGAGTAGCGCGTTGGATCAGGTAGCGCCGCTTGCAATTCTGTCGTCCTCTTCATTGTGGCTATCTTCTCTTCTCCTGTGATTGTAGGAGTGATGACGGGTTCTGCTGGCCAGGAGTCTTCGTTGTTGTACAGGAACGTCGGTCCTCTGAACCATCGATGTGTGTTGTCGAAGCCCACAGGAGTGTCGCGTGTGGCATCATCTGCAACATTGTCTCTGGAGGGCACCCAGTACCACTCGTTTACCTTAGAGGCCTCCTCTATTTCGGCGACTCGAAACGCGACAAACTGTTTGAAGACGCGTGGTCCCGCTCGTAGCCAGCATAAGACTGTTTTGCTGTCAGTCCAGAAGAATCGTTTGGTCGGCCGCTCGTCGTGTTCTTGTTGGACGGTGTTTGCGAGGCGGCAGCCCAGTACAGCACTCTGTAACTCCAACCGAGGAATAGAAGTGGTCTTGAGTGGTGATACCCGACCTTTGGCAGCTGCGAGACTTACTTGTATGGATCCGTCGCTCATTTTTGTACGCCAGTATACAGCGGCGGCGTATGTTCTCTCGCTGGCGTCGACGAAAGTGTGTAGTTCTCTGTCGACTGCTCCCTCGTGTCCTGGGTAGCAGCGAGGTAGTGCTATACTACCCAGACTGCGTAGATCATGAAGCCAGCTGTACCATCTCTCTGCGAGGTCCGTTGGTAGCTGCTCGTCCCATCCAACTCCCAGGCGCCATGTCTCCTGAAGTATGTGCTTCGCTTGGATCGTTACCGGTGTAGCAAAGCCTAGTGGATCGAATAGAGACATTGCTGTTCGTAGAGTCTCCCGCTTGGTCGGTACCTTGTCTCCGCTGATGATGGCTGGCGCCACACGCGCCATGTTGAGATTGAATCCTAGAGTGTCTGCGCGTGGTCGCCATACCAGACCCAGGATCTTCTCGCTCCCGCCGGTATCTAGGTCCTTGCTTACCTCTCCTGGTGTAGCCGTGAGGTGTTGGATGGCGGCAGGTTCGTTGCTTGTCCACTTTTGTAGTTCGAAGTGGCCTCTGCGGTGGATGGTGTCTACTTCCTTGGTGATCCTCTTTGCTTCCTCTACTGTGCTGAAGGATTGTAGATAATCATCCATATAGTGATTACGAATTATAGCATCTGTTGCTTGTGGATGTAAATGCCTGAATTCCTCGGCATTTTTGTTCTTCACGAAGATTGCACTCGCCGGTGAGGAGGTGGCTCCGAAGATGACTGACTTCATACGGTACTCACAAGGTTTTGAAATTCGATCTGCGCCTCTCCATAGGAATCGAAGTGCATCTCTGTCTTCCTCTCGAATTCCGATGCGTAAGAACATATCCTTTATGTCTGCGGTGACTGCTATCTGATGCTGGCGGAAGCGCATGAGCACGCCGGGCAGTGACTGCAGCAGGTCTGGACCAGTGAGGAGTAGCTGATTTAAA
Source organism: Ypsolopha sequella (assembly GCA_934047225.1). Taxonomy (NCBI): domain Eukaryota; kingdom Metazoa; phylum Arthropoda; class Insecta; order Lepidoptera; family Ypsolophidae; genus Ypsolopha; species Ypsolopha sequella. Next base: position 29,921,876 of record OW203991.1, on the reverse strand, counting down.
TTCGTACCTTTTGTAGTAGCCGCTGCGTCATGGACAATCCTCAGCTTCTCTGGTTTTGCTGGGTTGATCACAGCAAAGTGAGGCAGGTACCAGCGTCTTCCTGGTGTAGATCCCTTTGGAGCGACCTCTGCATAGCCACTCTTCAGCATCCTCTCCATCTGCTCCGTGTAGCGGATTTTCAGGTGGGGATCCTTATCCAGCTTCTTCTCTACTCCTTCCAGTCGTCGCAGCGTGGCATCATAGTTGTCTGGGATGTTGTTCATGTCGCTCTTCCACAGGAGTCCTACTTCGAAGCTTCCATCTTCTCTGCGTTTTGTGGTGGCTTCCAAGATGTTGAGTGCTCGCTGATCTGGATCAGAGCGTGGACGGCGAGGCTCGACTCCCAGTGATTCTAAAGCGAAGTGTTCCTGAAGCATCTTGTCGATGTTCTCTTCTTCCATCGGACGAGTTTTCAACACGCGATGGATCTCAACTTGCTGCGTAGTGTTTACCTTTTCTCCAGTGAGTCCATGTATTACCCACCCCAACCCGGTGAGTGAGGCCACAGGTTCGTCGTGGCATCCTGTGCGGGTGTCGCTGGTCATCATCAGCTCCCAGTTATCCTGGCCAATCAGGATGGAAGGAATAGCGTCCTCGTACAGCAGCTGGTTGGTGATATCTTCCAGGTAACTGCATCTCTCAATCAGTGTGCGTCGAACTGTCTGACCTGTTATTCCTAAGTTAGGAATGGTGCGCGCGTCAATGAAGTGCTCTTCCTGACTATGTCTCCCCTTAATTGCGAACGTGATGAGTTGTGTAGCAGCATTCACTCTGGCGCCGGCTATACCTTCTATGTTGAGGGTGCGCTTGGGTCCTTCTGCTCCTATCTGTCTGGCTACCTCTTCCTTGAGCAGCATGATGGTAGACCCTCCATCCAAAATTGCGAAGATGTCAGCAGTCCCCTTAGGTCCGGTGAGTGTTACCGGAACTATCTTCAAAAGAGCCGTTTGTCCTAGCGTAGAGCAGACTGCTCTCATGGCTCGTTCGTCAGCGAGGGTTGCAGCAGTGTCTGGTACTCGATGAAGTAGGTGATGATGAAAATACTGACAACCGTCGATGTCGCACCTCTTGGCGTTGCAGCGATGCTTGTAACTACGGTACCTTAAACATCTGAAGCAGAGTTTTTTCTGTTTGCAGGTCTCCCATCTCTTATCCAGCATGAGCTCTTGGAAGGTGCGGCAGTCAGCTGTGACGTGACCTTGTCGCTTGCAGTAGTCACAGCTCTTTTCCGTTGATTTGTCCGCCGTTTTATGTTCCTTTTCCGCTGCTTTATGTTGCTTGTCCGCCGCTGTATTTGTACGCTGACCTTGACGTGGCTGCTCCGTATGACGTAACGTTGGAACCTCCGGTCGAATATGACGTACCTGGAGCTTCATCTCAGCCTTAAGAAAGCGTCGTATTTTTAGCAGACCCGGCTCATCCTCCGCTTGTCTCGCCTCGAAGTCGTACCATCTCGCTCGGTAGAGCGCAGACATCTTGTCCTCTATCATATGCAATGTCTGTGGACTTACGAGGTATGCCTCTCGCTTCAGCGCTAGGATTGTCGATATGACGGCGTCGACCTTGCAAGCGAAAGTAGCCAGCTCCTTGCCGGCATCAGTAAGGCGGGGCAGCGACTTCAATTTCTCCAACTCTGCGTAAACAATGTCATCAGGACGACCAAATACCTCTTCTAATGCGGCTATGATTTCCGAGGGCGGCGCAGTGGTCTTCATTAATCCTTCTACGAGGTCCTTGGCTGGGCCCCGCAAGCTACGTCGTAGGCGTGCTTTGTTCTCGGCGTCTCCGAAGTGATGTGCTGTAGATGTATAAATATCTCGCCATGCATACCATTCGTCGTAAGCGCCGCTGTACGGGAGTAACTCGCTGAGATACCTCGGAGCTGTGTTGCGGGGTGCCGGGGAGGAGACTGCTTGAGATAGCTGCGAGAGTCCGTGCAGAAACATCTGTTGTTGCCGCTCAAACATACCCATGAGGTGATCCGTAGACGGAGCGGTTGCTACGACGTTGTCTGTAGTTGCTGCGGTGTGTCGCGAGGTGGCGCCACCTCCTTGCCACGGAGATGGATCGTAGCTCTCGCTCTGTTCACCGTAGTCGCCTCGTCGTGTTGGGACGCCATCTCTTCGGTGTGGAGGTGTGGCAGGCTCGTAGTGATGTGACCGAGCCGCTGAGTTCCCAGGCATCGTCTGCTCTGGGTGGGCCCGGTCTGGTCTTGAAACCTCAGTAGTCTTCGGCTGCTCCGGCGCGAAGCGGGTTTCAGTGGAGATCCCAGTGGTCCACGGCTGCTGCGGCTCGTGGCGGGTCTCTTCGTGGCGCCAATCCTCAGTGGTCCCATGCTGCGTCGGCGATGGGCGGGATTGGCATGCGGGTTCCAGCGGCGTGCGCGCCTGACTGGTTTCTTCATTTGATGTGATCCTCGGCTGCTGCGGCGCGTGGCGTACGTCCTCTTCTGGCGATGCCACTGCGTCGTTGTGTGGTGCAGGCTGGGGTCGGGTAAACTCGTAGGCACTGTGGTCAGTCACTTGAATATTAGTTGTAAGTAAACTTACGCGTTTTGGTCCCTCCAGTGCTAGTGGCTTGCGACGTGTCCCCTCTATCCAGTCCGCCACGCGCCGCTCCGACGTGGTCGTGAAGAGAGAGCGTCGATCTTCATCTTCATCTTCTTCCTCCTCGCTGGTGGCGCCTGCCTGCAGCTTGTAGCGCTCGATCTCGATTTGCTTGAGCAGGAGTTCCTCTTCTAACTTGAGTAGGCGCGCCTTACTGCTGCGAGGGCGTACGGTGCGCACGCTCGAAGGTCCTCTCGAAGTTGCTGTGCCGTGTCGGGAGACAGGCTTGTCGCCCGGCTGTGGCTGCGCTCCATCTCTCTGGATCGTAGGCAGCCCCTCGCCCCGTCCCTCTGCATCCCCGACGTGGCGCGGCTCCAGTGACTTGCCGGCGTCGTAGTTGGCGACGTCGACGGAGACCGCGTTGACTGTGGATGCGGGCCCTCGCTGCGGGCCCAAGGGTGGAGTGACCAAAGGTGGCGTGCCCGTTGTCCTCGGAGTGGATGCGATGGTGGACGACTCGGTTGTCTGTCCGCTTGCCGGCGTGACTGAGGAGTCCCACGTGTGCGTCGAGGCGGAGCCGTCGGTTGGTGCAGTGTTCATCTTGCTCGTAGTCCCGTCGTCCCCGCCTTTGTTGCTCTCCATCTGGCGCTGTCCGTCTTCTGCCATGGTGCTGGTGGAGTCGCTCTTGCTTTGTGATCGGGTGGATACCATCGCACTCTCGACACAACTGCCGAAACCGGAAGTATCCCGGTTCGAAGGACCAATGTTCAGTACAGGTGTACCGAACGTGCACCGGTTCCAGCAAAGTCCGGCAGTTGTGTGTGCGAGAGGAAGCAGGCGAGGTAGAGGCTAATAAGAGAAACGAGAAATCGACTTTGCGATAGCCCCGTCCACACCGATCAGTCGACTCGTTGCTGCTCGATGCTCGCAGCGAGAGAGAGAGAGAGAGAGAGAGACGCTCGCAGATCCTTTCAGTCCCACGCCACCGCTTTTTCTTGTCTCGTTCCTCGAAGCCCGCCGTCCAGGTTGGAGCTTCTACTGCAGTGGAGTGAAGAGAGGCCTCTGGTGTCTTCGGATGTCTTCAGAAGTCTTCTTGTTTCGGCGAGCGGTAGCGGACTGATTTTTTGCCGAATTGAGCGTATTTATATCCTAATATCTAGGCTGACAAATAGCACTAGTTGCCACGATTCCTATGTGTCGACCAATCGTTGTGGGGGATAGTCTATCCTTTATTTATAATGGACTGTATTCTTATGTAATTATTATGCAACATTATGTATTATTATCAGCTATGTTTAGCTTTTTGGGCCGCTATCTAAGTATTTATTTATTTGCGACCCAAATGAAATCATATACACCTAAATCATATTTATTTATCTTATAGGTACTTATTTACATGATAGCTACCTATTTACATATTATCTTGTAGTTATCTTATGTATCTATCTAGTCGGCGTCGTGTACATCTACTATCTTAAATTCAAAATTCAACAAGTTATTCAACAAAACGTTTTACCTATGTATTGTTTAATGTGTATGCTGTCATCGCAATTCAAAATATTTTTAATTCTATTTTTCTGGTTACGTCGTATATTATTACAAGTACTTAAGAACCCGGTCCGCGACGACAACAGTTTTGATGCAAAGCATTTTGTTAAACATTGTTCTAGCCTTTCTCGCGATGTTTTTGGAAAAATCAAGGACATACACCACTTCATATTGGCCATTTAAATGAATGCCTAAAATTATTTGATTTAATTGTTTCTCTTTTGCAAATTATTTTGGTACTTACGAGCCCGTTCCGAATAGTTCTTCATAATGTCTAAGTACCAAAATAATTCACAAAGGAGAAACAATTCAATCAAATAAATTTTAGGACTTCATTTAGACGGCCAATATGAATTGGTGTATGTCCCTGGTTTTTACAAAAACATCGCGGTAAAGATGAGAAAAATATTTAAAAAATACTTCACATCAAACGGACGAAAAATACAGAGCGGGTTCTTAATACGCTACTCAACCTAGTGCTACATATCGCGCCGGGGAACGACTGACTGGTCCGGTGAACTATGCTGATACAACAATGTGACCCTACAGAACAAATCACTTTATGTAATTTTTTGAACCCAACGGCCAGAATAGCCGATTTCAGTGTATCCGCCCCAACTACACCGCGGTCATCGGGAGTTGTGACGCCAATTTTTTATTTGTACGAAATTGAATAACTTCGGCAGTTTTCAAGATATTGATTCTTTCACCATGTTTAATATATTTTAAGGATTATATGTTTTTTATTGCGAAATCCATCGCTTTGATTTCGCAATAAAAAACATAATGTAAGCCAAATGTATGTTCAAATCCTGGCCCGAGGAATTTTTTCATATTATTTGGGCTTTTAAATTTGTTTTTGATTGATTGCAAGTTTGTAATGCACACTACTAATAATTAGAGTACTTTTTTGTTTTCATAATGGAAACTTCCTTGGTTTACCTTACAGATAAGAAGATCAGAAATTACGACCAAAAAGCCACAAACTTCCGGACAAAGATGTGCAGGTTAACCCGCTTGCACACAATAATGTTCTGGTCCCTTACAAGATCGATTCACAAAGATGTGCAGGTCAACCCACTGGCATAGAATGATGTTTTGGTATGAGGTCGATTCACAAACTTGGTTCTAAAGAAATTTGATCTATTTGCATCTGTCAATCACTTCCGAAATAAAAATGCTTTCGAATATTTTGTGAAATGTTTTTTGTTACTTCTGCTAAACAGGGAAGTAGTAAACAGCTTAATAGTTCAAGAAAGTTTTATAGAAGTCAAGTTATTCATAATTCATCGTCACGAGACAAATCCCCGAGGTTTTTTCTGAGTGTGGAATTTGAATTCTCCCCACGTTTAACCGACGATTATTTTAAAACGTACCAGCGTGATGGGTGGTGAGCTCTATGGCCGTACCTTGGGTAAGAAATCAGTCCACAGCAGGGTCAGAGTAAATATTCTTTACCCACGAATCGACAGATGAACTCCGCGCTGAAAGGGGGCGTGACAATGAGTTCATTTCCTGTAGTGAAATATCAGTTCATTTTTATAAAAATCTTCACGTAGAAGACGATCTCATTAGTTGTCTCGCTCAGAGCAACACACCCTGCCTTAGTCAGAGAGAGGAGTTGTAGTTTTTGCCGTGAGTTTCCATAAGGCAGTAACGGACCAGGGCAAAAATCTGATTGATTATGATTTAATAGGTTGTTTCTGTTAAGGAATTCACTTAAGGCCCTTACTATTGCCAAATGGGTACTTTCTAAAGCCTAGTCCTCCTTTATGGCCAAACCAAAAATAATTAAAAAATGTATTATGAATAATCAACTCTTAGACAACATATGCAACAGTTTTCTTTTTCATACCACCAAAACTTCTACATGAATTTTTTTTTTTACTGGATGTTGTTTTTTGACCTCAAATTCCCTACTTGCTCCTGAGTTGCTTGGCCGATTGAATTCATCTATGCTTTGATAAATAGATAAACTTTATAGCTATAAATATAACATAAGATTATTCAATCGAGTAATCACGTCCAAGTGAACAGTATAATTTTCTCCTGTTTCGCCCTCTCAAGGACGCAGTGAGCGTCGTAACAGCCACTATGCATTGCGCGCTGATATGAACGTTATTTCAATGTCGTTTCCGTTGATATTTGTAGTGACAAATATCGAGCTGCTAATTTGGCGATGGTAATCGCCTTAACTGATGATGTACAGCACGTTCGAGGACCTTGGATAAGAATGGAAGGATGGATATGGATCGGTATTCAGAAAATGACAGACAGACAGTACTTCCGTTTCTATTCAATGATATCGATGTATTTGGAAATGTTATGGCTTTAATCATTAACTGAATAGTGTTAACGAGAATTGCCTGTTGTTAGATTTGTCACTAAAATCACAAAGACTTTATCACTGGAAATTAACATTTAAAATAATGTATTTTATTCAGGCCTGCATCATAAGTAGAAAGACTTATTTTCTTTTGATATAGAGGCGATTATAATATTGACTCATTGGCCTCTTTCTCTTGGACGCGAAATAATAATAATCACACTTTGATTGAATTTAAGTACATTGACTTCATATTTCTATAACTTATTCTATGAAAACAAAATCAAGTCGATCTCTTAACCACGTTCTTGAAGCGAACGTTTGAAAACAAAAAAAGAGGGTGCAAAACATTTTTTTTTTTAAGTATCAACTTGTTTAACATTGTTTATAAGTAGAATCCCTAGATAAAAGATCCATAAATCAAATTTATTTTTTTCAACACACGGAGAGTCCGAATCTCTTCAAACGAATCCTCGAAAGTCTAGCGTTGTTCATGCTCTAGGCTCATGTACAGTCTTAACCAAATGTGAGAACTTGCTAGAGATCACGATCTCAGATATAATACAAATGACTTGATGGTATTTAAATCAAACAGGAAAACTCCTAGTCAGAGACGTATTTCGGTTTTCTACGCCCCGGGCGAATACAATTGGGCCGCCCCCCTTAACCAATTGCCGAGGGAAAAAAATAAAAAGAAACAAACATATTTAGCATTTTTTTTTTATTAAAAATTGATACAGTGTGACGACGCGTCATTTGATCGGTGAAGTCATCAATGACGTCTCCATAGTTAAGTGACTTCGTTATGTCGGCCTCTATATTGAGAATTGCTAAGCAATTCAGACGTTCTTCACTTTTGACGTTTTGTCACTGCAGTGCAAAAAAACATGCGTAATGTAATATCCGTATACGGAAACACGTCTTTAAGATTTTTATCATTGTGATAAAATGATATCATTGTGATATCATTGTGATTTTATCATATGTGAATAATTGTTTCATGATCTTTGGTTTTAACACAGTTTTTATATAATTTCTTAAGAGAATACATTCGTCTTGAAGTCCATCTGCAAAATCTTTTGGGTATGTGGACTGAAGCTCTTTGGCACTGGTTCTTATTTCCTCTTCTGTCATCTGGTCCATTTTCAGAAGAAATACAAACTTGCCTTTTACTTCATCATACGCTATTTTTCGTCTTCTTAACTCTCCTAGAAGTTGGTCACATACGGGTAGAAACGTTTGCAAGTGAGATTGTTTGCGTCCTGTCAAGCACACTTCACCTTCTCGCGATTCGTCAATTCGAAGTTTCCTTTTTATCGTGTGTTTTTGGGTATGTTTATGATCCTAAATCTGAGATTTCTGTTTAGCAACCTCTTCAAATTTATAAACTTCTCTCTTCTCTTCTACTAATGTTATTAGTGAATTGTACAGTTTTGAAACGACTCCAATGTCAATGTCTACTGCTCTTAACCTTTTTGATACTAAGTAAAATTGTCTCAAAATTGCCTCCCACAATTCAGATAATAGCTGTTTCCAAAGAACTAATTTGTAAAAGCAGCTGTGACAGATTGGACCTCATCTGTTCACGTCTCAATTCACAAATAAATGTTTTATAATGGACAGGAAGATTGTTGTATGTAATCAATTAAGTTACGTTTAAATAAATAAAGCAAATTGAAATCGATCGCGTCAAATTACTGATTTAAATAATAAATACAGTAAACTAAACCTCCGGCCAAGCAATCGGACCAATATTAAATAGATTAAAAACAAACTTTCAATTTCAAACATGATGGTTTCCATTCATGCGTGAACCCTAGCAAGCTGTAAGTTATTACAATGTAGACGAGACGGCGGCACTGGCAGTTGCTGTATACACATCTCACTCGCTCTTATATCTGTAATAATTTTGTCTCTTTTGGTCGATTTCTTATTGGCGTCAAAAGGACTGCGAGGATTTCATAGGAAAATGGATCTTGTAACAATATGCATTAGGTTGACTCCAATAAGGTGAGAACGGAGAGAACGGTGAGAACGGTGAGAACGGTGAGAACGGAGAGAACGGAACCGAGTATATAAGGTCATGGAAAAGCGGTTTGGGGATCAGATATTTTTATACCATCGTCGAAGTGCTGTCAAGAAGTCTCAAGGGGAAGTCCCAAGTTCAGAGTATTGTTACGGGAGGGTTTTCTTTGCTTCAATAGTAATTTTGTTTTCGGAACTTGCGATTAAAATACGGAATGTGTCAATCAATCTGTTCGTTTGATCACGGGGTCATTTCGCGTTCGCGTTAGCTTTTAGGTGGCTGTATGCCCTTTTATCGTAAATAGATTCGGTTATGGTCAATAGTTTTGACTTTTCCGACTCGGAGATTGACACAGACGCGTTTGAATTCGTATAGGGTGAACGAGGAACGAGCTAGATTCCGCGATGTGTAAAGGGTTCGATAATCGTCTTTTCAAGCTCCGAAATTAAAGTACGTACTTAAATAATGTAGTAGTGCATAGGTCGTTTCAGGGGTTGATGGGGAGGGTAGGGAGTATGGTCTCTTCTTAGTAATGCCGGACGTGGAAACGGGAAGATGTACCAGGGTGACAATGTGGCATAGGGCTAGTCGCTGGGAAATTTTGAAGAGTCAGGCAGGGATCTTACAGAGCGGATGTCGCACTGGACTAAAGGCTCGGGTCAACTACTGGTGTGAACGACAGAGTCTAGTTTTAACCTCTTCTGGAGGGAAGCAAGCGTCTGGGATGGCCTTGCGCCAGTTTTACATACTGGAAACACATCCCCCATGAAAGGCGATGTTTATGGCAAAGCGTCCGTGCCGTGAAGAGGTTGCGATTTGTTCTAACCTTTGTCATCTGACTGAGCTGGTCATGGCCTCATATCTATATATTTATATATACACATGATCATATAGGCTATCCCAGCCAGCGGGGTGAAGTCCTTTTTACTGTATCACCCCCTGTCTGAGTAGGGCAAAGTTTTAGGGTGTTAGGCACACACAGGGGTTCCAACTTGCCCCGCGTCTTTCTGTCGATTAGTTGAGGGGTTGTATGGTGTTTGCTAGCACAATATACAACCACACACACGTTTAATTGTAAATGTGAGGTGACGGACCTCTAGCTTAGAAATCCACACATTTGAAAGCCTAGGAATACTTGATTTTAGGGCCAAATGTTAGGCAGGTAAATTCTAAAATAAAGTCTACTGTTAGGGTATTAATAATCTATTTTTGAGAAATTATACATAGTGAGAGGTATCAGGTAACCTTCATCATTGTTTAGGAAAAATAGGTCAGTACAGTTTAGGTTATAAGGTTCCAAGCACATAGGGATCTCTGAAAATTAGATTTTAGTGGTTCAGGAATAAGTGTTGTTGGTTGACTAGGTTCATTATTTATTAAAGATGGTTTTATAAACCTACAGAACCCTAACTTTTAATACTAAAGCATAAGGCTTTGATATTGGCAATAAATATAAAATGATATCAGTATTAGAAAACATTTGAGTTTCACCACTTAAGGATCTCTAAATATGATGTACTTACTTAGGTATTTCTTTAAGAAATAAGGAGGCTTGAGGTTGGCACAAGAATATGCCTAAATAATAGAGAAAGCATAAATAAGTCTTGATTTTGAATTCAGGTTGATTCTGGACTATAACAGGTCATAACTGTAGTACCTACCAAACCCTTCTTAAGGTCAGTTCTTAGTGAAACTAAGTTGAAATAATTTTAATTTATATTTATCAAGAAATATGAGCCTTTTACGAATCAAATCAAATAATCTGATTGTAGGAGTCCAAAAATAGAGTGCAGTGACATGACGGCATTGTTTTGTTAGTACTTACTATCCAGAAGAAAGTTCTTAGGTGAAATATGAAATGGCTTTGAATTTAATACCCATTTGACTGTTAAATTATTTACTTACCGTGGAAATAGATCTGGGAGATTTTATTCAAGAAATAAGAATAATTTCAATCTTTATCAATATTCAATAAACTTACAATACAAATGATGTATTTGTTTGCATAATAGTTTCCATTGTCTGGCAAATAAGGCCTTAACTGTTACTATACACCAAATATGGGGTAGTAAAAGTTGTATCTTCGTCGTTGGAAATAAATAAATACATCTGTTGGGGTCCTAGCTCGGTGATAAATAAAGCAGTGGACTGTAACTTCTTAGATGAGTATTTATTTTTTGTTTCTACAATCGTGGCCATTGATAGTGAAGAGCAAGGAAGAAAATTGTGACTAGAGTTTTTGACAGAGACCGTGTTGCCAGGCTTCGATCCGGTGTTGCCAGGCCTCGTTCTTCCTTCAGTGTTTCCAGTTTATTATTAGATCCCCAACAATCTCCCGGGGTTGAAATGTTCAAAAGTAAATTATTCTAGAGGGAGCGGGCAGATATTGTTGTATGCTCGTCGGACGGTTCCTCTCTTCGTCTTGATATCAGCTACGCGTGTGATGCCGTCTCTCCCGGGGTATGTCTTTATGATTCGTCCCAGAGACCAGAGAAGAGATGGCTGCGCCTTTTCTTTAAGCAGGACAAGCATGTCTTCTTTTAATTCTCCCGTTGAATGATGCCACTTGGTTCTTTGTTGGAGGGTGGTCACATACTCGAGACTGAAATGATTCCAGAAATGTTGTTTTATATGTTCTATTCTTTTGAAGCGCTCAAGACGATTGATATTTACGTCGCTGGCGATCTGTGGATGAGGCATAGATATAAGTGGTCGTCCAATCAGATAATGGGCAGGAGTGAGAGCTGTTAAGTCGTGAGGATTTGAAGAGAGTGGGGTAAGAGGACGAGAATTTAAAATGGATTCTATTTGTGTTAAGCACGTTATCATTTCTTCAAATGTGAAATGAGTTAAGTTAAGTAATCTTTTAAGATGATATTTAGTAGATTTGACGGCGGCTTCGCTAACCCCGTTAAAATGAGGGGAGTAGGCGGGGGCGAACATAAATTTTATGCCCTTTTGTTCGATGTCGAATGCAATATTTGATTCAGATAGGAATTTAGTGAGATCATTGAAAGTTCCTACGAATGAAGTAGCATTATCGGATGTGATGCTTCGAACCAAACCCCTGCGAGCTATGAATCGGTTTAATGCTGCCATATAAGCCTCCTTGGTGAGATCCGACACCAACTCAAGGTGTACAGCTTTTACTGCAGAACAGACAAAAATAGCAATATAAGATTTAATGAGTTTACAACCTCTACCTTTGCGGTCTGCTATCAGTATTGGCTGTACACCTTGAGTTGGTGTCGGATCTCACCAAGGAGGCTTATATGGCAGCATTAAACCGATTCATAGCTCGCAGGAACGAAGGACCAATTGTTGGGGTCCTAGCTCGGTGATAAATAAAGCAGTGGACTGTAACTTCTTAGATGAGTATTTATTTTTTGTTTCTACAATCGTGGCCATTGATAGTGAAGAGCAAGGAAGAAAATTGTGACGAGAGTTTTTGACAGAGACCGTGTTGCCAGGCTTCGATCCGGTGTTGCCAGGCCTCGTTCTTCCTTCAGTGTTTCCAGTTTATTATTAGATCCCCAACAACATCTATGGAACAAAAACTAAGTTCTATTAGTATTATTATTACTACTTTACCTAGAGCAGGTTTCTCAATCAAAAGTACTTACTTATATTGAAATTATTCTATTCAGTAGTTATAAAATTGACTACATAATTGGCTGTGATTTGTGAAGGATTGAAAGGAATTCTTACCCATCATTTACAATTATATAAAGATAAAACTACTAGTATAAAGTAGCTAGTTGCCTATTAAATTCATTTATATAAGGTAATTTATATTGGCTAAATTTCATGTAAGGGGTTCATTAAATGAAACCTATGTTTCATAACCACATGAATGAAGGTACGGTAATTAGGTAACTGGTATTGAGTCTGGTAATGGTATAAAAAGATGTCCATATGATGAATTGTGTCTTTGGTATGATTAAGACACGTGCTGATGGATTCAACATCTTTTCTAATTTATTTTTAGTAAATTATCTAAATTATTTTAATAATATTTTATAAAACATGTACCTTAATTCAAAGAACTAAGTTTCATTTAAAACAAACAACCATCTAACTTTGATACCATGTTTTGTTCATACTATATTATGAAATTTACATCTCTAGTTCAGAAAGCCAATGTTAATTACTGTACATTATATTTGCTGAGAAATGCCTAAATGAGATTAAATAAAACACCAGTTATTCTAAAATATATTCAACCAAATATTTTTCATAAATTACAGCTGTTATGTCACCTCAAAGTTCTTTTAACTTTAATTCCTCAGCTAGAGATCTCTCTTTAGCTATCTAACCTTCTCAAGACACTAAAAGTCAATAGTGCTAAGGACTAAAATTGTTTCTGAGAGCAATCATATATTGTACTTAAAAGACAGACAGATAAACACTCTTTATTTGGATTTATGCTCATAAGTTTTGAAGTTTGAACTCTTAAATTAGTCTTTCAGTATAATGGGGACTACGGATGAGAGCACAGCTCTTAAATATTATTTCAAGTTAATGTTTATTCATTCAATAAAGTGAAGTCTCCTGGCTAGAGCACAGCTCTTAAATTGCTTCAAGTTAACGTTTGTTTATGATTGATAATAGGTAGTTATTATTATAACAGAATAGGACTTTTAATAGGGGGTTTGTCTAGCTAACTTTATCTCTAAAATCACTTTTAAAAAATTTGGGTTCTACTTAAGGCGCGACGTAAGGTTCTAATCTGACGATCACACTTTGGCCATATATCTGTTAAAATCATTTCTATTAAGCACCAAGCGTTAAGCTATGTAGGTTGTAAGTGGGTTTGTTATTGGGAGGATTCGACGGAGTTCAGTATGAGCAGTAATGGTTTTACAAGAGGTTTTAGTACACAGTCCCGTTGCTTCATTTCGTACGAGAGATTTTTGTAAAGGGTCATCTTTAATTTTTTGAGTGCTGCAATAATTTGATCCCAGTCTTTATTCAAGCTGGTGCAGGCATCGTCTCTAGCGGACCATCGAGTATTAGATAGATTTTTTATGGATACATTGTGAGATTAAGTCAAGAATCCTTGCAATAGTTTTGATCGTTGAGTTTAAGCTGTAAAAAAAACGTAAAAGTTTTGCAAGAAACCGAAGAACCACGTGGCTTGTTCACAGCACTCGGCGGCTGAAGATCCAATCAAATTTAAAAAATATGCTGAGCAAGGTATATACAGTGCATAAGGACATTTTTCTCTAATTTTCATTTAAAGGCCATTCTAACCGGGACATGTTGCTGGCATTATCGTATGTTGATGTCAATATTATGGACTTCAAAAGTATCAAGGACAGCTTTGCACATCTCTTCTGCTTTATGACCAGTGTTGGGAAGGAAAGATAAGAATCTCTCAACTGGTTGACCATCTTTTTCTACATATCGAATTATTACTGAAAGTTGGTCAACGTGAGTAATATCCGGCGTGGAATCAACACTGAATGAAAAATATTTCGCATTCTGGATGTGTTCTAGGACTGCCTTCATAACTTTATCTGCCATAATTTTGATAATATTTTCATAGTAGAGGCATGGTAAGGTCATTGAAATTGTTACTGTACTGACATCGCGCCGCCGCGCCTTTTTGATTCGAGTCCCACGCTAGTGCGTACCGGGTGAGCCGCCAAACACGTATTTTTTAATGTGAGATTGTTAAAATTGCTAAAGATTCTAAATTACGAAACTGAAGGGCCGCCCCTTGGGACAGGGCCGCCCCGGGCGATCGCCCGAATGACCCTATGGAGAATACGTCACTGCTCCTAGTTACGTAACTCTCTTTTATTTAAACGGGAGCAGTCTGAAGAGAGTCAGCCAATGAGGGCTACCATCGACGTCAGGTGGCGCCACTGAGACAACAGGTATAGAGAAACGTCAAATGTCCGCGAAACGGCGAAAGCTATGGCTTTTTATTAGTTATTTGTGTATTAAAGTAGTCACAATGTAATAGGTCCGTTTTGACATATGTCATCGCAACGTATCTATGGATGTGAACCATGCAAATCGGTAACTATGTCAACAGATTCTCACGAGAAATCGATTCAAAAGATTATGAGTTTGTTATCGTTTGAAATATTTTCAAGTTTATTGGTTATATAGCGCATGCTCCCATCACTGGCCGCCCCATACGAACCACTCGAGGGGTTCCACCTCGCCGGTTAATGTAAATCATCGGGCGCGCGTGAACGTTCCGCGTCCGCGTCGATTCGAACCACAGACATTCGATATGAAAGGCTGTGATTCGGACCGGGAGGACGAGAGGATTGTCATTATTATTGCGCGAGCGGTTGTTGTGTACTTATTTTGTAACTGAGTGATAAAACCCTTTGATTCTGTCTGTCTAGTTGCAATGTCTGGTGATAGTTGGAGTTATTGTGCAGAAAGAGTAAATGATAAAATGATGATAATATAATGATAATTTAATTGTACGAATGTACTCGACTGCTGTCCGAATGCACACTGATCGACAGCGACACGGCACACGCCGCCGCTGTGACGTCAATGGATGGTGTTTGGTGACAAGTATTGGCCCGAACATGCTCCGGGGCCAGAAAAGATACATAATGATTTTGTTAGTTATAATGATACAAGATGATCCAAAAAATCTTAATACTATTGTTATAGATGATGATAATAATAATAATTTAAAATTCAAATTTTTAAAGTCACACATTCTTATAGTCTATAAGCACTCATTAAACTCCTGATTCTTCTTGAAATAAATGTCTTTTGCTTTTTATTGGGGAAGTCGCCTTGTCCATTTTACGCGCACTAACACTCTTAATGTTTTCACCGACTCCATTGATATTGTCTAAAATTTCACATACATAGTTACTGGAAACTGAAGAGGAGGCAGCGGCAGCGGCGGGCCGCGGGGCTCGCCGTTCGCGACGCGTACAACTCCAGCTTTTTACACGATGACGACGCCTGTACAGCCACACCAGTATAATGCTGACTGCTATGCCCATTGACCCGTAGCCAATGGTATACTGATGGATGTCATGAGATGATAACTGGTCCATGTCTACTTCAGTTGCCTCTGATTTCAGACCTTCTATTCTTTCTCCGATCTGTGTTAAAGTTTTATTGATAATGTCTTTATCATCCTGATCTTCACTTCGTGGTATGGTAATGTTAATAATATGATTAATTTGATCGATTTTTGGGGTACCAATGTTCGGTGAAATGTAGATTTTATTTGACTGAACTTGTAGAGAATGTAAAGTGAACTCTTTCCCCTTTACAATACAGTTCTGATCCAATGTAATGATACCCGCTCCGGTCAGCTGTTTCACCGTAATCTGATCTCCACATACTATCTTTACTGTGTAAGTATCACAACAAAAATAGAAATATTGAGACGGTGTGTTTAGCTCTTTCCACTGATTTTTACAAATACTCTGATCAAGTTTGCATGTTTCTTTAGTTTGGTTTTGGTTGTTTACGCATAAATCTCCATCATTTTGTAAATAAATAACAGGCTTTTGCAGTTGACAAACGTAAGTATCTTCATGCAATAAACATGCTTGTAGTTCATTTATGTTCATAATTATATAGGAGTCTCGCTGTAGGTTGATAGCTATATATTGTGATATAGGGGTAATAGTCAGCATGTTGCTGTCATGTTGACTAGGAACTGCAATTGTTTGATACAGCTGATAGGTGTCACGAGATACGAGCGGAAATGTTATTTCAAAGATAACGTATTCATTTGTTATTCTAGTCTTGAGTCTTAATAGTTTGTATAATTGTTGTAAATTTGATTCTAAGTTGCTGATAGGTAACGTGAAGTCCTTTGGCGCTTGCACACTGATAATTTGGAGTTCTGATTTTAGTTGCGTGGGAGTTAGAATATGTGGGCTTATTCGACCATTGTAAATATCCGTGATAGTATCCAACAAAACTTCTTGCAGTTGTTGTAATGTCTGCAAAAGATTGCTACCAGCAAGAGCCGTTAAAGTAAACTCTTGTATAATGCTTAGGTTTCGAATTTCGCTCTGTATTTTATTTGTGGCGGCTTCTAAGGAGTTAAGTTGTTTATGTATGAACTTGTGTTGCTTTTCAATAGAGCTTTCCATGCGTTTTAACAAATTGAGCTCTGCTTCAACGACTGAAGTTTGGTTTTGCCACAATTTAGTGAGATAACGTTCATTGTTTCGTATTAACTTGATATCTTGCGTGTATTTTTCTGCGAATTGGTTGTCCAGTACTCCGAACAGGGTGTTTGCTAGGTTACCGACTGCGTTGATAAGACCTCGGCGCCGACGCTGTCTGGCGTGCTCGCTGAAATGCTGACGTAGCAAGCGCTCATTGTAATATTGTAACTCTTGATAGGTTTGATGTAATTGCAGTAAGATTATATTGCAGTTAATTTGTTGCTTGATTTGTAAACAAGTGTTGTTAAGATATAATGATAATTTGGAGTAAGCTTCGACGCCGGTCCAATATATCATAATACACCACTAACGTCCACTTGTCTCGAATGATTTGTACTTTTGTTATTGGGTCAAAGTACAGTCCTTGGTTAATCGGAAGTTGTGTTATGCTAAACTGTCCTTCAGACGATGAAATCATGGTCATGAAAAATATTAATGAGATAGCCATTGATATAAAGGTTGTTACCTTCTGCTTGATGGTTGATGATTTTGCTTTTTTATTTAATTTTTCAGGACTTTGGTGTGACTCATCGGCTGATGTGTGTGTATTTTCAGTTGGCAACAATGATAACTTGACTATCGGACGTTTCATGTAGCCGTTTTTTGTTTTCAAAGTGACGACCCTTACTAGACCGTCCCTTCCTGGATGAATCTCGACAACACGACCCATGGGCCACTTTCCTGCTGGAAGATTATCGTCATGGATGATCACTACATCGTTTAATTTAATATTTTCCTTTTGTTTTGTCCACTTACTTCTTATTTGTAGTTGAGTTAAATATTCGCATTTCCAGCGTTTCCATACGTCTTGAAACACTTTTTGTGCGAGTTGCCACCTTGTTCGTAAGTCCTTTTCTGTTTCGTAAATAGTTAGCGTAGGGCCACTTGCTAGGAAGTGAGCAGGTGTTAGACAATCGTCGTCTATATTTTCTGATAAAGGACACAAAGGTCTTGAGTTTAGACATGCTTCTATTTGTGATAGGACTGTTGACAACTCCTCGTACGTTAACTTCTGGTCTCCTATCACTCTCTTTAAATGATACTTCAGCCTCCTCACGCCTGATTCCATCAATCCAGCTGCTGACGGCCATCCAGGTGCATTGAAATGCCAACTGATCTCCATCTCTGATAATTCTTGCAGGAAGCTGTCATTGAAGATCTGCTTTAACTCTTCATACTCTTGCTGTAATATGTTGCTAGCTCCTACAAAATTGGTGCCATTGTCACTGTACATGTGGCCTGGTGTTCCCCTTCTAGCTGACATCCTCCTGAGTGCAGCTAGAAATGATGATGCTGTCAGGTCGGAGACCAATTCTATGTGCACGGCTTTGGTTGCCATACACACAAAAACTGCGACGTAACCTTTTGTGGTTTTAATCCCTCTTCCTTTGTTTGTTTTTAACGTGATAAATCCCGTAAAATCCACCCCAGTATGATAAAACGGTCTCGATGGGTTGCATCTGGCGTCTGGTAAATCTCCCATCAACTGGTCTTGTTTACTTGGTGCCTGTCTTCTGCATTTCACACAAAGTCGAATCCATTTCTTTGTAACTCTGTTACCACTGATAATCCAATACTTTTGCCTGATAAATGATAACGCTAATCTCGGTCCGCCGTGAAGGGTTACTTTATGTGCGTAATTTATTAATAACTCTGTAAAACGACTGTCTCTTGGTAGAATGATTGGGAATTTCATATCTGTACTTATTTGAGCATTCTTCAGTCTTCCTGAAACCCGCAACACTCCGTCGTGATCAAGGGTTGGGTTCAAATTTGAAATACTGCTTCTCGGATTCACTTGCTTGCCCTGCTCCAAATCTCTGATCTCTGTTTCAAACGCTTTTTTCTGAACAAACTTGATAATAATGGTTCTTGCCTTTCTGATTTCTTTGACTGATAAATAAACTTGCTTTGGTTTTTCTTCCTTTTTAGTGAAAATGCGTAGAATCCTTGCAAATACATTTATGACCTTTGTAAAGGAACTGTATTTATTGAGTAACTGATATATGATGCTTTGTTCACTCTGTTGTTGAGTAACGTTTACTTGTGCACATTTTTTAACCTCTTGATCTGTTTCGAAAATCTGTTTCTGTATGTTGTTTTCACTCTGATAAAGAGGTAACCAAGTTGGCCCCTGCCACCATAGACTGTGTTCTTTCAGCTGGGTGGCAGTTAAGCCTCTACCAGCCCCATCTGCGGGATTTTCTGCTGATTTAACGTAGTTCCAGCACTTTGCAGGCATTACTTCAGTTATCTGTTTAACCCGATTTGCTATAAATGGTTTCCACTTTCCTGGATCGCCTTGTAACCACCCTAGGGTCACCATTGAGTCACTCCAACCATGCTGTTTGATATTATAACCACTTAACGCTTCCTTGACTTTAGCCATCAATCTGGACAGTAAATGTGCGGATGACAGTTCCAGTTTTGGCACCGATATCTGCTTGCTAGCTGGCACGAGTCGCGTCTTCCCGGCCACCAAAATGACAGATGCTGGATTTCCATCTTTTCTATCGATTTTGCAAAAAATGACGCATGCCATAGCCCGTGTCGAGCTGTCACAATATCCATGTAGTTCTATGGTGTCATTTTGTTTTGTTCCAATCCATCTCACAAGTCTTATCTGATTTATAGCGCTAATATCTTTCTTGATGTCCAGCCATTCACTAACAATATTTTCAGGAAGTTGCTCATCCCACTCAATGTTTGATAGCCATACGTTTTGGAACAATAATTTTAGTTTAGTACTTAACGGAGACAGCCATCCTAGAGGATCAAATAGCGTCGATATATCTGATAAAAGCGTTCTTTTTGTGTGTTTTGTTTTGGATCCCATTTTACATTGAAACGTAAAATAATCTTGCTTAGGATTCCATGTAAGTCCTAATGTCTTTGTCGACTCGGCCTGTTTAAAATCAAAGTTTTCATTTTTGTCAACATCCTGTAACAATTCTAAATCATTAGACTTCCATTTTCTCAAATTAAAACCTCCTGATTTTAATAATCTGATTAACTGTTTTTGTAACTGTTGTGCCTCGGATGATGAATAGCATCCGTGGATTAAATCATCCATGTAAAAGTTTGTTTCAATGACTGATAATGCTTCTTCTTGATACTTTCGTTCTCCACTTGATACTGATAATAATTGATTGCTTGATAATTTCTGTCGTTCTTCACTTGCTAAATGTTTTAATGTCATCATAGCAAGGAACGGAGCCGCTTTCGTACCGTATGTTACGGTGGTGAGCATGTACTCTTTTAGTTGTTCTGCTTGTGAGTTTCTCCATACAATTTTTTGGTATTTTTGGTCTTCCTCATTGACTAAAATGCATCGGTACATCTTCTCTATGTCTGCTGTAAATGCTACAGGATATTGTCTCCATCTGATAAGTAATTTTTGTAGATCAACCTGTAGATTTGGACCCCTATGCATAAGGTCATTCAACGACAATGCCGTCGTCCCAGCAGCTGCTGATCCAGGAGCCGATCCATTAAAAACAACTCTAAGTTTAGTTGTAATAGAGTCGTTCTTTAATACACAGTGATGCGGTAAATAATAATCAGGTTTCATATTACCGACCGCCGCGCGCATGTGTCCTAGTGATAGGTATTCATTCATAAATAATTTGTATTCTTTCGCAACATTTTCATTTTTAATAAACTTCCGTTCCAACACGTGAAATTGCGCAACGGCTTGGAACTTAGTCGAACCCAGCTTATTCTCGATATCTGATTTAAGGGGAAGCCTGACCTCGAATCGACCATCCTCGCATCGTTTAGTTGTATTTTTATAAAATTCAATGCAATGTTGATCCTCTGATGATAATGACGACTGCTCTTCTGATATATCTTCTACTTCCCAAAACTGCTTGATCTCTTCAAAATTACTCAATACGACGTTACATTGCAATGTTTTGATACTGCCACATAGAAGCCACCCCAGGTGCGTCTGCTGTGCTAAGGGTTGTGTTGCGTCTTCACCCTTTAAAATACCGCCCAACATGATGGTAGAATAAACATCAGCACCCAGAAGTAAATCCACTGGTCGGCTTATGAAAAAGTCGGGGTCAGCTAACTTTACGCTCTCTAAGTATTTCCATGACGGTTTCAAAAATGATCTACTTGGCAAATTTTTGATAAGGTTGTTCATTATTAGTACATCTGAACTAAACGTGTAATCATTATGCATGGAAGTGCAAGTTATGTTTAACATGCCCTTACAGTTATTTTGCTGTTCACCCACGCCAAAAATAACACCCCTGCACTGTCTCCTTTTCAAGCCAAGCTGTTGTGCTGCACTTTCTTTTATTATATTTAATTGCGAACCCCCGTCAATTAATGCCCTTAACACATGTTGGCTCCCATCTGATGCTGTTACTTTCACTAATGCTGTTGCTAAGAGAATCTCTGCTAAATTTTCTTGTGACACGTGGGAGGTGATATTAAATTTTTCATTATTTTTTGAAAATGATGGTTTCGAAGTATTTGTGCCGGAACCGGACGGTGTCGTTTTCACGATGGCGTCATGCAATAAAGTATTGTGATTCCCGGAACATTTGCGACATGTCGCCTTTGATATGCATGTTTTGCCTTGATGGCTGTACAAGCAATTTGTACAAACGTTTAACTTGTGTATGGTTTTCAATTTCACCTCGTCTGTTAGTTGCAAAAATTTATTGCAAAAAAATAGGCCATGACGTTGATTGCACAATGGACACGTATTTGTCGACACGTGAAAAGATTTTCCATGTGGTTTTGGCGTAAATTTATTTTCGTACTGATAACTTTTCTTGAAAACCGATTGATTCTGCTGATTACTTGATTTGCTTGTTGAAGGATTTTCTTGCTTTCTTCGCGACGTTTCAAGCATTGTAAATTTACTTTCCAAATATTCGATAAATTCCTTCAACACGGGCAGCTCCTTTTTATTTTTCAGTGACTCTACATAATCCTCGTATGTCTCAGTGTCCAATTTTTGGGACAAAATGTGCACTAGGATAGGGTCCCATGTGCTGGTATCGACGCCAAGGTTGTTGATGGCGTGAAGACATTCTAATGTAGTGTCATGAATTTTCTTTATCTGACCCCATGACTGCTGTTGCATGTTAGGGAGTCCTAGAAGTATGTTGGCATTCGTAGTGAAAATAAGCTTTTTGTTGCTAAAACGATTATTCAATATTTCCCAGCATTTGTTATAATTTTCAGAACCAATCGGAAGATGCTGAATCAAACGCTCTGCTTCGCCCTTAACTTTGCTTTTCAAAAACTGCATTTTTTGAGCGTTTGATAGTGACGAATTCTTATTGATTGCCTCGTTAAAGAGATCTCTGAACGAGACCCATTGGAGATAGTTTCCGTGAAAAACTGGTATCTCCATCTGAGGGGTTGACTTATCACGGTGCACCACGGAAAACATTTTTGAGTTGATATCTTTTTTCAGTTTATTGTATGTTTTTTCATGCTTATTAAATGTTATCTCATAATCCATATTATCTCCGTTCAATTCGTTATCGATCTCCCAGTGCAGAGAATCAATAACCGTCCATCGATTTTGTAAACATCGAAGTGCATCTTCGAACTCCCACTTATCTGTTATCTGATGAACATCTATGCTTGCTACTGTTCTGATAAAGGCTTTAAAATTTATAGCCTGCTTTTTCAGCATCTCATCTGTTTTGCTCGGTGTAGCAGAGGATTTAGTATTTTTAGACTCATCTCTAACTATTGCCTCCTGATCCTGCTCTAACTCGTCTGATATCTTACCACCTGTTAAATGTTCCGTCTGTTGTGTAAACCTCGGCTTATTAGCTTCACTCTGCTCTTTCATCTGTTTTTCATGATACTGCTCTTGAATAGTAGACTTGATTATCTCATAATAGTCTTTAACTTTTTCAAATTCACGAGCCGCAAAATAAGGGTGTCGTTCGTCCTTATATTCGCATATTTGGTTATGATTTGAAAGATATTCATCCCAATATCCTTCAAGGGTACTCAATCGCCTGTTAAAATAATCGATCGTCTTACGTTCTTGCCCATCCTTTTTGAAGTTAGAATAGAGCGATTTCAAGGCGTCGAAGATTTCCCGTTGACTGACATATAGATCCTCCAATGATGACATTTTGAAATAAATATGGAAAGATCTTACTTGAATTGATGTGTCTCAGCTGTTGCTATCTGTTGATACCTTCTAGCAATGTTTTGCCAAAAGCTCCCTGCTGCTTGCCTTCTGTTATTGTTTGATAGTTTGCTAGCGAGTCTAGCTCAGCCAGCGAATGATATGTAGAATATTCACTCCCTACACCGTTATTTCCAACACCACACTGATAAAAACCACTGCACTGGTTCCTCTCACTTGACGAAACAAATATCCTTTCGACGCGCAAGAGTCTTTAACACTCGAAGGACCAAAATGTCTGGTGATAGTTGGAGTTATTGTGCAGAAAGAGTAAATGATAAAATGATGATAATATAATGATAATTTAATTGTACGAATGTACTCGACTGCTGTCCGAATGCACACTGATCGACAGCGACACGGCACACGCCGCCGCTGTGACGTCAATGGATGGTGTTTTGTGACAAGTATTGGCCCGAACATGCAATAAACTGTGAAACAAGTAATAAACTGTGAAATATCGAAGTGACACATAAACTGTTTCATTACCACTTAGTTAACCTTCGAACCTCCCCACTAAACTGGCGTCCCAACGTGTATGAGTGCGGTGTTGGTTAGCGATAACGTCAAGGATTTTGTGCACTTCCTTTATCATGCCGAAGACGCGATCACAATCCGGGGTTGACGACGACGACGGAATTTTAGCAGAGGGAACTCAACAACAACAAGGTTCGGAGTTACAAGATGGCGTCGCGGATGGCGTGAGTACCAACGCCATGTCTTTTACAACGCAACAATTCGGCGAATTAATGGCCCATCTACAAAGATCACAAATGGAAACCGGTCGACATTTGGCGGAGGTCTTGTCGTCTACCTTAAACGCCTCGGCGTCATCGTACTTTGAAGCTCATGCGCCATCGCCGGTAACGACGCAAGCGCAGGGTAACTTCGTGGCATGTACGGCGCGCTTTAGTGGAAGCGAGGACCCCCGCGACGACGTGGAAGCATTCATCGATGCCGTAACGGTTTTTAAGGAGTGCGCCAATGTCTCTGATGTGCACGCACTTCGTGGTCTTCCCATGTTGCTGCAGGGCGAGGCGGCAACTTGGTGGCATGGCGTGAAGCACGCCTGCCACGCGTGGGACGACGCCGTATCCAGGCTTCGCAGTGCGTTTGGTGATCGGAGACCACCGTTTCAAATATATCAAGATTTGTTCGGGTTGGTGCAAGGCTCTCTAAACACAGACATTTTTGTAGCGAAAGCCCGGGCCTTGTTGGCTAAACTGCCAAGTGGTGAGTTAAGTGAAAAAGTGCAATTAGATATGGTTTACGGACTCTTAGACCTACGTATTCGCTCACATATTAAACGAGATGATGTAACATCATTTGAAGATTTGTTGCGTAAAACCCGTGGAGTTGAGGACTGTGCAAAGGAGCATCAACTTAGTCGTACGAGTGTTCCTGTTCAGGTTGCACCGCGGTCTATGACCGCTAGTGCGGCCCCATTGCCGCAAACTGAGCTGCGCAGCATGCCGCTGGCTCGCGCTGTTCCGTCTCCTGCTGTGAGGCGCTTCCCGCAGGCCGTGCCCCGCCCCTGCCCGCCGATACCGCCAGCGCGCACGCTGCCTATTGTTCGGAATGCACCTGAACTAGAGTGTGGTGACGTAGGTAACAGTATGTCAAAACGTATGTATTGCTCATATTGTAAAAACAGGAATCACAACAAAGTGGACTGCCCTAAACTAAAAATTAAAATTGATTCAGCCCCTTTGGCTTGTTATGGTTGTGGAGAGCTAGGTGTCATTAGAGCCAACTGTAATAAATGTTCCCCGGCTTTTTATGCAGTAGATTGTGATGAGGTTGGTAATAATGTACAAAATGTATCAATATTAGACGAAGATGAAAATATTGTTTTTACTTATTATAATAATGAGGTTATTGGCCAGGGGGAGCTCAGTGATGGGCGCCGCCCTTTGTTATATATTGAAATACTAGGCCAGAAAGGTACAGCCTTGGTTGACACTGCAGCTAAGGGCTGTATTGCAGGCAGTGCGCTGTATGCTTACCTATTATCCAAAAATCATCCAATGCGTTCTGCCAATAGAAATGTAAAGCTTGCCGATGGAAAAATTACAAAAACAAACGTTTTGATTACTAACATTGAAGTGAAATTGTTACATAAAGCTGTATCCATGCAATTCATTATTTTGCCTGAGGCTTCAAATAATGAATCATTGTTGGGTATGGATTTCCTTTCAAAAGCAAACCTTAGCTTTGATTTGGGGCGTTCGGTATGGTGTTTTTCAGAAAATCCAAGTATAACTTACTCATTGTCATATGAGTCATCTACTGTCTCCGCGTGTGCTGCCTCACTTGAGGAGCATAACAAATGTGTGATGCTTACCCAACTTTTGGAAAATTACAGTGATGTCTTCAGTGAGAGTGGACCAGCCACAGACTTTGCTGATCACCGGATTGACACTAATGACCACCCACCTGTCTTCGTGCCTCCATACCATGTGACTCCGGCTAAGAAAAATCTCATGCAGCAAGAAATTGACAAAATGCTAGCGGAAGGTATCATTGAAGAATGCGAGTCAGCTTGGGGTTCTCCAGCACTACTGGTACCGAAAAAAGAGGCTGGTGAGTTTCGTTTTTGTGTTGACTACAGAAAGTTAAATTCAATAACCAAAGCCGATAAATATCCGATGCCAACTATTGATGAGCTGTTGCGGTCAACCAAAGCTGGCTGTGTAATGAGCACCATCGATCTGAAGTCAGGATTTTGGCAAGTAGCCATCCAGAGAGAAGAAGATAGAGATAAAACTGCATTCTCTATACCAACGCTGGGCACGTTCCGTTTTACGCGTATGCCCTTCGGTTTACGAAACGCCCCATCCACGTTTCAACGTTTAATCGATAGACTTCGCGCTAGCCCGTCCTTAAAGAATGTTACCCTGCTGGGATATCAAGATGACCTGCTAATCATTTCACCCGATTTTGCTCAGCATGTGTTAGATTTACGTGCAGTTTTTGAGCGTCTTCGCACATTCAAGCTTCGAGCCAATCCGAAGAAATGTAAATTTGCTTGTGACAAAGTTAAATATCTTGGACATGTAATTTCTTCTTCGGGGATATCGCCCGATGAGGATAAAATCAAGGCAATTGTAGATATGAAGAAGCCTACTTCATTAAAGCATTTACGGAGCTTCATACAAACATGTTCTTGGTTTAGAAAATTCATACCTGGTTTCTCGCAAATTGCAGAACCTCTAACCAGACTGACGAAGAAGAATCAGCCATGGCAGTGGAAGTCAGAACAGAACGAGGCGTTCGAGGAGCTGAAAAGAAAACTCACCTCTAAGCCAGTCCTGGTTCAAGCTGATTACTCCAAGCCGTTTGTCCTTCGCACTGACAGCAGCAATTACGCGGTAGGCGCCTGTCTCTTACAAGGAGAAGATAAAAACGAGCGACCGATCGAGTATGCCAGCCGCCTACTCTTGCCTGCGGAAAGAAATTACTCGACCACAGAGAGGGAAGCCTTAGCTGTTGTCTGGGCCGTAGAGCGATTTCGCGGCTACATTGAAGGACATCCGGTCATTGTGGGAACCGACCACCAGCCGCTAAAGTGGCTAATGACACTGAAGTCTCCTTCTGGTCGTCTCGTCAGATGGGCGCTTAAGTTGCAAGCTTTTGACTTACACTTCGAATACACACCTGGGAGGGCTAATGTGGTTGCCGATGCTCTCAGCCGCCCTAACTGCGATGAGGAAACCGTAGAAGTCTGTGGTATCTGCTCAGTTGTTATAGACTTACCCGCAAAAGGCCCCTCCGAGTTACGCCACAATCAAATTGCGGACCTGGAGCTCAAAAAGATTATTGAGGCTTTAGAAGGCGAACATGAAATCGACGCGCGCCTTTGGTCCGGGAGAGGGTACATCATGGAACAAGGGGTCCTGTACCGCTATAACCCGGACTCGGATTGTTAAGAACCGCAACTCGTCGTACCTGCGGACTCGCTAGAGGAAATCCTAAAGGAATGTCACGACTCCGCTGTCTCAGGTCACGCTGGCATCGAAAGGACTTATCAGCGTATTGCTAGACATTTCTATTTTCCTAGAATGCGACAATCTGTAATAGATTACGTGAAGACTTGCACTACCTGTCAACGTTACAAAACGGAAAATAAGAAGCCACCAGGTTTGCTACAGACCCCAGTCCTCAGTCAGCGCGGCGAGGTATTGGCTATCGACCTCTTCGGCCCTCTTCCCGAGGGTGAAAATGGAGAAAGATGGATTCTTTTAGTGGAAGATATGGCTACACGATGGGTCGAGATTTATGCTCTAAATGAAGCCACCGCGGAAGCCTGTGCGCGCACGCTTATTGAACAATACTTTCTTAGGTACGGCCTACCGCGGCGTGTTGTATCGGACAATGGAGTCCAGTTCATATCGGCTGTCATGCAGCAGTGCATGTTTGTCTCGAGGATCAAGCAGGACCTTATCCCGTTGTTTCATCCTGAGGCGAATCCAGCCGAAAGAAAAAATAGGGATCTCAAGATGCAGCTGGCTATTTTAGTTGGATTGGACCATCCATCGTGGCCTAAACATTTACCTTCGGTTCGCTTTTCGTTAAATAGTTCGCAGTGTCAGACTACGGGAGCTACGCCGGCTTACCTCATGTTCGCCCGCCAGATGAGGTCGCCGCTGGAAGTCGGTTATGATCCCAGAGCTATCCTGGAAAAAGAAAACTATGTACCACAAATTACGCCTTACCTAAAGCAGTTCCTAGGTTCTCTGTCTGCTATCCGTGAGAGAGTGGAAAAGGAACAAGATAAAAGGAAATGTTATGCTGACAAAGCTCGTCGAGAAGGTGAGGAGTATGCAATAGGAGATCAAGTGCTGCTCAATTCGCACATCCTCAGCAGCGCGTCTAAAGGGGTCACTTCCAAATTTGTGCCAAAAAAAGATGGCCCCTACGTTGTGACTAAGAAAGTTAGCCCGACCACTTACCTGATTGCATCGCTCGAAGATCCTTCCAAAAGTTTGGGTAAATATCACACAAAAGAGTTGACTCGTTTTTATTGCCGTGATAACGCCACACCGCGCCCCCTAATTCTTAAGCGTATACGCGGTCGTCCTCGGCAAGCAATTCAGGTTGAGAACATAGGCTCTGTGCAGCCGCCAATTTCAAATAGAAATAGTAATGATATTAGTGTTCATTATGATAATTTAGATTGTGTTAAACCTTCGGATGAGCAAGCGCATGTACAGAGACGTATACATGCTCTTGAGGGGGAGTATATAGCGCATGCTCCCATCACTGGCCGCCCCATACGAACCACTCGAGGGGTTCCACCTCGCCGGTTAATGTAAATCATCGGGCGCGCGTGAACGTTCCGCGTCCGCGTCGATTCGAACCACAGACATTCGATATGAAAGTCTGTGATTCGGACCGGGAGGACGAGGTGATTGTCATTATTATTGCGCGAGCGGTTGTTGTGTACTTATTTTGTAACTGAGTGATAAAACCCTTTGATTCTGTCTGTCTAGTTGCAATAAACTGTGAAACAAGTAATAAACTGTGAAATATCGAAGTGACACATAAACTGTTTCATTACCACTTAGTTAACCTTCGAACCTCCCCACTTTTCAGAATAAACATAATTGCCAAAGTCAACGTGAAAGAAAATATAAACAGTTCAAAAGTAAAGCCTAAAGTCACAAGAAAAAAACACTAAAAACAAACGGGAGCACAACGACTTACAATATGGTGATAGAAAGATATTTCGGGTGCTAAAACCAGCTTTAATTTTTTTTTTTTTTCATTTTCCCTCTAAGTGGAAAGGCAAAGGGATCTTAGCCCATACAGCCATGTTTGACGTTATAGTTTTTTATGTTTATATGCACTATCCTCTTCTGTTGAGGATCATCTGAAAGGTCTGTCCTGTCTAAGTCACTGTCCTGTCCTGTCGTTTCCGCTATAATGATAGCCTTATAACGCAAATACAACAGGGTTAGAAAAAACACAAAAAGGCACAGCCCGCACTTTATTTTTTCAATAAAACAAAAAAACGACGCCATCACATCTTCGCGCCTTTTTTCCAACCATTTTTTTTCTCTACGAAAAGAATCTGAAATGGAAATTCTTACGTCCCAGTAATATTTTGTAATGTTGTACTTCACTAACCTCAAATTAGATAGAGATCTGAGCGTTGATAGATATAAAATACTGGCCAGTAAGAAAAATATGTAGGCTTCAAGATGAAAAAATTGCTCCATGCCTTATAAAAAAAAATACTGCCATATTCATATGTCTTACCAGCCAATCTGTCTATTGATAGGATGATTTATGGAAAACTGCCTGTAAACCAATTCATTTATAAAAAAAATGGTACTTTAAGCAATAAATGCATGTTTTTTATATATATATTTTTTGTTTTTGTAAACTATAAGTTTAAAAGCTAAGTGGTATGTAACATTATTTAGCACAATTATTATATTATATTTTTCGGTATACGCGACACCGTTATAAATACATGCAAATGTTCAAATCTAAAAAGTTTGTATTTGCAAGAAAAAAAAGGAAATTTAAACTTGGCCTTTTGTGTACTGGTCTCACAAAAGCTAATTACAGATCATTACAATTATTTTATCAATATTAAAACAAGTTAATTATTTTCACGTGGAATCGAATTGAGTCCGTGAAATTAGGCGATTATCTGATTACAACACTATTATTAAGAAAAAATTGACTGAGAATGTAACTGTTTTTGAGACATTGTGTAGTAATTCAAAATTGCATTTTATTTTGGAATATGCGTGAAAATAGTACTTGAAATATGTTCCGTGATAATTAAAAAACGTTTATTTTTTTTCTTTAAACCCAATAAGTTAATAATTATTTGTTAACCGTTTCATTTATTACATGTAAAGTTATATTCTATGGTCGTTCTTATCTGTCAAAACGGGTCTCTTATTTTGTGGCAACTGTAGTCGAGATAAATTCATAGTTTCAGGTTTATTATTCAAGGTACGGTGCAATGAAAGTAAATGAATTAAGATTAGAGCTAAAGAAAAGAGGGGC
Organism: Ypsolopha sequella; assembly: GCA_934047225.1. Lineage (NCBI taxonomy): Eukaryota > Metazoa > Arthropoda > Insecta > Lepidoptera > Ypsolophidae > Ypsolopha > Ypsolopha sequella. The sequence continues at coordinate 29,892,013 of OW203991.1, read as the reverse complement.
TAAAACAAAACTTAAGTCCTCCTTTCGTTTTCGAACATAACGGAACTGCACATCATTGCGGCATTGTTTATTCGCATTTAAGAAAGATTTTTTTTAAGTATTATATGGATAAGCAAAACAAAAAATCGAACTTCTATGTAAATCTAACCTAACAAACCTTTGACATATACCTTCCGTGCCAGTGGCGCCAATTTGTGGCCTTTATAAAAGTAGACCCCATTCAAATTCCTTGGCCATATAATATTATATCTGGCAATCTCAAAGACGACCTGGGGCTCTACCGCGTAATTCTCATTTTTATCAACTTGATGGCATGTTAGGCGGGCGTCATCGCACGCACGTCAAATTTCAATCTCAAGTTGATGGTGATGAAAATGAGAATTACGCGGTAGACCCAATGACATTAAGGGAACACGTAGGGCGTTAACAGTCAAAGCTATATGTCAGCCCGCAGGTTTGTTAGATGTTCAGAACAGGTAAATATCACACTTTTTAAATCGTACTGCCAAACATTTCACTCATGTAGCCTGTGGATCATCTGTACGCGGAGGACTTATATCGCCCTGCAATCGAACGCCACTACCACACTCCTTGTTTCGCAGCTGCGCCCCCCTGTCACTGTCATCCACGCGCCAACAGATCCTTGTAGCACTACCTACTTTTAGATCTCTAGAGTGGTGCAAGGTCTTAGGTATATCGATACCGAACTATCAGTCTCAGGCTCAGTAGCAGTGGCGTGCACAGAGCTTTTTGCTGGAAAAGCAAACATTTGGTCAAGAACAACAATAAAAAAAATATGAAAAAATTTAAATACCACTTAGAAAAAAAAAAAATTGTATGACGCCAGGGTAGACAATGTCTACCCTAGAGTGAAAATTTCCTATACAAACTTTTTTTTTCAAAGTTATATTTAATTTTTTTCATATTTTTTTTATTGTTATTCTTGACCAATTACTAGCTTTTCCAGCAAAAAGTTCTGTGCACGCCACTGCTCAGTAGTCCGGTCGTATTGCATCACCGAACTACTGAGACGAAAAGTCCGGGACCGAACTAAATAACCGAACTACTGATACACGGGGCGATTTACACATGCTTTATGAATGCAGTAGACATGGTAATTATACTCATAGTGGAAATTAATTGAATTTACTAAAACTAAAATTAGAAAATTATGAAAACAATATATATTGCTAACATGGTTATTATGTCATTGCAGTAAGAAACGCAGAAAGAAAAGTAAATTTGGATGTGAGGAGCTTTGAACCGGGATTCGAACCCGGGACCTCTCGCTGAATCCCTGTTCAGAGCTCCTCACATCCAAATTTACTTTTCTTTCTGCGTTTCTACACTGCAATGATATAATGTTAATTTATATCTCCTTGCGATGGATAAATCGCCAAGTGTTCAAACACAGGAATTTATTTTTGTCATAATATACAGGTGGAAAAAATTCAAGGGCCCTGAAGGGGAGCTACCTTAAATCCTTTAGTTAGCTTATTTTACTGAAAGGAAACATTCCTTTATTTTTTTAAAGAAACAAAACTGCATTCAAAGATCTTCTAAAATTTGCTTGTCTCAACCGGGAATCAAACCAACTAAAAATTAAAAAAATAAACCCTCGTTACTTTATTATAATTTTCTTATCTCTCTAACATCCAAAGACATCGTATGAAGTACAAGCTTGCTAATTTGAAATTCGAACGATAACTTTCAAAATTTTTAAAATCGACAAAAGTATTCGTTCCAATTTCAAATTTTGTTTTGTTTTGCTTTAACTTATCAGGATTCTTTTCTCTTCTTAATATCAATCTTCGTTAATAGTAGTTTATGCTACAAGGGCGCAAAGGAATAAATTACGAGGATGATTTAAAACACGAGCGTAGCAAGTGTTTTAAACGTAACCGAGTAATTTATTGCTCTTACGCCCGTGTATCATACTACGTTTTTCAATGCATAGTGTGAGAAAATGAAAACAAATATAATTTTGTGAACTTTAAATTGTAATTGGCTCAAAAGGACTAGGTATCCAGAGCCGTTAAACAGTGGAAAAAAAGCATGACATTTATGGTACACAGGAAAGGCTGCAGGTTAGCCAACCATTGTAAATAAATAAAATATAAAAAAATAAAGCCCTAGGGCAAAATAATCGACTTTCTGTTCGGTTTTGATGCATAAAAAGTGGGCCTTTACGAGCACATGCATTGAAAAAAATGTTTCATGTTTATGTGTTCTTCGTATTGATGATAAAATTAAATAAATATTAGTTTTCACTTTTTTTTATTTCAAAGACCAAATGTTTATTAGACAAATTTTATTCTGAACAATAATCCCACCGATTCGTATAATAAAATAGCGAGGTTGTATTTTTTTTAATTTTAAGTTGGTTCGATTCCCGGGTGACACAAGCGAGTTTAAGAAGATCTTTGAATGCAGTTTTGTTTCTTTTAAAAAATAAAGGAATGTTTCCTTTCAGTAAAATGAGCTAACTAAAGGATTTAAGGTAGTTCCCATCCAGGGCCCTTAAATTTTTTCCACTCTGTATATTGTAGTTGAACTATAAAAAACAACTTAATTTTAGAAAATTATTCTCACGTATGAGAAACAGCATGAAAATATTGTTCAAAGTCGAGCTGTTTTTAGACTGAAATTAAGTAAAATTGGTTGTTTCTTTGAAACCACTACTGGTATATCTATGGTTCTTGCACTAAAATACTAGGAAAATATTGCTTACAAAAATTATTTATGGGTTTTTTTCCGTCCATCGCGTCCTTGTGAAAAGTAAGGATTAGGATTTCCTCCTATTTTGCAATGCAGTGGGCGCAGATATGAACGTTATTTCAATACTAATATTTTCTGTCAATATTTGTACCAACACAGGTCGACTCAAGGTCGTTGGTGGCTACCTGCCCCTTAATAAAACAGTTTTTAGGCGTAACTTTTGGTGTTTACTGAAGTTCGTCATTTCACGTCATGGAAAATCTTAAATGTGTATGACTCTGTTGAGAACTAACAGGATGAGAACCTGGTATTTCCATTTCATAATGCGATCTTTGTTTGTTTGGAATCTGTGCAAATTTTGTCTTTGATTCTGTTGCTAAAGTGTCGACAGTACCATCTAATTTGGCTTAAGCAAAAACGCTGATTCCAATGGCATTTTATATGTATTGAATGGCCACAGCATGACATGAAAGTCTGTGATTGCGTCCGTTTTTAGGGTTCCGTACCCAACGGGACCCCATCGGGACCCTATTACTAAGACTTCGCTCTCCGTTTGTCTGTCCGTCTGTCTGTCCGTCTGTCCGTCTGTCACCAAGCTGTATCTCGTGAACCGTGATAGTTAGACAGTTGAAATTTTCACAGATGATGTATTTCTGTTGCCACTATAACAACAAATACAAAAAAAAAACAGAATAAAATAAATATTTAAGGGGGCTCCCATACAAGAGACATGTGTTTTGCCGTTTTTATAGATAATGGTACGGAACCCTTCGTGCGCGAGTCTGACTCGCACTTGGCCGGTTTTTCAGATTTGCTTGTGTGTCATTTGGGCTTAGACGATTTGTCCACAGAATTTATCCTATTTATTATACTATACAGGTGTAGAACCATAGACTTGGGGTATTCGATGAAGTCTATGTGTAGAACCAACACCTACTGTCAAACGGTATTGGTAGAGCCCTCAGATAAAGAACCAGTAGATGGAGTCAAATAATGACGTTTAGGTAATAGAGCGAGATCCCTTATCGGTTAACAGATGTGAAAGAATGAGATAAGAGATTAGTTTTTGTCCTTGTCAGCGTGGCCGGATTTTTTGTTTGTCACAATGTCACAACTCGAGTTGTGACAAACAAACAAAATTGTTTGCATATTTCTAAGTTTTTTAATGTTTAAGTGCATTTTAAGATTAAATCAACGAAAGTATTATTTTACTTAGTTTCTGCGCTATGGTTGGCTGTAGTATTTTAGGCTGTAAAAGCAGCAGTGAACGAAAAATTTACGGAATAACATTTCACTCGTAAGTAGAGAATTTATGTATTGTTGACTTTGTAAAGCCTTGTAATTATCATTCATAGTATTTTGCGTAGTTTCTGCATGCTGTTTGTTAATAAAATTAAGATTTATTGCATAATTTCCTTAAAATAATTTATCGTAACCTTCAACAATGTTGCCAGCGAATGAAAGTTATCTACCCTAATATTTTTTATATCACATTTCATGTTTCCTTCTAATGCTGAAATACAGAAGAAATGGCTGCACGCTACTGGGTGACAAAATTGGAAAGCAACGAAGTATTCGAGAATTTGTTCAATTCACTTTGATGATCATTTATTCGATATAAAAGAAAAAAAAAGGGTGCAGTTAAGACAATGTCCTGTATTACTACTATGGCGCGCTCTATAGCTCTTTGTGCAACCTGATTCTTTTGTGAGCATCCCGGTTACATGTTTAATAAATAAATATGTTTTATTGTAATAAACATAGATTTTTTAATTAAATATCTTTTTTATTTATACCATAAAACAAAGTAACAAATTTAAAATTAAATAATATTTTAAATTATTATTCAGAATAATTTTTTGGTTGACAGTTACCGCTACGTGGGTGTCACTGTACGCAATGTGTATTCAAGAATAGTAGTTTATGCTACTAGAGCGAAAAGGAATAAATTACGAGGACGATTTAAAACGTAACCGAGTAATTTATTGCTTTTACGCCCGTGTATCATACTACGTTTTTCAATGCGTAGTGTGAGGAAATGAAAACAAATATAATCTTGTAAACTTTAAATTATAATTGGCTCAAAAGGACTGTATCCATAGCCGTTAAACAGTGGAAAAAAAAGTATAACATCTATGGTACACAGGAAAGGCTGCAGGTTAGCCAACCATTGTAAATAAATTAAAAAAAAAAATAATAATAAAGCCCTAGGGCAAAATAATCGACTTTTTGTTCGGTTTTGATGCATAAAAAGTGGGCCTTTACGAGCACATGCATTGAAAAATATTTTATAAATAAAAACAAATAACTAGAGACCGATGGTTTCCGATATTTTCCATAAAACAATCTCACTGTTGATCGCGCTAAGACTGAATTTACGACGCAACGTGGCGCGGGTATGACAATAAATATTAAACCTGCATGTTTTTTCCATAGTTTTCATTACAATATCGTGTAATGAAAGCTGCGGACCAAATCAACACAATGTATATTTAAAAACAAGTAGGAACCTCAAAATTACACAAAACAATATATTTTTTGCAATATTCCCCAGTTTTGGGTAAAAATTTCAACATTGGCAACATTCTAAACATCTATCGCTGTCTCATGCACAGCCACGCTGAGGGTCCATCTACTGGTTCTTTATCTGAGGTAGAGCCCCAGAATAAGAATACCTAGAAATTTTTACTAATCTTATTCTGAGGCTAGAACCACAAAATAACCACTTACAGAATGTTTACTCCGCATAACTAGCGAAAACAGGCGCACGCACACATAGACGTTTACGTGCGACGATCTCGGATGAAGTCGGTCGAATGCCAATACGAAATTCTTGCGAGATCATCATACGTACGCGTCTATGCATGTGTGCGTCTGTTCTCGCTCCGTCGTCGAGTCGGCCTTCTGGTGGTATCTCTTTGTGGTAGAACCTCAGAATAAGGAGGTAGAACCATGTTTATCCTAAGTCTATGGGTAGAATGCTGCCTGACCTCTCAATCTTGAGATCCAGCTTTGAAACTCTTTCGTGTCAACTTCTCGGAGAAGTTTTTGTGCGCTGTAACCGCTTCCATTTATTAGGTTATTTTTGTTATTTTATATTTTCTTCGTGGCACTTCCGATCTTATCTCACCAATATCTTATTATAATCTGACCAGAACATTTCAATTTTAAACTTAATCTCTAATAAACAAAGATAATGGCAGACACAAGAAAAAAGAAAGAAAAGGGCGAGAAAGGAGGTAAAAAGAAATTTGTTTGTCCATTTAAGAAGCCTCAAGATGAACAGTCGATAAGAGAAAGAGCGATGAAAAAAGCTGCAAAGAAAGAAAACGAACCTATGAAAGCATTCTACAAACAAGCCGAAAACTTTGAGGAGCAAAACGCATTAGTATACGACACGCCAAAGTTTCTTCTCCCGAATGAACTTAAGAGAATTACCAAAAAGGAAAAGCAAAGACGAGAGGACAAACTTAAAAAATACCTTTCTAAAAAACAAGAGCCGTACCGTTGCATTAGGACTTGCATTGATCCTAAAACAGCGAAGATCAAGTACCAAGAATATATTTGCTACCCACCTCCCCCCTGTCCTCCGACACAGAGCCAACACCCTCAGGTCGCGTTCCCTGCGGACTGCAAGTGCGATCCTTGTACACCAGAGAGCTGCACGTCGAAGGTCTGTGAGGTTGTCAGAGGACTCAGAGCGGAGATAAACTACGAAGAGCCGACGGCGGTCTGTGAACCTATTACCGTCTGTGTGCCAGTTCCCGATCCTCCGCCACCTCCTCTGATTTGCACGGACTGTCCGCTAGAAATGCGACTAAAGGATGGAGATTTCCACATCATCAATGCCCAAAACTTTAAGAAGCACATTAAAAAGATGAATAAGGAAATGAAAAAGTTAATAGAAGACTGGGACAAGAAAAACCAATTGAGGAAGATGAGGATAAAGCGTTTCTGCCAATGATTGATATCATTTGCTTTGAAACGAGTATTTCATCTATAGAAAGTAAACGTGCAATCAAAACATTGTCCCAAATGAAATAAACTGTAAAAATAATATCGGAAGTGCCACCACCAACCTCATAATACAACAACCATATTACATTATGACCCGTAAGTATTTTATATCAATGATGGCGGTATACCTATAGGCAAAGATTTCAAAAGTTTAGATGAGCCCTGGCACATAAAAACCATTGCATTGTTTTTGAATGCGGCCGTGCGTTAACATAATGCCGACGCGCGCACACTTATGAGTGCGCAATCTGTCTACCTACGGTCAACAAACTGATCAGACTACTAAAATTGTTGAAATTATTAACTTTATGTGCACTTAAGGCGCCCAACTATAACTGTGTTCAGATGAGCACTGATTCCAAACGTGTGAGCGTCACCCATTTAAAGGTGGAAACATTTTGGTGCTGTCAAAATACGGTAAGGGCATATCTTTACTGTTGGGGATCTAATAATAAACACTTGTGGAAACACTGAAGGAAGAACGAAGCCTGACAACATCGGTCTCTGTCAAAAACTCTAGTCACAATTTTCTTCCTTGCTCTTCACTATCAATGGCCACGATTGTAGAAACAAAAAATAAATATCTAAGAAGTTACAGTCCACTGCTTTATTTATCACCGAGCTAGGACCCCAACATTTGGTCCTACGAGCCTCAAGAGAACTGGAACCTGAAATCCGAAACAAAGCGAACTATCAACGTGGCATGTCGATCTAAGCGGGAAGAAACCTGAAATCCGAAACAAAGCGAACTATCGACGTGGCCTGTCGTGTCAATCTAAGCGGGATTCACCGGAAGAAACCTCAAGAAAACGAAACCTGGCAGCTGCGCAAAGGATTCACAACGTGGCGTCGGAATCCGAGTCAGGAAAAACATCAGAACCGGAAACTGAACAGAACAAAGAAAATCACGATGTGGTGGCACGTGGAAAGATCAAGTTAGTCCGTTCCAATCAGATCCTTTTCCTATTCCAGTGTTATTGTTACCTATTTCACCAAAAATCCTTGAATCTTAATTAATTACTTACCAATTTTCCAAAATTTTCTACCACGTTTATAACCTAAAAATTCAGTTGTCTAACATTTTTTTGTATTAAAATCTCTCTGTAATAGCCAGTAACTGCCTACATTTCGCATACTAACTGCACCCTCATGCTATTTAGCAGTAATTTCGTAAATTAGTCAAACAAATACCACTTTTTTTGTTGCAAACAAGTTTGAAGCCATTGCACAGCTGCATTTATTCGCTGGATTCCTATTTTATCTAACTTAAACCGTTGGTTATTGTCTTGAAAAACAAAAAATAACGCATTTCGTCTTCCTTACATTGAAACTGCAGTCTATATTTCACAATGACAGAAATGGAAAAGTTAGTAAAGCAGCGAGCTGGCCTAAAAGCCAAGCTTACTCAATTTAGCAACTATTTACTATTGCCAAAAAGCTATGAGCAGCTGAATGATGTTCATAAAAAAGAAATTCAAGTTAGACTTACCAAAATGGATGCCTTATATGGTTTATTTGACCAATTCCAGTCCGAGATCGAGCTACTCAGTGCTGATGCTTCGAAGAGCTACTCCGAGCGGGAAGTGTTTGAAAAACAATACTTCGAGCTCATCGCTGAAGCTCATGCTTTGCTGAACTCCGGGAATGAAGCAACTTATGGTCGGGTGAGTTCCGACATCAATATCAGTGGTGTAAAAACAGACAGCTTAAATTTAAATGATACTCTTGCCCGTCTTCCAGAAATTCATATTCCTATCTATGATGGTAACTATCAGTGTTGGCTTGAGTTTAGGGACACTTTTATGTCTTTAATTCATAATAGCAAAAATATAGATAACATAAACAAATTTCATTACCTACGCACCTCACTGAAGGGCAGTGCTGCACTAGTCATACAAAAGCTGGAGTTTACTGCAGCCAACTACTCGGTTGCATGGAATGCATTACTCGATAGATACAACAACAGTAAGCTCTTAGTAGACAATCATGTGCAAGCTCTATTCAACGTGGAGCTCATCAAAAAAGAGGGAAGCGAGGCCATTAGAGACATAGTTGATGTAATAACCAAAAATCTTTTATCCCTTGCAAGTTTGCAACAACCCACTGAACATTGGGATACTTTAATCATCCACATGATGGTTTCAAAGTTAGACCCAACAACCACTCGTCAATGGGAAGAAAAAGAAAATAAATGGTCAGATTTACCCACATTAGAAAAGTTTATAAAATTTTTAAATAGCAGGGCAGAACTATTGGAAGCAATAGAACGAGTTAATCACAATAAGTCAGGCAATAATAATAAAAACTTTTTAGTAGCTGAAAACAATGCAGTACAGCAGATTAAGCAAAATGTCAATAACAAGAAATTTTTGTGCCCGATGTGTAATCAAAGTCATCCCCTTTATAACTGTGAAACATTCAGATCTTTGACTATAGAGTTGCGGAATCAAAAGGCTAGGGAATTCAAAGTATGTTTGAATTGTCTACGGCCAGGGCACTTTGAAAAAAGGTGTAAGCTCTCTCACTGTAAATACTGTAAATACAAGCATAACACTTTATTGCATTTAGAAAGAGCCAAGTCATTACCAACACCACCAATTAGCGAAAATGTTGCCTTATCAGCTGAAACATCACTACAGACTACTACTTTGCCTCTTATTTTGCTTTCCACAGCATTGGTGAAAGTTCTAGACCGTAAGGGCAACTATCACGTGGCCAGAATACTCCTTGATAATGGAAGTACTGCCAACTTCTGCTCAAGTGACCTGTGCGTTAAGCTTGGGCTGTCTCGGGACGAGGCGAGCTCCACGGTGACAGGTATCAATAATCAAACGTCTCATAGTACACAGTCTTGTCAGCTCACACTTGAGTCTTATGCTGGTAGCTATAGAGTAAATGTAAACTGCTTCATCTTACCTGAGATAACAAAGGCTCTGCCTTCCTCTTACATAAACATAGCCAATATTCCCATACCTTCAGGCATAAATTTAGCTGATCCTAATTTCAACATCCCGTCAGCAATCGACATACTTGTCGGAGCCGAGGTCTTCTGGAGTGTTTTAGGCACAAACTCAATAAACTTAGGCAAACGTCAACCTACATTATATGAAACCAAATTAGGGTGGCTTATTTCTGGTCATATTTCACAACCTAGTACCACACCTGCCTTATGTCATTTTACCCAACAAGCAAATATGGAACTTACCCGTTTCTGGGAACTTGACTCAATTACTGCCGAGCACTCTTTGTCACCCGAAGAGCTTGCATGTGAGAAAATTTTTTTACTAACTACAAAACGTAAGGGCGACGGTCGTTTCGTTGTCACCTTACCTCTGAAAAGTCCGCCTGAAACATTAGGAGAAACTTATCAAAAGGCCAAGGTTCGATTCCTGTCTTTAGAACGTAAGTTTCAGAGAGAACCATCTTTCAAACAAAAGTATGTAGAGTTCATGCAGGAATATTTAGACCTAGGCCACATGTCTGAAAATAAAAATACAAAAAATAATGACAAAGTATCTTATTACTTACCTCATCATGGCGTAGTCCGTGAACAGAGTACCACCACAAATTTACGCGCCGTGTATGATGCCTCGATGACGGGTATAAATTCTGATGTCTCATTAAACTCAATACTAATGGTTGGACCTGTAGTACAGGACGATCTCTTCTCTATTTTGTTGAGGTTCAGGCAACATAAATACATAGTCTCAGCGGATATTGAAAAGATGTACAGAGCAATTGAGCTATGTCCATCACAACGGTCTCTTCAACAAATTATATTTAGGGCGGATCCATCACAAAAGTTGAAGACTTATACACTTAACACTGTGACATACGGAACTGCCTCCGCACCATATCTCGCAACTAAATGTCTGGTGAGTCTAGCTTCGCAAGCTTCAGATAAAAATGTGCAGCGAGCTATAGAAAAAGATTTTTATGTTGACGATTTATTAAGCGGGTCCAATTCAGAAGAGGAGACAGTGAAGTTATGTCAGGGTGTGAGTGATATTTTAGCCTCAGCTAAATTTAATCTCAGAAAATGGCAATCAAATAACCAAAATATTTTGCAAAAAATCACGACTTTAAATAAAGAATCAAACAAAAAATTTGATCTTAACATGAACACTAACTTTCCTTCAAAAACTTTAGGTTTATATTGGTTATGTGATTCAGATACTATGTCTTTTCTAATAAACATAACAAAATCCGATAAGGTAACAAAACGTCACATTTTGTCCATAGTTAGTCAAATATTTGACCCACTCGGATTAGTGGGACCCTGCGTGGTTGAAGCAAAGGTGCTTTTACAAAAATTGTGGATACACAAGTGTGATTGGGATGAAACAATTCCTGATGAAATTGCTAATCTTTGGCTAGGCTTTGTCAACTCTATCTCTTCTTTAAATAATTTACGCATCCCACGTTGGACAATTTGCGATAAACCTAAAGTAATTGAAATACATACATTCACAGACAGTAGTTTAACAGCGTACGGAGCATGCGTCTTTATCCGGTCTATTAATGACTCCGGAGTGGTGCAGGTCCATCTTCTGACATCCAAGAACAAAGTATGCCCTATTAAGCCAACGACTACTCCCCGTCTTGAACTCTGTGGAGCTTTGTTAGGGACGAGACTGTGTATTAAGGTAATGACGTCACTCACCATTAAATTTGACTCCTGTAAATTTTGGTGCGATTCGACCATTGTTTTGGGTTGGCTAAAATCTCATGATTTGAATCAACTGAAACCTTTTGTGCGTAATCGCGTCGGTGAGATACAGGAATCTACACAAGGTCATACGTGGGGCTACGTGCCGTCCAAAGATAATCCAGCAGATCTTGTTTCTCGCGGGCTGAAGGCCGATCTCATCGGCAACGCGTCCCTGTGGTGGTCAGGACCTTCATTCCTGCTAGACGAAGAATGCAACTGGCCGAAAATGCCCAATTCTAAACAGGATCCTACGGAAGTTGTATCTCATGTTATTACAGATAACAATATTGAAAATTCGTTAACGTCCATTATTCATAGACATTCAGGGTTACCGAAAATTCAACGCATTTTCTCGTACATACTCAGATTTATTTATAATTGCCGAAATTCTAAAAATAAATTAACTGATCATATTTCTAGTAAGGAATTACAATCGGCACAGAAACATATAATACGTGTTTCACAAATGGAAATGTTTCCTGAAGAATATATTTCTCTAAACTCTAACAAATCTCTACATAAAAAGAGTATACTTTCTTCATTGACTCCATTTTTGGATTCGGACAATATCATTCGGGTTGGTGGAAGATTAGACAATTCACCATATACTTACGATGTCAAGCATCCCATTTTAATTACCAGCAAACATCATTTAACTGAAGTTATATTCAGAAAGCAACATCATGACTTAATGCATGCCGGGCCTCAGTTGCTGTTTAATACAGTAAGGCAAACATATTGGCTATTAGGTGGCAGGAATCTGTCAAAAAAGATAGTTAGGCAATGCATAAAATGCTATCGTTTCAAAACTCAAACTGTCCAGCCTCTAATGGGTCAATTACCTACAACAAGGACAGACCTTGAATATCCTTTCCTCGATTCTTCGGTCGATTATGCGGGGCCAATACTGATAGCAGACCGCAAAGGTAGAGGTTGTAAACTCATTAAATCTTATATTGCTATTTTTGTCTGTTCTGCAGTAAAAGCTGTACACCTTGAGTTGGTGTCGGATCTCACCAAGGAGGCTTATATGGCGGCATTAAACCGATTCATAGCTCGCAGGGGTTTGGTTCGAAGCATCACATCCGATAATGCTACTTCATTCGTAGGAACTTTCAATGATCTCACTAAATTCCTATCTGAATCAAATATTGCATTCGACATCGAACAAAAGGGCATAAAATTTATGTTCGCCCCCGCCTACTCCCCTCATTTTAACGGGGTTAGCGAAGCCGCCGTCAAATCTACTAAATATCATCTTAAAAGATTACTTAACTTAACTCATTTCACATTTGAAGAAATGATAACGTGCTTAACACAAATAGAATCCATTTTAAATTCTCGTCCTCTTACCCCACTCTCTTCAAATCCTCACGACTTAACAGCTCTCACTCCTGCCCATTATCTGATTGGACGACCACCTATATCTATGCCTCATCCACAGATCGCCAGCGACGTAAATATCAATCGTCTTGAGCGCTTCAAAAGAATAGAACATATAAAACAACATTTCTGGAATCGTTTCAGTCTCGAGTATGTGACCACCCTCCAACAACGAACCAAGTAGCATCATTCAACGGGAGAATTAAAAGAAGACATGCTTGTCCTGCTTAAAGAAAAGGCGCAGCCATCTCTTCTCTGGTCTCTGGGACGAATCATAAAGACATACCCTGGGAGAGACGGCATCACACGCGTAGCTGATATCAAGACGAAGAAAGGAACCGTCCGACGAGCATACAACAATATCTGCCCGCTCCCTCGAGAATAATTTACTTTTGAACATTTCAACCCCGGGAGATTGTTGGGGATCTAATAATAAACACTTGTGGAAACACTGAAGGAAAAACGAAGCCTGGCAACATCGGTCTCTGTCAAAAACTCTAGTCACAATTTTCTTCCTTGCTCTTCACTATCAATGGCCACGATTGTAGAAACAAAAAATAAATATCTAAGAAGTTACAGTCCACTGCTTTATTTATCACCGAGCTAGGACCCCAACATTACTTTTGAAATCTTTGCCTATAGGTAATTTTTACCGCCACCAAACAACAAAACCCCAGCCCATAGTAGCGTTCTCATCACACAAGATGAGTAGCATCGATAGAATTCTATCGCTCATTTTTACTCCGACACTTAGGTAAATAAATGGGAACACGAGTCAGAATCAAAAATGATTCGTCAACTTAAGGCGAATGGATACGCCAACTGCAATTTGGACCTGTCTTTGAAGGCCTACTCCTCCCACACGGGTGGTCCAAAAACTTTCATAAAAATATATGATAGGCATTATAGAGTCAAAAATAAATTTAAAGTTTCATAAACTGTTTTTCTATTGTAAGTTTTGACAAAAAAAAATCGAAAGTCATCGAATGTTTCACATGATTAACACGAGAATTCTTTTACTCCTTCCAAACGCCTAAAGCGATTTTCATTATTATCTCACCAAATTATAGGAAATTTTTAGATCTAAAAAATTTAAGTTCAACATTTTTTTTTCGTTCATGGCGTCCATGTGAAAAGTATTATTTTCTCCTATTTTGCGCTAGCCGGAGACGCAGTGGTTGTCGTAACAGCCACTTTTCAAGGCACGCTGAAGGAGGTCGTGGGTTCAATCCCCGCGGAGCACATTAATTATGTTTGATCTGTGTGCTTCTGAAGGCACGTAAAGCTTTTGGTCCATTTCTGCCTGAAGTACGGCGATAGATATACAAGGTGCCTTTTTGATCATCGTCCAAATTCATACTGGTGGCTTGGTAAGTGATCAGTATCATGGATCAATAACAGCTTTTGTGAAATTTGCAAAATGAAATTTAGGCTTCCCATAGAAATTCCCTTCCAGTTCCGAGTGAATCACTATGAACTCACAATAAAATTTAATTTTACGTATTTTACAAAAATTGTTATTGATCCATGATACTGATCACTTACCAAGCCATCAGTATGAATTTGGACGATGATCAAAAAGTCACTTTGTACAGATAGAATTGTATAATTCATCAAAAATGCAAACTCTACTGCGTTCCTCTAATTATGTCTTATAGTCACGACATGAATCCCCAAGGGGATGTCAGAGGTGCTCCCAATTGTTAACTGTGAAAGTCACAGTTCACACTTGGTACACCCGCTTTTCACCGACAGTTATTACGTCCCAAACGTGATGGGTGGTGAGCTCTATCGCCATACTTTGGGCACAAATACACGCTTTTCATTACATGTAGGTTTCTTTGCGATGTTTTTCTCCACCGTTCAGCAAGTGGTAAGTAAGAACAAATACTATGCACATAAATTCCGAAAAACTCATTGATGCATGCTCGAACGGGGATCAAACTGATATCTATATACCTACGTAGATAACTAGTAGATAAAATTGTCCTAAATATAAATACATAGCTCTCTTTTTTCAAGAATCCGGGAAACAGAATTCCAGCCAAAATAGAATTCAAGCCAAAATATAATTCAAGCCAAAATAGAATTCCAGCCCAAATGTCTGCTCTTGCTGCTTGAAAGTTGACTAAGAGAAGTACCTCAACGGTTTGGTAAATTTATACAAAAATAAATATTCAGAATATCCTCATTTTCTTTTAATATTTTTCAATGAAAGGATTCGAAAAAACAGGCAACGTTTTTCCCATTATCACAGGTTAAGATAAAAATATAATAAAAACCATGGACATACAAAAAAAGGCGGACGGAGTTTCGTTAACCAAAAACTGAAGCACACATAGTAAGTCTAGATACGAGCCCAGCACGCACACATTCACATCATAGTACGTCTATTATCCATGGTCTTTAAGCCTATAGTCCACTCAAACACTGTTAAACCGCCGCCATATGCTCCGTATAGGACTCCGTCCGCCTTTTTTGTAAGTCAATGGTCCATGATAAAAACTGTTCAAGTGCGGATAGGTTTTGCACCCAAAAGGGTTCCGCGGCATTCTAATAGGCTAGTAAACCTAAATTAAAAATTTATCAAAATCTCACAATCTTATTTTTGCATTTTTATTTCATACATTTTGTAGATGAAATATATAAAAAAAAAAAAATTGTCCACTAATTACTGTATCCATAATAAAATTTCATTAGTATGCAGTACATTATGGTACCTAACTAATATTACACAGAAATTCCAAATTACTAGTTTAGTTTTTGAGATAGATCCCGTAAGAAATAAATTCTAAAACTGACAACTTTGACGGCCCCCCATTTTTGTAAATGGTTAGTGATAATAAATAAAATAAAATAAACCTATTTGTACTGTACTAAGTTATTGACAATGGTACCCACAGGTACCCCACATGTAGGGTTGCCAACTTTTTTTAGAAGAAATAAAGTACATCTGATTTCAGGGAAGGTAAATAAAAAGTACGGTCCTTTAAAATCAAGTATCCTTTATTCAAGGGAGTTCAAAGATTTTTTTTTTAAATATCAAAGCAGCGGACGGCAGGAACTAGGAAGGTCAGGCTCCATACTAACATTTTCAAATCCTTTTGTGAAACTGTATTTTTTGTGCTCTTTGCACAAACACAAACGCACAACGCGCACAAGTCATACATTTTCTCTCGGATTTCTTTACGGCTGTGTTTTCGCTTGCTGGTGTTGTAAAGATTGAAATAAAGTATTTTCACGTACTTTATTGATATTCAAAAGTATAAAGTACAGGGACCCGAAATAACGTAAGATACTTTATTTTAAATTACGGTTGGCAACCCTACCCACATGCCAGGTAAAGAAAAAAATATTCTAGACTCCTTTTTAGGGTTACGTACCCGAAGGATGCCAAACGAGACCCTATTAAATATAAATATAAATATTCAAAAGACTTCTGTGGACGACAGACAAAGAGAAAAAATGCCATTCCTGTGAAAAAAAATTACTCATCATTTAATAAGTATTCGATTTCGGGTCAACATACTACTTAAAATATCCAAATGACCTAACCTAACTCATTCCGTCTACGAGCTAGAGACCCGTGCCACAAAATAAGCACTTACAGAATGTTTACGCCGCATAACTAGCGAAAACAGGCGCACGCACTCATAGACGCATACGTACAACAATCTCGGAGATACTCGGGTGAATGACAATACGAAATTCTACCGAGATCATCATACGTACAACCCGGTTACATTATCTCGAGACCTCGCTGGAATGCCGAACCACCCGCCCGTTCTCCTTTCACCTCCCCGCGCTCGCCACGGCGCGTCTATATCTGAGCGCCGACGCGACGTGACGTCATCGACGCCAGGTCTCGAGATAATGTGACCGGGTTGTACGTATATGCATGTGTGCGTCTGTTTTCGCTCCTTTCGGTCGAGTCGGCCTTCTGGTAGTATCTATTTTGTGCCCGTGCGTGCGTGACATACCGATAGACGGACAGAGAGTGGCTCCGTTTTGCCCTACTATAATATCACTATGCTGTAAAAATGTCATCACGAATACTAAAATATTGATAGAGTAAATTGCACTTACCATTGGTAGAACATAGAACATAGAACATAGAACATTTTTATTAGTAATGTGCATTACAAGTCAAGTAAATTATAACATTAATAGTACAGTACACTGTGCGATTAATCAACATTAAATACAAATAAATTAATTCAAATATAATAATTATAAATTGCATTAAAATTAATTTACAAATTAAAGTCTTAACTATTTATATACTATTCTGTGCAGAATTCCTCCACACTGTACAGGTTCCGTTCAATAAGCCATTGTTTTAATTTCGTCTTAAAGGAGCTGACAGTTTTTGCTTCTGTCACGAGTGAAGGGAGACGGTTATATATCCTAGGGCCCATTATGTGTGTCGCTTTGGATGTCTTCATCAGTTTGTGACTTAATGATACAAGTTTGTTAGCGTTTCGGGTGCATTTTGTATGTACATCACCGCCCCTCTTATACAGGTGCATGTTCTCACGCATGTAAACCGCGACCTGATGAATCATGATCGACGGCAACGTGAGGATACCTAATTCCTTAAAGTAGGGGCGTGCTGACGTGCGTTGCGATGACACCTGCACGATTGCGCGGATGGCCCTTTTCTGCATCTTAAAGGCGCGCTCCCAGTCAGCGGCGCGCCCCCACAGCTCGGTGCCATACTGCAGCAAGGAATGCACTGTCGCGAAATAGCAGGTGCGTACCACGTCACGGGGTACTGTGCGAGCCAACCGCCGCAGAGCGAAACACGCACTACCCAGACGCGCGCATAGCTTCTCGATGTGCGATCCCCAGGTGAGTCCGCGGTCAAGTTCGAAACCAAGGAAGGTGCTTGCTTCAACTTGCTCAATTGGGATATTGTCTACTGAGACAATCAAGGAGTTCACTGGTCGCCCTGAAAGATTGAAATGAAGGAAGTGGGTTTTCTTGAGGTTGAGAACTAGACCATTCATTTTAAACCAAAGCGATAGATTTGAGGCTATTTCGTTTAGTCGTATTTCGAGCTGACGTATGTCGCGAGAGGTCACAACGCTCGCCACGTCGTCCGCATACATGTATGTTTCGCTGTTTGGTATGGCCTCAGGAAGATCGTTTAGTGTCAATGTAAAAGAATGTTTGAAACTGACGAACCCTGAGCCACCCCCATAGATGTTGTAAGGGGCTGCGATCTCACTTTGCCATGATCACCAGCCACAACCTGTGATCTGTTTTTGAGGAAGTCGGTCAGTAGGGCATGTGGGGAGCCCTCTATTCCGTAGTAACGTAATTTAGATGCCAGGATATTGTGGTCGGTGACATCAAACGCTTTAGAGAGATCGCAACAGAGCACCGCGACATGTAGATTCCTCTCCCGAGCGTCGAGCACGCATCGAACGACGTCACGCGCGAGTGCAGTCGTGGAGCGACCCTTGCGGTATGCGTACTGCCGTTCCGATAGCGCTGATGTCGAAGTTAAATACTCAGTAAGTCGAGAGCTAATACCATTCTCAAATACCTTTGACACCGTCGGGACTACAGCCACAGGCCTATAGTCATCTATATCTTCCCTTCTTCCCTTTCCCTTAAAAAGTGGGGCAATCTTGCTCTGTTTAAGTGAACATGGGTATATGCCAGAGCGAATGCAACTGTTATAAAGTTCAGCTAATACGGGTGACAGTTGAGTTGCGACATTATGAAGAATCTCGATAGAGATGTCGTAAACGTCTTTTGTCGGTTTCAAAGGAATCCTACTAGTGATAATTCGGTGGACCTCATCAGCAGTAAACAATCGCAGACGCAGCGAGCGATCTGCAGGCGGGCGAGCGCGCGCCAGGGCGGCACATGCCGCTGGCACGTTAGCTGGCGGGGCGCCGCACGCCGCCGCCGCACCAGTGAAGCGAGCGTTCATGGCATCAACAACGTCCTGTTTGCACTGGAACTTGTGCCCGCTGGAGTCGATGGCAATGTCCGTAAAATCAACACAAGGACGTGAGCTTTTACCTCGTTCCTTGTTTACAACCCTCCACATGGTTTTTGAGGTGTTTTTATTATTTAAAATTATGTTTGTGTAGTGTTCCGCTCTCTGCTGAAACACAAAGTCTTGGTATTTTTTATTTAATGCTTGTGTGAATGTTTTTATGTTTTCTTCGGATGGAAATTTTTTACTCAGGTCGATAGCATCAAATAGTAGACATTTCAAGTTCTTAACTTCGAAAGAGATCCATGAACTGTCCTTTCTAAACGGTTTATTTTTAATCGGGAAGCAAATATTATATTTATTTACAATTATGTTGATGACTGACATCGCCAACTCTTCAACAGAAGCCCCTTTACGCACCCATACGTCACTCCAGTCGACACTGAGCAGCGCCGCGGCGAAGTTCGCTCGGTTTGTTTGGGTGTTGTCCCTTATCAGTCGAGTGAGGGGGGTCGCCCCCACCCGGTCACACGTTATCTTGCCCAGGACAGCGTAGTGATCGCTAATGTTTGATATGATGGGCTGTGCACTAACTGAGTTAACAGACAAGTTGGTGTACATATGGTCGAGGCAAGTAGATGACGGTGGCTTAACACGAGTTGGGAAGTTAACAATATTGCTCATTTTGTGACTTGATAACATGTCACGTAAACGTTTTTTGTCTGAACTATTAGCAAGATAATCGACGTTAGCGTCACCGACCGCAACGCAGTCGAGTCCGAGGTCACTTATTTTATCCAGCACAGGTCCAAAGTGTTGGAGGAAATCTTTACAGGTAACGTCTACATTCGTCCTATAAAAACAGATAACAGTTATATTGAAATCTATTAAATCTACGGCTGAGATTTCACAGTACAGCTTGGTTGACAGCTGAGTCACGGTCGTATTTTCTACACATCTAATATTTTCACGTACAAAGATACATGAGCCACCTCTCTCCTTTACTTTTCTGCAATATCTAGATGTCAATGTAAAATCATTTATATTAACTGCTGTTAATTGTGAGTCATAGAGCCAATGTTCTGTAATACATAAAATGTCACATTCTAAATCAGTCTTAAGTAATACTTCAAGTAAAGTACTCAACTCACCCGCCAGTTTAAGATCGCCTACAAATTAAAAGTACGACTGGGGCACAGTATACTGTGACTGGGGTACACACTACGCTGCGTGCACGCACCAATAATTTCAAAAGTTAAGATGAGCCCTGGCACCTAAAATGTATTGCAATGTTTTTAAATGTGTGCGTTAACATAATGCCGACGCGCGCACACTTATGAGTAAGCAATCTGTCTACATACGGTCAGCAAACTGATCAGACTACTAAAGTTATTAAAATGATTAACTTTAAGTGCACTTAAGGCGTCCAACTATTCAGATGAGCACTGATTCCAAACGTGTGAGCGTCACCCATTTAAAGGTGGAAACATTTTAGTGCTGTTATAGTACGGTAAGGGCTTATGTTTACTTTTGAAATCTTTGGCACACACACACAAACATGTGTGGACAAGCAGGTGCTCGTTTAGTACTTAGTAGAAGGTAATTCGCAGCGGGTCGACCGCGTAATTCTCATTTTCATCGTCATCAACTTGATGTTGATGAAAATAGCAAAAGCCTCAACTTGATTACGGCATATTGTGTAAATATTTTCATCAACATCAGCTTCGTGAATGAACTAAAATCCGCGTTTTGTTTATTCAATGTAGTGATCCGTTGAGATTTTTTGAAGTAAGCTAAGTAAGAGGCAAAACATAGAAACAAGCATTTATTAAATGAGTGTGACACTTTTTGTATTAAAATTATACTGTTTTATTTTCAAAATCTTAACGTAACATGATAAATGAGAGATGAAAAATGAATAACAAAACGCATATGACAAAGTTGTTAAGGCTGTATGGTTAAAAAGCCTCTTTGCCTTTCCTAAAGTAGGAAAATTAAAAAGCGTGACGTCTTGTCGCAAGTCGTTTCGTTGCAAAACAAACAAGGAAATAAAAGTAAGTATGATTTTCTTCTATTTAATCTCATAAAACAAGATATTGGCGGACCTAATGTGTGCAGTCACTTTAAAGGAAGCCAGATGAAACGGCTTTTATTGATTGACTGATTGAAATATGTGGGAAAATCAAAAATTTTCAACATAATGCAGTGCATCAAGATTCAAATGATACCTATGTTTCAGAATGCCAGCGCACAAGCAAACTTCCCACTAGCAGCTGTAGATGCTGGTGGGATTTATGGAGGACCACCGAGACTTGGCTGTTGGGAAGTTAACTAACAGTGGGCCACATGCGAAGCACCCAGCCAAGTCTCAGTGGGAAACGTTGGCGGCACGACTGAATGCTGTGGGGGTTGGTACCACAAAAACAAGCGCGAAATGGAAAGATGTGAGTAATTGGAAAAGGCAGTATTTTAATATTTTGTCAAAATGTTGATGGTTGTGTTGTGATTGTCTTTGTTGTATTTACTTGATCACTAAAGTAATATTTTATCGTTTAACTGCATGTGGGATGCTCAACACCACCACCGCTCGAGCTGCCAGAGTTCCTGGGGGAACCTGTGAGCCCGCCTCTGCCAGAACCTGTGGAGGCTTCGCCAACCCCATAAGCAGTGCCGCCACCTCCTAGAGTCCCTAGTCTCCAATGGGAGTGTGAGTTTTAATCCATTTGCTTATATTCTGATAAAGTGAAGTCGGTCAGTCCAAAGATGTAACATGTAGGTATGTATCAATGACATTGTTTTTTTTTTGCAGTTGAACCCATGGCACCCCGGTGGGCCCTGCAAATTGAGGAGCGCAGGGTGACTGCAGAGGAGCAGGCTGCTGCAGCGTTGAGCAGTATTTCTGCTGCTGTATTCAGAAAACACTAGAACATTGGCTCAAATAGCACAGTTGCTTGAGAGTGTAGCAGATGGCGTCGTGCGCAGTTAGGTTGTGATGAACTCCAAGATGCCTCAAATAAAAGATGCACTTTATTGTATACTATATTTCGTATGAATATAATATTACAATTATTGATTTATTATATAACTGTGATTCCAGGATTAATTAGGATTTTAGGATTATAATTTAGCTTTTAATTAGTACAGCTGCACTAGACCAGACGGGAACCGGAAGAAGGGAAGAAAGTGACGTATCTCTTTAATAGACAAG
The DNA here is from genome assembly GCA_934047225.1 of Ypsolopha sequella. Lineage (NCBI taxonomy): Eukaryota > Metazoa > Arthropoda > Insecta > Lepidoptera > Ypsolophidae > Ypsolopha > Ypsolopha sequella. The sequence goes on along the minus strand of OW203991.1, from coordinate 29,870,023 downwards.
TGTCAAACATGGTAATGGTAATGTTGCCATATAAAGCATAGTATAGATATTTAACACTTCCCCTTATGCTTTACATTGCAACTCGTAAACATACAAGTACAAAATGACTACATTGCAAAAACAGAAATCTACTATACAAGTCTACATGCATCATATTATACATAATGTACAGCAATTGTTTAATCAAAAACTATAAGAAATAAATACATTTCATGCTACATGCACAGCCTTGAATTAAGAATAAATTGTCATACAATAAAATTCAATTACTTAATAAAATGTTCATATCTTACAACAAATTATTATTCACATTAATTCATAATTCTTAACATTCAAGTCATGAATAAAATTACAATGCTTAACTTTTGATAAAGGCTTAGTGAGGATATCTGCTATCATATTATCTGTAGGTAAATACTTCATACTTAAAAACTTTTTGTGTACTAAATCTTTTATGAAATGATACCTGATGTCGATGTGCTTTGTCCTTTTGTGACAATATTCTTTTAATTCTAACAATTTTTGAGCACTTTGATTATCGTTAAATACAGTGACAGTCAAATTATGACTTATAATTTCTGATAAAAAATTTCGCAAAAATAAGATATCTTTACAAACATCACTAATAGCTATATATTCTGCTTCTGTGCTCGATAACGCAACACATCTTTGCTTTCTGGATTCCCAGTTAATAATGTTATTTCCTAATTTTATAACAAAACCAGTATATGACTTCCTATCATTAGGGTCATTTGCCCAATCTGCATCAGTGTAGGCAGTTATATTAAAATTATTACTTTTATAAAAATGGAGACCATAATTTATAGTACCTGCCAAATATCTTAATATCCGTTTGGCAGCTAACCAGTGACTTTTGTCATAGCTGTTATTAAATTGTGATAACTGGCTACACGCAAATGCAATATCAGGCCTGGTACACACAGATAAGTACATCAGACATCCAATTAGCTCTCTGTATTGGTATTCATTTTCATCAGCATTCTGTTCATATTTTTCAGGCTTAAATAATTTACAATTGAGCATCATAGGTGTGGAAATGGTTTTACACTGAGACATACCAAAGCGTGATAACAACTTTTTGATGTAAACTGACTGTTCTAGTATAAGAGAATCCTTATTACGAATTACATTAATACCTAAACAGCTCTTTAAAGAACCAAAATGCTTTACACTGAAAGCTTTCTCTAATAAATTCAATAATTTATCAGTAGAACAGCTAGAACATATGTAAAAATCATCTACATATAGAGCTACTACGGTAAGATCCTTGCCATTCTTCTGTATGTACACACACGGTTCACACTTACTCTGAACATAACCGCTTTTGGAAAGTAGTTCATGCACCTTAATATTCCATTGCCTACTCGCTTGCTTAAGCCCATAAATGCTTTTTAATAGCAAACATACCTTTCCTTCATCACTCACAAAACCATCAGGCTGCTCCATGTATATTCTCTCATTTAAATCTCCATTCAGGAAGGCAGTTGCAACGTCAACATGCTCAATTGACATATTCATCTCGTTGGCTAGACTAAATAAAATTCTCATCGTAGAGTGCCTTACCACTGGAGAGAAGGTGTCATAGTAATCAATACCTTCACGCTGAGTAAAGCCACGAGCAACCAAGCGGGCTTTGTAGCGGAGAAAATTACCAGATGCATCATGTTTGGTTCGGTAAATCCATTTACATTTTATAATATTGGCATCTTTAGGTCTATCCACCAACTCCCAAACATTGTTATCTATAAAAGACTTGTACTCACAGTCCATGGCTGATTGCCATTCTTGACAATTAGAGGAAGACATGGCCTCTTTATAAGATTGCGGGTCCTCAACATTCGATGAATTGGTAAGTAAAGACAGGTCATAATCATCATACCTTAAGGGAATTCTACCTCGAGTAGCCCTCATAGGCCTACCACCACAATCAGTTACAGGAACTTCTGCACTAGATGTTGGCTCGCCATTGGGCAACGGGCTAGACGACTGCTGATCATCAGCAAAGGCGCCACCTCGTGACTTCTCGGGAGAAGACTCTTCTTCACTACCTGTGTAGAACTCGTCGTTGACCTCGACGTCTGAAATAGTATCAGAGCTTAAATTATTTTCAATGTTATTGGAATTTGTAGATAATTTATTATTTAAATTTAATTCATTATTTGATTTCATATTAGAAACATCATTTTGTAAAATAATATCATAAGAATTATTATTATTTTGGCATGTGTCAACAGAAGTAAAATTATTATAAAACTTTTCCTCTAAAAATTGCACATTCCTTGATATTAAAACTTTAGTTGGATCGGATGGTTGTATGAATCTATAGCCTTTAGAGTTTTCACAATATCCCACAAAAATGCATAACTGTGATTTAGCATCCAGTTTGCTACGCTTACAGGTAGGTAAAAGACAGTATGCAAGACATCCAAATACCCTGAGATGTCCGAGACCTATCTTACGTCCAGACCAAACCTCTTCAGGCAAACAGCCAGTCAGAGCAGACGTGGGGCTTCTATTTTTAAGATAAAAAGCTGTCATCACAGCTTCACCCCAAAATCGCTGACTAAGGCCAGATTCTTGCAACATACATCTTACCTTATCCATAATGGTGCGGTTCAATCGTTCCGAAACACCATTCTGTTGTGGCGTATAGGGAACTGTGGTCTGGTGGACTATTCCTTGATTTTTAAGGTAATTAGAAAATTGAGCATTGCAATACTCTCCACCACAATCAGATCTCAGGCATTTAACTTTTAAACCAGTTTGTTTTTCTACTAATCTTTGGAATTTAATAAAATGAGTCATTACCTCCGATTTGTTCTTCATGAGGAATCCAAAAGATTTTCTTGAGTAGTCATCGGTGAAGGTAAGTAGGTAGCGTGCACCATTCCAGCTGCACGTCCTCATAGGACCGCAGACATCAGAGTGCACAATCTCCAGCTTAGCCGCTGCTCTCAGCGCTTCGCCTTTTGGAAAAGGCTTTGCCGCTTGCTTCCCCTGAAGACATGGGATACAATTCTTGATATCTTCTTCCTGTAAATCAAGATCAGGCATTGCATGCTTCCTAAGATTGTACATACCCGAAAGACTGAGGTGCCCCATTCGTCTGTGCCACAATAATGTAGACACGCCTTGTGCAGCAACATGTGCGTTCTGTCCTGCCTCCTGCACTGATTGTAGGAGTGCTGAAGAACGCTGCTTCTTTTGTGCTACGTACCCAGTCAATTTGTATACGCCTTTCTGTAGTACAGCATGGCATACAGGTTCACCTATGACTTTACAACTGTCAAAAATCAAACAACCATTCCGATCAAATACAACTGTCATTCCCTTCTCAGCCATTTTACTCACAGACAATAGATTTCCAGATAACTGAGGAACATGCATCACATCCAAAATCTTTCTAGCGTCACCATTATCAAAGGTCATACTTACATTGCCAATACCGCTGCTCTCTATAGTAGATTTGTTTGCAATAGTTATCACATTTTTAGAAGACTTAAATTCATCAAACATATCTTTATCTTTACACATATGGGAAGAACAGCCGCTGTCAACAATCCAGTCCGCTGAAGCATCAACTGCTACGAAACTTGAAGCTATAAGTGTTTGTTGCTTGTCTTGGTCTTTTTCATAAGATTTCTTTTTCAATCTTTTCAATTTAAAACATTTCGCTTTGATGTGACCATTTTTCTTACAAAAACTGCAAATCATCGGTTTTCTGGCAGTTGAGCTAAATGCAGAATTAGCTGGGGTTGAATCTGTCAGCATTTTTCTATGTTCTTCTTGAATGATCCGCGTTCTGACAAGTTCGCTTGAAAGTTTACTCGTGATACATGCAGTTTCCAAACTGGTGACAAGTGTATCATACTCTACCGGAAGTCCGCTGAGCAATAATTCAGCTATTTCCTCATCTTCTACTTTTCTACCCATCTCAGCAAGCTGCTGGGTTAAGATGATGATCTGATTGACATAATCCGACATGTTATTGAAATTAACAAACTCACATCTGTGTAGCTGTCTGAGTAAAGCCACCCGTCTGTATAAACTCTTATCTTCGAATATCGTTTGTAACTGTGTCCACGCCTCCTTAGCCGTTTTGGCGTTGATGACGTGTTGGAAGCATGATGGCTTGAGTGAAAGACATATCCGTCCGAGTGCTCGCTGATTCCTTTGTGGGTCGGCATCACTGCCCTCGACGCAATCCCATAATCCTTCCATCGTAAGTGCCATCTTGATGGAAAATTTCCATGTTAAATAATTATTTACGCCTTCGAGTTTGTCGATGTTGAAACCTCCCATAAACATCGTGTTTTTACCATCATCGGGGTTTTCAGTCCTGGGATTACTCTCGATGCTGCCGCCAGGCATTTTCTATGCGAATCCTGGGCAAATAACCAATGTAGCAGATGGCGTCGTGCGCAGTTAGGTTGTGATGAACTCCAAGATGCGTCAAATAAAAGATGCACTTTATTGTATACTATATTTCGTATGAATATAATATTACAATTATAGATTTATTATATAACTGTGATTCCAGGATTAATTAGGATTTTAGGATTATAATTTAGCTTTTAATTAGTACAGCTGCACTAGACCAGACGGGAACCAGAAGAAGGGAAGAAAGTGACGTATGTCTTTAATAGACAAGTGTCAAACATGGTAATGGTAATGTTGCCATATAAAGCATAGTATAGATATTTAACAAAACATACTATTGTTCTCTCAAGACTAACTTCTCTTCAGCTAAGAATAATAGAGACATCACCCAAAAAAATATTGTCTCAGTATGAAACATACTAGTCTTCTCTCAAGACTAACTTCTCTTCAGCTAAGAATAGTAGAGACTTCATCCAAGAAAATATTATTTCAGTATGAAACATACTATTGTTCTCTCAAGACTAACTTCTCTTCAGCTAAGAATAGTAGAGACTAACTTCTCTTCAGTTAAGAATAGTAGAGACTTCACCCAAGAAAATATTGTCTCAGTATGAAACATACTATTCTTCTCTCAAGACTACCTTCTCTTCAGCTAAGAATAGTAGAGACTTCACCCAAGAAAATATTGTCTCAGTATGAAAAATACTAGTCTTCTCTCAAGACTAACTTCTCTCCGGCTAAGAATAGTAGAGACTTCACCCAAGAAAATATTGTCTCAGTATGAAACATGATTGTCTTCTATCAAAATCAATATATCTTCAGCTAAATATAGTTGAGGTCTCAACCAAGAATACGTTGTCTTAGTGTGAATCAAATGATTCTTCCCTCTAAAAAAAAATCCATCACCAAAGATTAGTAGAGGCTTCATCCAAGAAAATATTGTCTCAGTATGAAATACCGAGTCTTGCTGCAAAACAAATACATCTTGTACCAAGATATTAACAGTTTTAAAAGTGACTGAATGATTGAATGAATGATTAATCGGAGACAGTTTGTTCTTCATCGAAGACAACGTATATTCTTGAAATAAAACTACAAAATTCTTGCATGATCATGAGACAATCTATATTCTTGAATCAAAATATAAGTTTATTCTTCAAATAAAACTTCATACTTCTTGTTTTAAAACGAATGTCTCAGATGAAGACAATAAAATTGAGACAATATTTTACTTAGTCCAAGTAAATATAGTTTTCGTTATATGGAATGCATATTTTGTCTTGACCAATAAGATATTGTCTTGAATCAAGAAATCTTTTTTTTCCGTGTGGTTTTTAATTTTCTTTATTTTTAGGGTTTAATTTGATTAAAACACAAAATTTAAATAACAATCATTTATTTATTTTCCTTTTATTACAATAAATGAATGCTTCTTCTTGAATATTGTCTTCGGCGTCAAAATCTTTACTGATACTGCCTAATAATTTATTTGTGGATTTACAACAATTATACGCAAAAAATACACGGTTCAATTATACACGGGTCAGTAAAATATAGCAGAGCCACCAAAGTCCAAAAAACCAAGCCAAGTCGTCGGGAGAAAACACAAAAAACAGGGAAAACCACCACTGAGCACTTCCAAATCTCATTTAATGAAAACGGAAAAAAAAAGACATGACAAATATCCATCTAGTGTTGCCACTTAGGAAAAAAATAAATTCCCCAAACCTTTTTCAAAAGTATCTAGATTAAAAGAAATGATATTTATAAAAACCAGCTGGAAGTCGCTAAAATTTTCATTAAAAGAAAATATGGTAAAGTCGATTCTTTATGGTTAACGTAATGTTGCGTTGTGTATTGAAAATACATTTAGTTTATTTTTCTTCAATGTTTTTTTTTTCTATATTCAAGATGTTTATTGATCATTCTTAAGAGGCCGATGCAAAATTAATTATCCATACAAACGTAATACCAAAATCATTTTCAATTCGAGCATATTTCAACCAAATTATGCTGTTATTCTGATTAAGACAGTATTTTTATAGGTTCATGAATATGTTTCCTTCCAAAATACTAACCTGAAACGAAATGTCAGCGATTTGCAATTCGCACATTTTTACACCGTAAATTACCCGTTTTCTTCTTATTTGTTTTGTATTAAAAACAACAAAACGTAAGATATTGTTCGAGCGGAAACATAGCCTATGTTATCAAGTTACAGATTATTAAAACGAAATTTAAAGCACATTAAGTTTTCATTCAACATTTTTGGTATTACGAAATACGCCCGTATTCAGTACAAATTCTGAACGGCTAGTAGCTGTGTCGCATCTTGTTTGACGCACGCACACATTCACACAGTAGAGACATAGAGAGATGTCGCGTGGATTCGCGCGTCTGGGCCTGGGGCCTCCTTTGGGTTAGGGTACAATAGTTTTGCATTATACTTTAATTGCTCGCTCGATAACTGACATAACTCAGTCAGTGACGATTACTTTACTATGCTATGCATGCGTGTTTGTTTGCCTTTTTTTTTTCAAGGGATGTACCGAAAAAAAAGTTGTTTTGGCCATATCTTCGGAACGGAAGGTGGTACATCCCTAGGGGTCGGACCATAGGGTGCCAAAAAAGTTGTTTTTTTTTTTATGTCAAAACTTTAACTGCCCGTATCTCCTAGACGGCTTGAGTTAGACCCATGTTGATGGGTGTCTAAGAAAAGGTCTCGCCGAGATCTAGCCCCCCCCAGTGTCAAAACTTTAACGGCCCGTATCTCCCAAACGGCTGAAGCTAGACCCATGTTCATGGTACTCTAAGAAAAGGGCTCGACGAGCTCTAACTGAAAATGAAAAAAGAAAAAAAAAAAGTCGAAAAAAATATATATTTTTGCCAAAACTTTGATCGGCTATATCTCCCGAACCGTAAGTCCTAGCGAAATGCGGTTTCAACTTTAGTGATCGATTTGCCGAGGGCTTCCCGACCGCATAAAAAAATTTGACATTTGACAGGTTTTGAAATTTTTTTGACAGGTCCAAAAAAGTGCTCCGATTCGCTTGAAACTCGGTATCAAGGGGCAAATGGGGTCGGTGATTACGAATTCATTGTTAAATTTGACAATTTTTGACAACCGACAAGGATTTGACAATTTTTGAAAAAAATTTGATCGGACATTTCTTCGGATCTAATGGCGAGGCCGAAGGCCGAGCCTTCAAGTGTCTTTCTAGCGAGGCCAAAAAACGAGCATGTGAGGACGGAGAACGCGCCAGCGAGGCCGAGTCCGATCAAATTTTTTTCAAAAAAGTGTCAAAATCCTTATCGGTTGTCAAAAAGTGTCAAATTTAACAATGAATTCGTAATCACCGACCCTACTTTTTTGGACCTGTCAAAAAAATGTCAAAACCTGTCAAATGTCAATTTTTTTTATGCGGTCTGGAAGTCATTGGCAAAGCGATCACTAAAGTTGAAACCGCAACTCGCTAGGACTTACGGTTCGGGAGATATAGCTGATCAAAGTTTTGGCAAAAATATTTTTTTTTTTCGACTTTTTTTTTTTTCATTTTCAGTTAGAGCTCGTCGAGCCTTTTTCTTAGAGTACCATGAACATGGGTCTAGCTTCAGCCGTTTGGGAGATACGGGCCGTTAAAGTTTTGACACTGGGGGGGGCTAGATCTAGGCGAGACCTTTTCTTAGACACCCATCAACATGGGTCTAACTCAAGCTGTCTAGGAGATACGGGCGGTTAAAGTATTGACATTAAAAAAAAAAAAAAACTTTTTTGGCACCTTATGGTCCGACCCCTAGGGATGTACCACCTTCCGTTCCGAAGATATGGCCAAAACAATTTTTTTTCCAACATATAATCGCTTCTATGAAAAGCAAATAAGGTCTTTGCCATTAGACTTATTGTGCTGGACGGAAATTAAAAAAAAGTTGCTAGGGTATGCCATCCTCTTAATCGAAGTTTTCAGGTATTTCAATATTATTCAATAAAATACACGACATTTTTTCGACTATTTATCAAATTGTAGCACAGCATTTATTGCATAACTCTATTAAAGTAATCTAACGGACTGTTTCGGACCAACTCGGGCCGGACCGGTTTTTTACCGAAATAGGGCTAGTCCGTTCGGTCCGCTGGAGTTTAGGGCTCACCATAAAAGTCCATCAGACCAGCGGGCCTATTGTGTATCTCTAGTTGCCTTCTGGACTGGGTGTCTATCATCAAAAACATAGATATACTATCGAATTCCGATGTCCTAAGGATATTTTCGCACTTGAAGTGACGACACAGATTGTTAATAGTTCAATACCCACTAAAGGCAATTTTGAAATTTCAGTTTTTATCTATGTTTTTGATGATAGGCACCTCGTGCAGTTGGCAACTAAAGATACAGAATAGGGGGGCAGGTCCGAGTCCTATTTGAACGGACCAACTTAGGGCTTATATTTGGTCCATGTGACAGCTCTGGTGGTGAGCTCTATCGCCGTACTTCGGGCACAAATCCGACCGGGGATCGAACTTGGAACCTCAGGATTGCTAGGCCAGCGTTCTACCCCTGAGCTACCGCTGCTTACAACCAACGTGTGGTAAAAATCTAAATCCTATAAACCAGATTGTTGAGTGATCTTTCTGATTAGTAAATTTTACTTTTTTTGTACGCAAGTGTCAAGTTGGTACCTCATAACTGCAACTGGAATAATTTATCATAATCTTTTTAGGGTTTAGTACCCTGTCAATACAATACCCTTTTTCTAAACCTATAAGTTTGTACGGAACCCTCGGTTTGTGGGTCCTACTCGCACTTGGTACAATTACTTTAGGTAGGTTTTCTCTACAAAGCCTCGATCCTTATATTTTGATAAATAAATAATTCGAGATACAGGCATTGACTTGTAGAGGAATTTCCATAAAACGCATTACTAGTAGGTATGTTCACTTACGATTCCCCGACGTAGAAAACAAAAAAAAGCAAATCATGAACATAGTGCATTCGAGACGTTATGGCTATGAATGAATGGTACACACACACACAGCTGCGCGCGCGCCTGAGAGGGACGGCAGTATTCCAACCAATTTTCCACTCACCTCGAATCGTAGTTGGGAGCTTTTTGCATCGGCCTCTTAAGAAATATATTTTTAGGGTCTAATAAAAATGGACCGCTAAAAATCTCAAAAATCTGCTAGATCTAGCGACAAAGTCACTAAAACGGCAACACTGCTTCCATCTGCCATAGTAATCATCACCGTTCCGTTTCAACAAAACCCACGCAAACTTCTTTTATTTCAAAGAATTTTGTTTTATCCCCAAGGTATTTTTGCTGCAGTTTAATTTATTACGTGATATTTGAAATCTTTATGGTTCTAATAATAAAGTAGACAAATTACTAGACTTTATGAAATAACTATCTAGAGTGGAAAGAAACGTTTTATGTTTGGTAGCGCCCTCTGTTGAGCAATGTCAGACCATTTTTACTGTCGCGATTTTGTACTGGAGCACAGCCGTCTTTATTAGCAAGCCATGAACATAAGTTTGGCAACGTCGCCTAGCAGTCAATTAGTGGTCCTATGGTTGGTTATTTCTCTTCTACGATCATAATCATCTATGCCTGTAAATACCTTAGAATAATAAATATTCTATGGTAAATACTAGTAAAACTTTGTAAAACAGCAGTCCCTTTTCCAGGGGTGAAATTAGGAAGAAATAAATAAAAATATATATATTTTAATACCCTCTTTATTTAACACTATATAAAATTATTGGCAGCAAAATTCGTTTTACAGTATACTAAAAGACAGTCTTTACTTTATCACAATCTATTTTGTATTATTTAACACATTCATAAAATAATCTGCAATATTTTTTTAAACATTACCAGAAATTTATGAAATTGCTACTTTGTCATTTGAATTTAATATTGATTGAATAAGAAATGAATGAATTTAGTTATTTAGAGTCAAAAGTTTCCTTTTCTTGCCTTTGTCACATTGAACAGAATTGGTCATAAGTTTTTGGTAATTGTTTAAAACTATATTGCACATTGTTGATAAAATGAAATGTAACAATCATTCATAACTGTTACCACACTGACACTTTGATACAAAAAGTAAAGCAAAATGGTCAGATTCTAAGCTTACTTTTGTTAACTTGTACAATACACCCTTGTTGTTATCAAGTTTTACAAAACTTGCTTCTAATATTTTATCATTTATTATGTATTCAAAAAGACTACATAGGTGATAGAAAATCACGCAAACAGAATCAGTAGGTATAATTAAACCACCCCTTTGTAAGTAGTTAAAATATTGCGAACTTGATTCAGAACTCTTAGATTTGACCACAGAGCTTTGACATAGTTAACAGCATATTTTATTTTAATAATATGGGCAACATAAACAGTAACCACAGACATAAAGCTTTGCATCTTCATCGATATCAAAAAATTCAAGATAGTTACTTTCATTTATTTTAAATATGAAACCAGAAATGTCAACATTGTCATCATCATTTAATTTACAGGAACTGTCTATCAATTCCTTAATTAAATCTTTACTTCGTTTGGCTTTCAGGATATGTTGACTTCGTACCTTTTTTTCTGCCTCAACAATTTTAGTGTAAGAAACATTATAATTACAACCTGAAAGCGATCTGTAGCGACAATTTTTTTTTCTAAACAATCTGTTTGGAATTTTTCTATAAGAACATATGGTATATGATATTTCCTATATGAAATCATGAAAGTTTTTACTGTGGCAGCTAAGGAATTAGCATCATTATGAGCATAAAATTCAAAACCCAGTTAAATTTGAATTTTTAATTTGTAATTTAGCCCACTCTTTATATATATTTCATCCACTAGTAAATTAACATACTTTTATCTTTTTTGTTGGTAAAATCAGGTAATTTCTCAGTAAATTGTATGATGAGCTTGATTGGCAATAAATACAAAAGGCAAACAAAATAGTTATAATAGTAAAGGTACGCCTTTTACTGACCATATTATACAACTGGTCTCGCACAAGTTGGAGTTAACAATAAAAATTGCTTTCATCACTTCTTTCCGAGTTCACCGACATAGCCTCGTCTAAGTAGTATATAGCTTTATTTATATAAAAGTCTTGTGAACTTGACTCACCGATGCTACCACTAGCACATCGTGATAGAATATTTTCTAACTGAGACCATCGTGTAAATTTTTGATCATTTGTCAAAACCAAATTTAAATCATTTGGCGACAACTCATTTCTGTCCAGAAAAACTTTCACCATTAAATCATTGGTCACGATGATATTGCACTTCACAACTAATCTATTATTTTCACCGGTTGCATATTCCAACACTAAGTAACACACACTGTCTGATGTTTTTTTTAATTCCACGGAGGTGAAATAAATGAATAAATTTTCATCAAAACTGTTTATCAAATCACTATTCAAAAAAGCCTGATGGTTTCATCTTGCCTTTCTTCTTCCTTTTGACGCCTCACCTCAGGATCTGTCCGTGTGACAGGTTCTGGTTTGGAGAGGTATGATGGCAAATTTCCAAAATACCTTGGAATTGCATATTCCTTCAATCTAGGCCTTTTCAGCATTGGCTCTGTCACACATCCGTCTCCATCGATAATACGCTCTGTTCTTATAACATCTGTGACTTCAAAATGTTCTGCACAAACTACAGCACTGCGGCTCGGTGTCCACTGTTGACGTAGAATAGCTTTGATCCAAGACTTCCTCATATGTTCGTCATTTGGAAATGAAAAAGTAGTTACTAATCCTTTTTCTTTAATGGTACTATCGTAGTTGCTCTTGCAACCAGATACAAAACAACGACGCGGCATCTGAAATATAACCTCAATTTACTATTTCACGAAATCAGTGCTGTAGAACAAATAAATAAAGATAAATATGGTTAATACTTACTTTTACACCCTTTATGAGTAATATTCAATACTTTTCTTAGTAAAAACTATTGTTACTATGACAATTTTCACAAATTTTAGTAAACAAACAAACATTAACAACATAGGTTCGAATTGGCGGTCCGGACCGAATGCAACGTTGCCAGATTTCTTGCTTCATGGCTTGCTATTAGAGACGGCTGTGACTGGAGCTAAAATGTACGGCCATGTCTAAATACACCTAATATTAAAAAAAAGCCACTTTTTTTAATTTTCTTTTTTCAATAGTGTTGCCCTCACATTTTTTCCCGACATTGTAAGGAATAAATAAAGTCATTGCTTGTAACATTGACAGCAAATGTAAAATTATACAAACGTTTCTTATAAGATTGACGAACTATTTAGTAGAAATTATAATGTATTTGCACTATTCCATCGGATTTCATGTTCGTAAACATAAATTTTTATAGGTAAAAACAAAAATTCGTGGAATTTTCGACGAAAATATTACAATAGAGTTGGCAACAATTGGTCAACGGTTTCAATGCAATCTGTTGGTTTATTTTAAAAACGTTGCTTTAGGAGTATTATGACTATAGCCAATTGTTGGCTTAACGTTGGATGAATAATGGTTTACGTAGATGCCCGCGTAGAAAGTCGAAAATTATTTCGTTTTCTGTTTAGATTTTCTTCTTCGAATGTCTACGATAAAAAGACGATGTTTTCATGTGAAATTTGTTTGTACCATTGCAATTCATCAAATAAATTTGATGATTTTGTCATATTCCATGTGTTAATCAATCAGCAGCAATCCATCAGCCTGTCTTTTTACACTGCTGGACATAGGCCTTTTCAAGATTTCGCCTCTCTTGGTGGCCCTCTTGGAAGTGATGCCCATCATACTCACACATGCTGGGCAGGCGGGTTGGTGAGCATGGTGCCAAAACCCTCGCATCAGTGACACCACTGCCCGTCATCAGTCTGTTTGGTTTAACGCCCGGCTATAACAGTCTTAAACATTGTGGGCTACCTGGTTGTGCCTGTTTGAGAGCTGTCCTCTTACTCTCCCTGTATAACTTAACTCGGGTGGGTTTGCCAGTAAGATAGTAGTAAAGTCGAGCCGCAGCAGTAAATAATATAAATGGGAAAGTTTTTATATTTATTATTACAATTTCATGTTACAAAATAATACATTTTATTTCTTATTCTTGTTCTTTATTGTACATACACAGAAAAAGATAAAAAAACAAGCATTGCAATTTAAAGTTGAACACAGCGGCGAGCTTATCTCTAAGATTGTTTGGAATGAATGAGTAATCTTAAGTGTACTTACTTATCTCATAACTATTATATGTAAAGATAGCACCAAAAAAATTATACCAAAAATATTCTACATAAATAGAAATTATTTATTCTTACAAATTATATATTAAACTGTAGCCTTCCGCCCATTGACTTGGCTTATGTCCCTTATGCAAGCGCAGGCGGGGACAGGGCAATTTCCACGGGCTCTGGGAAGGGTGCTTGGTCTAGATCTGGGTTAGGAATAGGCAACCAGGGGTCCTCAAGTAGAGTGGGTAGTGTGGGGATACGTGTAGGTGTACTGATGTCAGGAACAAGTTAAAGGAAACATGTTGTTTGGTTGATGGTCGTATAATGAATGAATATATTTAATTAGTACAAAAATACCTTAATTCTAACTTACTGACTAAGCGTAACTTTAATGACGCACGAAAGTGCATGTCGCAATGCTACATCTCCCCCGAAAGTATATGGTTACACATCCCTTTGAAAGAAAAAAAAATGTTTACATTACAAAAACTTAAAATAAAATCAATGAAAACATTTTTGCTTAATTGTAAAAATTAAACTAAATATTCAATCACGAAATAATTTCGTATTATTTTTATGAACCAAATATTCTTTATTAAACTTATCAATCTTCACATTTGGTGATAAATGTTCTAAAACTACGAAAGGGCCTTCGTAAACACAATCCAACTTATTACCTACTTGATTTTTCACTAAAACTAGATCTCCTGGCTTATATTTAATAGTATTACAATTTTTATCAAAATTAAATTTTCTTAAGGATTTACTATTTAAAAGATTTTGCTTAGCATCTAACTGAGCTTTTTGCAATCTGTATTTTAACTCTTTGGGGTAGTCGTCGAAGTTATACAAAGGATCGACTCCCTTACATAAATTGGATGGAAGGTTACAAACTTTGCCAAACACGAGTTCGTATGGAGTGTATTTCGTCTCTGAATGTACACTAGTGTTGAAAGAAAAACACCAAAACGGAACCCACTCGCTCCAATCACTCCTGTTGTTTTCACATTGAATCCTAAGGTAGGCGCCTAAGTGCTTATGCGTATTTTCTATGCCTCCTAAGGTCTCGTGATGGTACGCGGTAGATATTAATTTCTCGATACCTAGTAACCTACACACCTCACTCATCACTGATGAAGTAAATTCGGTACCCCTATCGGTCAGTATCTCTTTTGGGATACCGTAACGCAATATAAAACTGTTAACAAAAGCTTTGGCCACAGTTTCAGCGTCTTTTCGCTCCAAAGGATAAGCCTCTACATATTTGCTTAGATCGCACTGTATAGTAAGGATGTACCTTTTATTATGATTATCTATATCTAGTGGGCCCATAATGTCTAAACTAATTCTTTCAAATGCCGAGTTGGCAGCGGAGGTTATAACCATAGGCTCTTTGATATGTCTGTTCGTGTGTTTCTGAATTTGACAACTCTTACAACGTTTTACATAATTCATAACGTCATTAGTCATACCAGGCCAAAAATAGTATTTTTTAATGTTATTTAACATGCGATTCATACCTGCATGTCCACTTGTGGGCAAAAGGTGAAAGTCATTTAAAATTGTCGTTATTTCATCCCTGTCTGAAATACGATCTATGTCTCTTGTAATAAGGAACTTTGGTGACGCGATTTAACATTTGTTGATACTGCGCAGTATACTTTTAATAAATCGAGCGTTACTCCTATTTTTTATGATGCTCTACAATATTTAACTTTTGGCACAATTTTTCGAGATCCCTCGCTAACACCAAATCGGTCGATAACGATCGGGTATCAAGAATGATCGCGGATTGCGATGGTATATAAGTGCAATAGTTAGCGTCACTTGAAACATACTCTGAAATATTCAAACTTTTGTCATTAAAATTGTTTAAGAAAATTAATTCAGTTATCTCATTTGGTCATTTGAGCACCTCTACTGCTGTAGGTTGATCAGGCCTACTGGAAGTAAAAGGCTCGGTGGGTCGGTCACGGTGGGTGCCCTGACTCTCTAGTCTTTTCGTCTGTGCTCTTGTCAACACGGAAACTACATGTTCTTGTAAGTCTTTAAGGTCTTTAGACGAAACCGGAAGTCGACTTAACGCGTCTGCAGCTGCGTTATTTCGACCCGGAACGTATTCAACCTCAAAGTCATACTCTTCTAAGTATAACCTAAACTTTGTCAGTCGACTGGAGGGGTCGGTTAAACCGAACAAATAAACTAAAGGTCTGTGGTCGGTAAAGATTTTAAATTTTCTACCATACAAATAAGGTCTAAAGTAGCGTACGGCCCATACTATAGCTAACAGTTCAAGTTCTATTATCGGATACCTAGTCTCTGCTGGTTTAAGATTTCTACTGGCGTAAGCTATGACTTTGCCATTACTGTTTGAGAGAATTGCACCCAAACCTACAAACGAGGCGTCAGTTTGCAAACGGGAGATGTTAGTTTTGGAAAAGTCGGGATAATCCAACACAGGCGGATTACAGAGCGCCAATTTTAATTTCTGAAATGCATTTTCGCAATCAATAGTCCATTCGAATTTTGCACCTTTTTTGCCTAATGCATGTAACGGAAATACGATGTCAGCGAAACGTGATATAAAGCGTCGGTAATAGTTCGCGAATGCAACAAACCGTTTTACCTCGTCGGCGTTATTCGGCCTTGGATAATTTTTCATCGTTGTAATTTTATCTGGGTCTGGAAAAATACCTTCGGATGTGATTTGATGTCCTAGGTAAATTATTTCCTGTCGAAGGAACTCACACTTTATAGGGTTAAGTTTAAGATTAACCTCACGCAATCGGTTCAGTACGCTTACGAGATTTTTATTATGGTGTTCCATGGATTTTCAATGAAACACTTGTCAAAATTAAGGCCTGCCATTGCTATGGTCATAAGCCTCGAAAAAACACTGGTACTTGTTTTGAGACCCATGGGACAGCGTTTCATGTTTCCCTGCGTTGAAAGCTGTATAATTAGATACTGTCTATCAGTTGAGAGGCAACCAGCTCCTGACCTGTCATAATAGGCAACAGGGCGATGGCTGTTTTTAAATCAAAATTATCTTGCGCCATATTTACGGTTTCTGTGCACTTATCTACATATAAGGGAATATTTAAACTTAAAATATATTGGTAAATCCCTCGTATATTTCCTATCAATATGTTAGATGCTTGTATTTCTTCACTATTTAATACACTCGATTCTGTTTTTACTCTTATATCAGACGAAATAGACTCCAAACGACTGTATAATTCTTGAGCTTCTTGAAACTTGAGCTGAGCTGTCTCTGAACTTTGCCTTCTGGCTGGTCCGACTTTAATGAGATATGCTTTTATTTCAATTAATCTCTCATAAATAATTTCTAACTCAGTTAACTCAGACATAACAAACTAGACGATGGAAATCGTTTCAAAAATATGGGGAAGTACATAAAAACATTAGGTACATTGATAGTGACTTACTTGTCTAGTAGACTGTACATAAAAAAATATGGGCACCACGGGTATGACTTGACGGTGAGGGGCGACACGTGGCATGACGCGGCGGCTCGCAGCGGTCATCGGCGGCGGCGGCGGGCGGCGGGCGTCAGCGGGCATCGGCTTGTCTGGCAGCTCTCGACTCCTTGTCCGCTGAGGGTGGGCCGGGCTATACCCTGGACTCCGTGGGCCGGGATTACCCTGGACACCGCTCGTACGCTTCAAGTCTTCTTATAAGTTCTTCTTATGATTGGTGATGTCAGCTATGTTAGTTGTTTGATTTATGATTACTTGATTGTCAGCCATGCTACGGTGATAGTGGCTATGTGTCTTCTTCTTAAAAGTGGCTTCGTCAAAGTGGCTTCTTCAATTTCATGTTCGTTTCGATCTTCCTATTTATAACGAAGTCCTTGGGTTCTTGTGGCTGAGGGTCGCCATGTGGGGATACGTGTAGGTGTACTGATGTCAGGAACAAGTTAAAGGAAACATGTTGTTTGGTTGATGGTCGTATAATGAATGAATATATTTAATTAGTACAAAAATACCTTAATTCTAACTTACTGACTAAGCGTAACTTTAATGACGCACGAAAGTGCATGTCGCAATGCTACAGTAGAATAAGAGTGGGCTGGTCAGGACAGGCATAGAGACTCCACCACCCTTTGGCATCTCTGAAAAAATTTAATAATATCACTTAACACAAGTATTACAGAAAGAAAAACAAATAATTTCACTACACCATGAAGTAATGGGATTTTGAAGGCTTTTGAACAAGTGTCATCCATCATGTAAACCACAGTACCAGTGTTTTGGTCCCAGGTCATGTGTCCCAGCAGTAGATGGGACAACTGAACAGTATGTTATTCAGATCAGGCATAACTTTGAAAGATAGGCCAAATCAATAGCTGCTACAATATATTTTAACTTTGCCAGTAAAGTCTTGACTAGAGAACCCGTTAATTGCTGTCTGACCAGTTATTTCTATTACATATCTTCCGCTCTTGCTCTGTAATGTCTTCCGGCCTCTCCCCTTTTCTGGCATGTACATTTTGGTATTACATATTGTTTGCGAAAAATTAAGCTAATTTACTTACGTTTCGCTCGTCACCAACACAACAACATGAAGCCGAATGAATGAAGTATTTAAACATCATCAGTTTTTTCATGGAAAATTGGTGAGGAAAAATCAATCAAAGCCATCGATCGGTCGGCGCTTACACACAAACAAAACAAATTATAGAGGGATACTAAAATATTTTGTAGGTTATCCAAAAATGCATAGACAATATAGACAAACGTCATGAGGTGTACATAGCAATAACCTGGCAATAACAAACGCTCCAGCTGTTTTTGACATGTGCCAGCTGTTTTTGACATGAGGTGAGCGGAGCGCCATTTTGAAAAAAAAAAGTCATTAGGTGTATTTAGCCAGTGCGAAAATGTACTGAGTGAAAGGACCCTGGTGTTCATCGACCATCTGTTTTATTTATTGTTTACAGTTTAGTTTAGCAGTTTTCAGAGATTTATTAGGTGCGAGCGGTGATTATTACAATAATAAATTAATACTGCGACAATACATAGAAAATTGTAACATGTAAGTACTTGAAGTTCCTTTGATGGGTCCCTGGATAAACGAACCATCCACACTGCATCCTCTTACGATCAACTGAATTTTATATGCGAGGGACATGGACCCATTGCTGAACAGGAACAGAAGAATGTGTAACTCCTTTCTCCACTTTCAATCATATTAGATCTACCTAACCAACCTATTTTGTTTCAGAATGACTGCTGAACAAATCGAAATACTACCCTGCGGTCCGTAATAGAATTACAATAGATCATAAGCCATTCACTTCATACTTTCGTAATCGATTTTAGCGATATAAATCTATTTCGGAACGCAGGGCTATTCACATTTCTGGAGCATAATCACTTAAGGAAAGAAATAACAGACAGTCAAAATGCCATGGCAGACAATGGCAGTTCACAACAACAATCGCAGCAATGATGGTAATACAGTTTTCTATCAATATTTTTATTAAAATAATAATAATAACAGGGAAGACTGTTCTGTGTGCTTTCTAAAACATTAACAATATAACATTAATCGCTTATGCTAGGTTGGGAAGCATAGAAAGAACACTATAAAAAAATATATTCAAGTGTGACTCTACCCGTCCCAGTAGAAGGCAGCCGACATGGTACTGGGACAGGCGGAGGGTCACCTTCAACTAAAGACATACCGCCATCTATAATTTATCTATGCCACCACGTAGAGATTAGAAGTAATGCGACGGGCCCTTGTGACATTAACATGTAATCTAGAATATTTAAATGTAATATAATAAATCTATCATCGCGACATGTCTCCCTGAGGGGGTGTCAGAGGTGAACCGTGTGTCAAGTCAAGATATTCAAACGCACCACTTTTCATCAACAATTATTCCCTTTCCAACTAATATAGTATTGCTTATTTTCTTTATGTTCATCTGATAAAGACAAGGATTAGCAGGAGTAATCTGAACATGAAAAGAGCTTCATTATCACTGGAGACTGCGGCTGTACACCTAGGTCACACAAAGTCACTGCTCGCTAGCTCTCATAGCCTACGCCTGCACTCCGTCAAGGAGTGATGAAGCGGTTAACCAATCACCGGGCCATAATAGTACTTATTATTTTTAAGAATATTTATTTTAAAATAATTTATACATCCATTTAAAACAGGCCCTATTAATGACACTCTGCTATCCGTCTGTCTTTTTATCGATATTTCACAGGTATCTAGCTCATAGACAGAATGAGTTACAGACCTGAGATTTTAATATTTGGTGTAGAATATTGACTTAAAACTTAATACCTATTTAGTTAAAACTCCATTTAAATTATTTTTCATATTATAGGGATATTTTTCATATACATGAAGGAGCTGAAACAATTTTTTTTTTCCTTCCCTGTCATGTAAAGTGTCATTGTTTAGAGCTCAATGAGTAGTGTGTATAAATATATTAATATTTTTTATCTTTAAAAATAGAGAAACGGGGGGCTATCATTTGTCACTTTTATTACTGGTTTATCTCAAAGCATTTAGGAATTTGGAATTTCTGTATATTATGTTACCACATGCTGAATTAAACAACAAATACCCAAAACGCCGATTTATAATGTAGTTTTAGGGTTACTGATTCATTTTAAATTGGTTGTCACTCTTATTACCTAACAGGTTTCTTAGAGCAGTGATCAGTGTAACCAAACAAGTCTGAAAATAAAGCTCCAAGGTGTGTCAGGGGAAGTAATATTGCTGTTTTATGTTCAACAGATAGACGGGGCAGAGGCAGACGGTGGCGTCCGCACTCTCCTTGCTCGCACGTCAGCTCACGCAACCGCCTCCTTGAGCTGTATCAGCAGTCAGCTGTTCAAATGGAAAGAAAAGTGTCTCCGAGCTGAGCTGCGAGAGATTCACAAGGCAGTAGTCGCCCTGAAAGATGTTATGGAGGAACTATTTTTGTGTCAGGCCATCAGGGCAAATCCGGAAAGTCCCTCATATTGCATACTTATTTTAGATTATATTTAATAAATACTTACAGTTTTACGCATTTATTGACTTTTATTAAAGGAAATAATTGACACAAGTAATTCCAATGTTTTATTTAATAATTTGCTGTATACTCATAGAAAATATAAAGATTTGAAACTTTGTTGACCGCCTCTGTGGCTGAGTGGTAGAGTGATCGCCTGCTAAACCCGAGGTCGTGGGTTTAATCCCCGCGGTGCACATTAATTTGTCTTCGGTATGCGTGTTTACGAAGGCACGTTAAGCTGCGGGGTTATTGTCTAAATCAAAGTGTCTATCTATTTTTTGTCCACCGGCACTTACGATGGTGGGTATCCAAACTAGAATTGGGATTGTATACCATGAAACCCACCAATGTACGTGTGGTGTTAAATTCTGACAGTTCTACCCTACTTAATTAAATTACCTTAACAACCGATGCATTTCTGTGTAACCGTTTGACATCCTTAAATATACCGGATAATATTTGATAACTTCAATTGTCAAACTCACACAAATTCACAATGGCGTCTTTGTTTAATCAATTCAAGGTTATATTTGTTTTTCTTCTAAGCGTAAGTAAAATATATTGATTAATTAGGTACCTACATTATATTATGCGTAATATCACTGTTTATTCTTATCAAACTGTAGCATTGCAAATTTTGTAGGTGTGGTTATCACAAAAAGTATTTGCGTCGTTTATTTGCTTGCCGGAAAGTTTCGGGTTTACCCTCTTTTCTAGACATAAGTTCGCTCGCTTGTCTGCTGCGATTTTCGAGGTTTTGTCTTGGTCATTTGTCGGCCGGAGCTGTTGCTGTCAACTCGTGTTGAGTGTTCTTCATTCCAATATATAATGGCGGACGTGCCAACAGGAATTGTGTTTTTTATAATATAGGTGGGTTTTTTCGTGTTCAATTTGGTTAATTATTCATTTGTGTGGAATAGTTCTATAATATTGTTTTTGTATTTCAGGAAGATTATAATTTTGCTTTCGGACGATTTAGAAAAGGAATTTTTTCGTCGGGTTGGTGGGAGTTCTGACTATCCTCAGATCATGGTATGTATTGCTTTCTTTGTATTTTGAGTCACCGGAATTTTGTTCTCATTGTTCCGTGTGGTAAAGGTTTTAATATTGTTTTTTCTCTTCTAATTCCAGGGTTTTTGTTTTCAAGATCTTCGTGTTTTCAAGATCTTCATGTTTTCGAGATTTACCAGATATACAAGTTTGAAGTTGTATTGCCTCGTTGGTGATTTATCCAGCTGGCAGAGAAAATGACCGCCGCGTGGTGTACGCTGTAAGGTTCCTTTGTCTGCGTGGACGGGGATCGTTGACCTTGAAAAGGGGGCAGCGGTCGACGTGACATTTCCTGTGGTGTTTAATGGAGAATTCAAGTATGTGTTGGAATTTTTTTACTTTTAACCACACACAATTAAGATACCTAGGACGGTATGTTTTCAGGACACTTAGTTATGTGTCCTTTTAGTAACCAAGGGTAAATTCTTCTTCCTGTTTCACCGAATAACCCAATCTGTAAAATTTAATGTTCCGTAATATTTTTTTTCCCTGGTAGAACTGAATGGTGTACCAGACGATTTGGTTTAAAGAGTATGTACGACAAATAATTATTGTTTGTAGGATCTACGGCTCCCCTGAGCTAGATTTTATTTAGGAAATTATTTCCCTTGTTTGTTTACAAGTTTTGTTACATTTAAAGTTTTTTTTTAATGTAATTTTCACAAGATTCCATGTAATCTAGTTACCTGTGGATAAGGCGGTAACAATTCCACCTAGTTATCACTTAAATGTTTATTTAGGTCTTGGCAATACTAATTCCAATGTAATATTACTACCAGATGTTAAGGCGGTACCTAACACAACTATTTTAAGGTACTTAGGGTCTTAGTAATGTCTTGGCAGGAAAT